>JBBPFJ010000167.1:0-186742 GCA_037975025.1 Excoecaria agallocha
TGACTTAATTATATGCCCTCACTATTTGTTTGAGATTTTAGAGTTTTGGGGTGTCTCTTTTATATCTCAAACATTGTATGCATTTTTGTTCACCATTGGATCAAGTTTGCACTTGATAGGAAGAAGTTATGCCATAAGGAGATGGTACTTTTCCAAGTTTCAAGATTTTCTTAGGCATTTCGAAGCCATTTTTCCATTTGTTTTCTAATGGAGAAAATGAAAATTGCAGAGAGTGGAATAGGATTGCAACATTGGATGTAGTTTTTATTTTCCATGAAAGAAATGAGGGTTAAGGTCACTTCCTTTCATCGAACTTTTTGATTGAAATGGTCAAAAGAGTGTCACTGATTCTCTTACAAATGGTCAAGAGGTTTTCTTTAATGTTTTTTCATCTTGTTTCTTAAGTTTTCTAATAACATATATGTTATAAGTATCAATGTGGCAATTGTTCATATTGGCAATTTTACAGTGAAATTGCGATTCTTAACAGTTGCTTGATCTGCTTCTGATTTTAGTCTACTTGTTTAGCTTCTGACCCACCATTTGTCCTCTTCAAAGCACCTAAGGTACCGTAATTAAGTTGTTCTTCTATAGTTACTAATCTTTTTTGGTTTGTTGCTTCTTTATCTCCTTGTAATTTTATATTATTTTATTTTGTAGGCTTTTTAAGTTAACATACATCCTAGTAAGTCTTCATTGCATTGAATTTTCTATGCCATTCAATTTTACAAACATGTCATTGAGTCTGGATCAAATCAAAATAGCATACTTTACGTAGTAAGGAGGTCCAAATTTTTGTCCAATTGTATTAATTTGTTGCACTTTATCTTAGGCACCAAATTAATGCCAGGATTGTTAAGAAACTAATAAACTAAAAGACCAAAGAATTAACAGTACCTTTGCAATTATATTTATGTGGGACTATGGTTATTCTTTCATGCTCCTTGTATGGCCATTTTTATCATTTCTATTCATTATACAGCTGCCAAAATTGGAGAGTGGATATTATTGGATCATGGGACTAGAGTGGTTATTGGCGAAACTGCTGTTATAGGAAAAAGGTTTGCATTGATGCATGTAAGCTTGATTCATTCTCTTCATTTTCCATTCTTTAATGTCTTGGTTAATTTGGTTTCTTTTATGCCAAACTATGTTGTTTCCTTTATTGGTCTACTATAATGCTTTATTAGGTTGTCTTTAACCTTTAATTCAGTTAGATGATATATATTATTTTCCCCAACGATCATTCAATTTTCCTTTGTGACTGCAGCAACATGAGGGGTTAGATCTGAAGCTAAGTTTGATTTTGTGTGGTGGGGCTAAAGATGTTGTCAAGTGATGATAAAATTTTACATTATCAAGTAATTTTTTAAAGGGTTGATCATTTAAGCCCTTTCATTAGTTGAGTAATTGAACTTTTATAGTATACAGCACATACTTTTTTTTTTGTTTTTATGGCAACTTTACCATTATGATGTATATATTAATTTTGTTATATAATAAAATTGTTAATTAATGTATATCTTTAATTTAAATTTGAGACATTTTATATTGAATGAGTTTTGCAAAATGAAATATATAATTTTTTCAAATATATATATATATATATATTACCGACAGAAATATTCGTCGCTACTTTTTAAAATAAAATAATATTTTTTATTAATTAAATTTTTCGTCAGTGAAAAGTCAAATCGATGATTCATCCGATGAATTTTTTTAACAAAAATACCATTGGAATTTTTTATATTTTTGCCGGTAAAATCCGTTGGTAAAGTTTACTAATGGAATTTTCCTTTGGTAAATTGCTACCTACAATGCATCCATCGGTAAATTAATAAAAATCCATCGGTAAGGCCATTTTCCATCGATAAATAGCCTTAATCCGTTAGTAAAAATCCGTCAGTGAAAGGCTTTTTTTGTAGTGTATATTATAATTAGACTTGGCAAAATTGATCCAAATCCAAAATTCCACCAAAATCCACCCAAAAAAATAATCCAAACCCAACTTTATCTAAATTAATACCCACTAGGTCAATTCAAAACTAACCCATTTTATTCTTCAACCCATACCTATTCGGTCAACCCAAAACTGACCTATTTTATCCTTTAACCCATTAGATTTATACCCAATGGGTTTCTTTTTTAGAAAGTCGCTTGCCTTTTGATCTTATTCTTGATCCATAATCTCGTAGTAATTCTATTAATCTTTTTAAGAAACCCATTAGAATTACTAAATAATTCTATCCTTTTTCTTAGATATCATGATCTCGTAGCTATAATAATCAAATCTAGATATTTTGATTGGTTTAAGTATTTCCTCATCTATTTCTTTTAAATAAATTTTAAATTTTTTTTTATTCCATAATAAATTCATTCAATTTAGGTTAAATTAGTCGGTATTGTTATGCTATTTTGTTTCCAAATATCATAAATAGGAAGGTTTCATCAAAATTTGTTGTCGACTTTTGATTGGATTATTTTTATTAATTCTATATATATGTATACCATCAATTTAACAGATATATATACAAATTATATGTACAAAATCTTTTTTATTTTGTTAAACTAATTTTTACTATTTGTATATTCAATATTTGTACATATTTCTATTTTTGGAGTAAATTTAAATTATTAATGAAATTTTTATTTTTCTTTATATATCAATTTATTATTTATATTATGTTTTCAACTGAATATTATTATTATCGGATCCATTAATTAATTAATAAAAAATTTTATAATAATTTGCATTAAACCTATGGGTTAACCCAAACCTGTCTAATCCATTTTGATATTAACCCATTTATGACCCATATTTTTTGACCCATTTATGACCCAAACCATTAATAATCCATCCATTAATGACCTCATTCAATTCATCCAAACTACCCATTTGCCACCTTTAGTTATTGTGACACCCTAATCCAATAACCATGGATAACCATCAATCATCATCATAAACCTAGTAAAAGTCAGGCAGAAATAATAATAATAATAATAATAATAATAATAATAATAATAATAATAATGATAATAATAACAATAATAATAATAATAATAATAATAATAATAATAATAATAATAATAATAAGACAGGCCATAATTACATGCCATAAATAAATAATCAAGCTTATAGATAAATAATCATAACGTAAATGGCCTTCAAGAATCCTAAAATCTATAAGGCAACTACATCCTGCCCGATCATCTGGTGCCTAACTTGAAACCTACACAAATAACAAACCCGTGCTAAGCTATAAAGCTCAGCAGGGAACAAAACTCTATAAATAACCTTTTTTCCCTAAGTCATCTTATCATATATATATATATATATATATATATATATATATATATATATATATATATATATATATATATATATATATATATATATATATATATATATATACATATATACACAACTTTTACAATAACACAGAGCAACATATGAGTCTATTATATTGATCATTTCACAATGAACATATTGGGAAAGTCTTTAACTTAATAATAAAACCATGCTTACTAACGTCTAGAACACTCTGTAAATTATCTTATTTCGGAACTTGTCAAATTATTATCATAAGTTTACTTTATTACTTCCATTAAACTAGCTTGATTTATACCCTTCCTAATCCTTACTACTTCAGAATTCATGCATCCAGGTTGTTGATAGTACAAAACTTTAACTTGATGTATTAATCATATCATTACATAATTTATGCATTCAACATTAAATCCATGCGCATATAAGTGCTTATGCCATGTAACAATTATAGAGTTCTTGTTAGGCATGATTTCTTCATATATCTTTATAAAATTCTCATTTTAGGTTCATACACACTTATTCCATAATGTTATCTTATGATTGCAATTTAAACAGCATACCACATCATATCGTATTAGGTTATGCGTTTTGGTTTATATCAGAATCATACATATGTATATACAAGTGTGAATGTTCATAAACATACTAACGAGTTTTCATGCTATTTCCACGAACAGGTATTACATGTGACAATTAACAGACAAACTCTTCATACAATATGCAAACATGTCACAACTTCCACATAAATAAAGATAATTTTGTATACTACGGTTCATATAACTTTTAACACAATATTGTAAGCTTGTGGCCAAAATAGCCCAACCACTCACCATGGAACCCATTGGTGGAACTCACACCGGTGCTCACACGGGAACCTTCCTTATAAAGATGTGAGATATTGAAATCATATCATAATGAACATAGCAATTCATTTAATAAAGATAGTTTTTTATAGCTAAAGGGGAACTTAAGATATACAGCACAATAGGCCATTCATCATGCTTACCTTACATAAGTGAAGGAATTAATGCATATTTTGCTTTATCTTACATACATTTTATCATCTTTAATAGCCTGCCTAAGTACTAGTTCAAAAGGATGGATAACGAGAGCAAGGGATACCCGAAGGTATCAAACTATGGATATCCGAAGATATCAAACAATGGACCCAAACGGGGTCAAATAGTGGTTCCAGCAAGGAACAAGCTATGGACCCAAAAGGGCCAAATGATGGTTCCATTAAGGAATAAGACCCAAATGGGGTCAACTATGGCAACTGCGACTGTATCCCTCTAGGCATGCCTATCTAATCCACAGACCCGCAGGCCTTACCATTCTTAAGCATATTTCAATTCAACATATCTTTCTTTACTTAATATAGCATTCTCGCTTAAGACCATCATTCATATAAGAATCCACATTATTCTTATCATACTTCAATATTGAGCTCTAGGCTTCAATGCACATGAATGCTATCATATAATCATATAGTTGTATGATTATGCAAACAATAATAATATGAAATGTTTCATAATTAACGTTGAGCATGACAACATACACATATGCATTTTTTTATGCATCTTAAATCATAGCAATACATGCTTTTATTACTCATACTTGTTCACATATTAAGTTAAGCTACTCATTGTAGCATGCTCATATCAACTATACAATACATAACACTTACATAACTCATGGGTAGTTCTTGATGACATACCTTGTTGCTACTTGCTATGAATAATTTCCCTATTCTTACACTTATTCACATTAAGACATAAACATGTATATATAGCAACACTCAAGCATTTATGATCCATATAATAAAATAAGTAGGTTCTCTTACAACTTAAGGTCAACACTTGTTCATATTTAATCCCTTGATTCACTTTCATGATTTACCAAATTAGAAACAACAAGTTATACACTTTAACATAGTCGTATATACTTCAATCATCTTACCTACATCTTTCATCGTATAACATTTTATACTTAGGTAAGTTATGTTAGCTTATTTCATCTTAGTCGTTAGCACATTACGGACGCTCATATGTTAATCATAATGTATTATAGGCATGAGCAAATAGGTGAGCGGGTTATTACACATTACTGCTAATCATTAATTCCTCTTGTGATCTTGAGTGAAAACAAGCGCCTACGGTTTTATAATTTAACATAAAATGTGATGTCCCCTTCCTTTTAACTTGGATAGGTACCCTTACGACTATTCTCTTATTATCACTAGGTTAAATCATAGTATTTTAGACAGAACCATTCCTTGACCTAGTGCATATCTTATGCCAATTTTATAAGACACATTGAATAGCATATTATTTAAGTTACTAAGTTGCCTCATGCTCTTCTTAGTTCTATGTTCTTTAAGCCCAAGCATACCTTTTAACAACATAATTCATATTAACATTGCCATGTGTAAGTCCCTCTAATTTAGAGATCAAGTGAACCATCATTACTTAACTCAATGTCTTTAGTTACCTTAAACTTCGCACTCTCTCTCTATATATAGAGGTTCCTCAATTAAATGATCATGCTTTATACACCTCATAGGTGACTTTGGGTAACTTTTAGCTTAATTCGATCTTCTTCCTATTATAATAGCATTTATGTCTTTTAGTTTCTATAATAATTCATGTTATATTCATGCCTTTATAATTGTATCTTTATAAACTTTAGCATTAGAGAGAAAGAGACTTTCATAATCTATTACTCTAATCAAGTAACATATTAACCTTCACTTAATAACCATTTATCCTCAGTCTTACTATTACTAGTCAATTCACCTCAATTCTAGCTCATTTAATAATTTTATGGACCATATAATACTATTTTCATTATCAAAGTGCATGGCTTAATCTTCGGGTGAGAATATACTCGAATGAGAGTGAAAGAGTACATATGAAGCATGGTTGGCCAAGCATTTCATACAGAGAAAGGATGATTGGTCGTGCATCCCATGAAGAGAATAGATGCTTAGCCGTGCATTTCAAAAGACAAAAGTATAGTTAGTCGTGTATTTAAAGCGATAAAAGCATAATTAGCCGTGTATTTGATGAAGAAAGTGGTGATTGGCTATGCATTTTATGAGGAAATTAGCTAATTGGCCGTGCATATGAAGGATAAAGGCCATGCTTGGTCGTGCATTTCAAAGGGAACAAACATACTTGGCCGTGCATGGAGAAGGAGAAAAGCACAAGTGGCTACGCATGAAGAAGAAGAAAAGCACAAGTGGCCACGCATGGAGAAGAAGAAAAGCACAAGTGGCCACACGTGGAGAAGAAGAAAAGCACAAGTGGTTGTGCATGGTGAAGAAAAAAGTCACAAGTGGCCACGCATGGAGAAGAAGAAAAGCACAAGTTGCCACACATAAAGAAGATAACCAGAAACCATAAATCCCGATTATAGAGACATAAATTTAAATCACAAACCTCACCATCCTACATACTTAAATGATCATTTAAGTCTCAAATCATCTTATACTCATCAAAACTTACTAGATTGAGCCCTTAATCTTACTAACAATACACATACACAAAAGAAGGAAAATATATATACAGTAACAGATGAAAACAATTCACGTACCTTTTATTCAAGCTTTATCTCCTTCAACATCCATTTACCCATTCTTGAGATTATCCTTCCCTCTTACACAAGAAGATAACAATCAAAAACCCTTTAACCCTAAATCCAAAAGTGAAACACAAACCAAAAAGAAAGCAAGAGAGGAAAGCATCACCTTAAGAATGCCAGCTTTCAAAACCCTAGGTTTCCTCTTCTTCATCCCATAACCATGGAGAGAGAGAGAGATCCATCAAAATGCCGATCTCTATTTCTCCCAAAAACCCTTAATTTATTAAGTAGGATAAATATCTCATAAAGAGAAATTCCCAAAATGCCCTTATACATTTTAACCCTTAAAACTTATTTTCTTAACATTTAACTCTAAACTTCTTATTTAATTCAATTGCATCCTTCCTTAATATTTTAGCTACACTCCAACACACATGTGCATAATTACCAATATATCCTTTATATGACTTAACTTTATTAATGCAAAATAATCTAATTTTGCCTTATTAAACCTTAATTCTGATTAATTAACTATAATCCGATCAGGGCCATGATTGGGTCCTCACAACTATAATTAATTTTGAAATTATGTCCTTTAGTGCTATTTAACTTATTTCTTTAAGACTTAATTTTTCAAATCATTAAGGAGACCTTTATGCGTACACATATCAATCTTAGTTCACTCTTTTTCTTTTATTTCATTTTTATTTCCTTTAATTCATATACCTGCCTAGGTATGGTTAAGGTTCCCATGAAACCAAGTATGCATACATATTATATTAGCTTATTTTAATACAAGTTACACGTAACCATTACATCTTCATGCAAGGTTTAAGGTATATTAGCACAACTTCATGAACTTTATGTGTTTAAGTTGTCATTTTATTTTTGCTCTATTATCATTATTATAGATTTTTAGTTCAATTATACAATTATAGCTTATTTTGACATTCTAAGATTATGACTTTCCATACGTCAAAGCAGGACACTTACATGATAATTTATAAAATATAACACAGACTACAAGTACTAAGTATATAACGCATGGTCAAGGAATATACATTTATATACATATTTAATAATACCCTTCATATATTACACCCTATACATATATAATCCATAAATTTCAATTATACATACTTCATACCATATCATTCCCCTAGGTTCATGTTACTTTCCATTTTGTAATAAGGCAAACATTCCAAACATGCATATATCATATCATGTAATCATTATTATCTTCGTGATGTTTATTTTAGTGATATTATAAATATAAGTTCAGATATAATGGTTTTCTAATTATGCACTCATATACATATGAAAACACCATTTAACTCAAGTCATATATTTCTCATATCATTATCGCCATGCTTCTCATAGTAATACATTAATTATTTTTGTAATAAACCTACATCTCCCAAAGGGAGTGGATAACGGGTGATATTATGGTGCTTAAAGGTATAAATTAAGATACCCATAGATATCGGTCATATATACCCAAAGAGGGTCAACACTGTACTATGGATCGGTTATACAGATCCAAATGGAGTAGGCTAAGTGACCCAATGGACCCAATTAGGGTCAAGACTATGGCAGCTACAATATACCCATATAGGCATGCCTATCCATCTACAATCTAGACATAGACATAGGAAGTTATAATCGTTTACTATCATCATTTCTGTATTTTCAATCTTGTATATCCTTAATTTAACCTTTCACATTTATATAATTATATAAATATATAATTATGATCATAGGATCACAACACATATTCTTGTATTCATAACATGTACTTGCAAATTTACGTAAAGATTTAAAACTAATCCTTTGCATATAATTACTTTATATGTATAATATATCCATTATGTAATACATCACCTAGGTAATATATTTATATATACATATTCAAACTTGTACATTTCATATGCCTACATACCTATTTCTTAATGTAATATATCATTATTTTTATACATATTCACATTTTTATATTCTTTATCATATACTTGGAGTAAATTACAATACTATGTATGTTAGTGTAAGCCCTAGCCCCAATAAATTATAATAAAACACTTTAGTTAATAAATGAGGCATTTGTTTTATCTATTGTATTCCTGTGCATATCAATTGATAGAAATATCCAAGAATGTTGTTTCAATTTAAGTTATCATGTGTGAGACACATGGTTATAAGACCTTGAAACAATAGAGACTTCATTCTAAATATCCCTAGTTAGTCATTGTTATGGGAATAACAATGAATTAAGACTAGTATGCTCTCTCTTATAAGTTGAGTTCTGTCTTACGAATCATAAGTCCCAGAGTGTCAATCAGAGACCATAGATACATGTTTTGAACATGGTATCTGGATTCGATTCGTTCATGAGAACACTACATGGTAAGAGTCATAAGTGTTTCTCATGTGTAAGTTTTGCATCGGAGTTCTTAGGCCTAAAATCTCTATGAAACTCTATGAATTAGTGTGTACTTTGACATACACCTAACATGCTCGTAACAAAGTGACAAGTATGGGTATGCTTGGGTATGTATTGATTCATGTTAGAGAGCATGAGAGAAGTGAAGGGATTACCCCTCTCAATAAGAGAGAAAATATCATTGACCACTTGATCAGTGAACTGAGAAGTGTGTGACCATACCGAGATGAAATAATGAGTAATCATTATTTATCTGAGAGTTCAGTGTCACTGGAATATCAAGAAAGGAATTAATATATATAAGGATGACTAGTTCCATGCCTTATATTAATTATGATATTTATGGGTAAGGGACTATGCAAAATTGCATTAGGTCACTAAATGCCATTTGCATTTTCATTTAATTTGGAATGCTATAATATCTTGCTAGACAATATATATAGCCTTTGAATTAATTCATTAATTCATTGCCAATATTAAATGGACCTATAGGATTGCACACAAAACTTTGGGCATAAAATATTTAAATAAAGTATTGGGCATTAATTTGGGCTTTTAATTAAAGTCAAATTAATGTATGTAATGGGTATTAAAATTGCTATTGGACCTTGGTCCATAAGAGAGAGAAATTCAGCCCACAAGGTTTAATTTCAATTAATTAATTATCTTGTATTAATTAAGTTAATTGAGTATTAAAGCCTAAAATAATTTGAATCAAATTAAATCACTTAAATAAGAGATGGAGTGACCGAAATTCCAAGATAAAATCAAGGGAATTTTAGCACATGTATATTACTTATTAAGCGATATTATTTGATTAAACGTCTTATGATTATTTCAAATTAATTTGAATTTAAAATTTAAAAGAATTTGATTTAATGTATGTCACTTGATTTTAGGAGGTGATAGAGGATGAATTAACTATCTTTTAGATAGTTAATTTTGGAATTAACTCTTAATATACATGACATATATATTTTTGAAAAAAAAAATATGAAACCCTAGGCGTGAAACTCTCTCTCTCTCACACACAATTTTTCTTAGCCGAATTCAGAAGGAGAAAGGAATGTTCCTTGTTTCTCTTGTGTTCTTGGGCAAAAATAGCAACTAAAGGAAGTGCAAGATCAAATCTTGTAGCTTCAATCCATTGCCATTACACAATATTTAATTAGAGAGCTAGCATTCTCGATTTTAAGCCATCATTGCAATTGTGTGTGTGAATATAGAGAGGAGTGGCGTAAAGGTTGTTCCTTTGGAAATGGTGGTGAAGATCTAAGGCAAATAAATCCTTCTTGGTTTCTGTTCATCATCAAAATCAAATCTTGAAGTGCATCTAAAGTTGTAAGTATTAAAACCCTAAAATTGCATGTTTTCGATTCTTGTTTATGGATTGAGTGGCATGTATGATCGAATTTATTAATTTTATGCTGCATGATCATCATATAAATGCCATGTCATATTTCATCAGTGGTATCAGAGACTAAACATGCTTATTTTGGTGCTTTAGATGCATGAAATAATTAATCAAAAATCGTTCATTTAAAAACATGCAATGCTGAAATTTTCTGTTTTGAGTTTTTTGCATTATTTTGGTGTAAAAATGATTTTAAATAATTAGATAGGTATTATAATTAATATGAGATGTTAATATACTGTCCTAAGGTGTTCTTAGAGCTATTAATGGTCGGATTTAATTGTTAATACCTGATGGTACATGTTAATCTTGAAACTAGGTGCTAGTTGGCGTGCTAAGTGTGTGTTTAACAACTAGTTTTCAAAATTAAATGTAAAAATGATTTTGGCATGTTTGTAAGTGATTTTTAAAGATTAAATATCAGGTCTAGACATATTTTAAATTTGGTTTTAATTCTGGTCCATGACAATTTAATTGATTAATTTTAAAATCACTTAAAACTATGACTAGTTTGTGTTTGTTACATGTTTAATCAACATTGTTTATTTTGTTTTTGATTAAAATGGTAAAAACACATTTAGATTAGATTGGTACAGAATATAAAATCAATATTTATGACCTTATTTAATTTATTAAATGACTCATAAAATTTTTTTAAGTATTTGTGCATTTTTGTGGCATTATATGAGCACTAAACAACTAGTTTCATTGTTGTTTGTTTGTTTGGTATAAATGCCATGTATGATATATATGCTCTTCATGATTTTATGTTTTAATTCATGTTGGTACATATTATATGTATTTTTAATGTTTATGGGCTGTTTGACATAAAATTAAAAATGGCAAAATTGGAAATTATACTAGAGTTGATTTATGGCACAAATCTAACTAGTTTGTGTTTTAGGCTTTTAAGAGAACTTATTCAATAAGAGGATTTAGTCCATTGGGCTTTGGCCCAGGCCCATCATGGGGTCTTCTCTTAAAGGTTCAAGTACACAATTTCCATTAATGGGCTTGACTAAATTAATTAAAATTGGACTTGTTTGATCTATGAATGTTATGTATATTTATTTGCTTGTTTGGTGTGATGAATGGATATGCATGGTGCATTCATGAGGCCTGGGTTTTTGTAATTAAATATGGTCTGCATGCCATTATGTATTATTGCAAAAGTTTCATTTATTTCTTAGAATAGAAATTATTTGAAGACTTTGTAAATCAAGAAGAAGCCCGCCAGAGTGGAGAAGCCCAACTCGAAAATTCTTATGTAATAGTATAGAATCTTAGTTGTAGGTTTTTAGGCCCATGTTTGTCACTCTTTACTTTATGCAATTATATATATATGCATGCTATGAATGGATGACAAAGCATATGCCATTTAAGCCGTAATAAAATGAATCCTTAAAAATAGTAAGTCACAAAGTTGCCAACCTAATTCAAAACATGTCAAGGCATCGATCATCGGTCACGTAGACTAGGAGTCCTAGATGCGCCCGATTATCTTTGTGAGGCATGGGTTGTGAATGTAGGTTGGACTTAACATAGAAAGGGATGCTCGGACCTAGGCAACTAATAAATGGGTTTGTGCTATAACATCTTAAAATGTTAGCCTATTTGATCCAAGAGTCATGTACGAGACATGATTGGAGTTTTCCTACCTAAGTAACTTAACTTGTTAGGTGTACAAGCTCAACTTGACTAATAAGTTGTTGTGAAAAGTGGATCTTGGCCCACATTGAATCACTAACGCGAATTATTTAAAGGGATATTAATTCATTTTGTGGGATTAATAAGACCTTATTTAATCTTGCTAAATTTTATTATTGTAGATTGAAAAATGGCATCTTCAAACAACAATTTCTCCTTGCGATCGGTCCTTGAAAAGGACAAATTGAATGGCACCAATTTCATAGACTGGTCTCGAAACTTAATAATAGTTCTTAAACAAGAGAAAAAGTCATATGTTTTGGATGCACCATTGCCTGAAGAACCTAGTAAGAATGCCTTTATGGTTCAAAAGGAAACTTTTGAGACCAAGAAGAGCGACTCCAATGATGTGACCTGTCTGATGCTAGCCACTATGGTGCTTGACTTGCAAAAGCAATTCATAGACCAAGAGGCTTATGCAATCATGGTGCACCTCAAAGAGATGTTCTAAGAGCAAGCTCGTCATGAGAGGTTCGTGACAACAAATACCTTAATTTCTTGTAAGATGGTTGCGGGTACTCCTATTAGTACCCATGTACTCAAGATGAAAGGGTAACTTGATACTCTTGAGAAGCTTGAGGTACAAGTGCCAAAGGAATTGGCCACTGACTTGATCTTAGGTTTATTGACTGATGATTATGATCCATTTGTTATGAATCATAACATGCATGCATTGAACAAGACAGTCACTAAGCTTCATGGGATGCTTAAGAATGCTGAAGAAAACATTCGAAAGACCAATCCCGTACTAATGGTTCGAGGGGGCATTAAAAAGGGACTCGCTAAAGGAAAGGGAAAGGGAAAGGCAAAACCCAAGAATGACCTGGCTCGATTCAAGTCCAATGGGAGTGCACCTCAGGCCCAATCCAAGCCCAAGGCACAAAATCTCAAAGAGAGTGAGAGCACTTGCTTCCACTGCAACAAAATAGGGCATTGGAGGAAAAATTGCGCTCTCTTCAAGGAAGAACAAAAGAAGAATGGAGCCAAGGCATCTAGTTTTAGTATTTTTGTTGTTGAAATTAACCTTTCTATTTCTACCACTTGGGTATTGGATACCGGTTGTGGTTCTTACATTTGTTCAAATGTGCAGGGGCTAAGAAATAGGCAGTTACTTGGGAAGAATGAAATGGACCTCCGTGTGGGGAATGGAGCACGAGTTGCTGCCATGGAGATAGGTGACTATCAACTCACTTTACCTTCTAGACTTTGTTTAGTGTTAAAAAATTATTATTATGAGCCAGCTATGAGCAAAAAAATTATTTTCAGTTTCTTCTTTGGATTTGAATGAATTTGATTTTGTTATTAAAAATGACAATGCTCACATTCATCACCAAGGCATTTCATATGGCAATGCCATGTTGCAAAATGGCCTTTATATCTTTGATCTACAAAATAGAGTCTATATACAACATTAATACAAAGAGGGTTAAAAAAAACGACTTGAACCCTACTTACTTCTGGCATTGTCGTTTAGGGCATACAAATGAAAAACGCATTTCAAGACTCCACAAAACTGGAGTGCTTGGGTCATTCGACTTAGAGTCTTATGATATATGCGAGCCATGTCTGCATGGAAAAATGACAAAGAGTCCTTCTAACAAGAAAGGTGAGAGGACTAATGACTTATTGGAACTAATACATATCGATGTATGTGGACCATTAAGTACACAAGCTAAAGGTGGTTTTAGCTACTTCGTGACGTTTACAGATGACTTCAGTAGATATGGCTACATCTATCTAATGAAGTACAAGTCTGAAACTTTTGAGAAATTCAAACAATTTAAGAACGAAGTAGAAAACCAACTTGACAAAAGTATAAAAGCCATTCGATCAGATCGAGGTGGTGAATACTTAAGCCAAGAGTTTGACAGTCATCTAAAGGAGTGTGGTATTATTTCACAGCTCACTCCTCCTGGAATGCCACAATGGAATGGTGTGTCCGAAAGGAGAAATCAAACTATGTTGGACATGGTTCAATCTATGATGAGTCAAGAAAATCTTCCTCTCTCTTTTTGGGGTTATGCATTAGAAACTGCTACGTTTCTACTAAACCGTACTCTAACTAAAGTAGTTGAGAAGACACCATACAAGATATGGACTGGGAAGAACCCAATATGTCATTTTCTCAAGATTTGGGGCTGTGAAGTACATGTTAAGAAATTGACATCTGACAAACTAGAGTCTAAATCCACTGTCTGCTTGTTTGTGGGGTATCCCAAAGAAACAAAGGGATACTAATTTTACTCACAAGCCGAGAATAAAGTATTTGTTACTCACAAGGCTGTTTTCTTGGAAAATGAGTTCCTTCTCAAGAAAGATAGTGGGAGTAAAGTAAAACTTGGAGAAATTCAAGTTCCACAAACTCCTATAGAGGATGAGTTGGAAATGGAATCAAGTTCACAACCAGTTATGGAACAATAACCCATTACACAAGAACTTAGAAGGTCCGGTAGAGTACGTCAGGTGATTGAGAGATATGGATTTCTAATCACTGACAGTGACACTATTGAGTTAGTAGATCGTGAGGATCCTACTACCTACCGAGAAGCTATTGAATGCCCAACCTCAAAAAATTGGCTTGAAGCCATGAAATTCGAGATGCAATCAATGTACGATAACCAGGTTTGGACCTTGGTTGATCCACCAGAAAGTGCTAAGGTAATTGAATGCAAATGGCTATTTAAACTCAAAACTAATAAGACCTACAAAGGTAGACTAGTAGCAAAAGTTTTTCAACAAACTCATGGTGTAGACTATGATGAGACTTTTTCGCCTGTAGTCATGCTCAAGTCCATTAGGATCTTGCTCGCCATAGCTGCATATCATGATTATGAGATATGGCAAATGGATGTCAAAACTGCTTTCCTCAACGAAAATTTACTTGAGGATGTGTATATGACAAAGCCTGAGGGTTTTGTCAATCCCAAGCATCTTAAGAAGGTTTGCAAGCTTTAAAAATCCATTTATGGATTAAAGCAAGCATCCCAAAGTTGGAATCTTCGTTTTGACGAGGCAGTCAAAGAATTTGAATTCGTCAAGAACGAAGATGAGCCTTATGTGTTCAAAAAGGTTAGTAGGAGCATAATATTATTTCTAGTCCTATATGTTGATGACATCCTTCTCATTGGAAATGATATTACAACATTACAAAAGGTTAAGCAATGGTTGGGGAAATGTTTCTCAATGAAAGACTTAGGTGAAGCCGAGACAATACTTGGTATTCGGATCTATAGAGATAGATCGAATCGGCTTTTGGGACTAAGTCAAGAAAAGTACATATACAAAGTACTAAAGCATTTTAGTATGGGAGACTCAAAGAAAGGGTACATACCTTTGGCTTTGGGAATTCCTTTAACTAAAGAACGGTGCCCTAAAACCAAAGAAGAAAGGGACAACATGAGTAGAATCCCATATGCATTTGCTATTGGATCTATCATGTACGTTATGTTATGTACTAGGTTAGATGTTGCTCATGCACTGAGTATAACCAGTAGGTTTCAGCAAGACCCTGGTGAGAAGCATTGGTCTACTGTAAAGGGGATTCTAAAGTACCTACGAAAGACAATGGATCACTTCTTGGTGTATGGTGCTCAAGAAGAGCTCGTCATACAAGGTTATGCCGATGCTACTTTTCAAACCAGTACTTAGGACTCAAGATCGCAATCTGGATTTGTTTTTGTTTTAAACGGTGGTGCTGTCAGCTGGAGAAGCTCGAAGCAGGAACCATTGCCGACTCAACTGCAGAATCTGATATATTACAGCGAGTGAGGCTGCAAAAAAGGCTGTTTGGATTACGAATTTCATTTCTAGATTAGGAGTGGTCCCAAGCATCCTAGATCCATTAGAAATTTTTTGTGACAACAATGGGGCCATCGCACAGGCCAAGGAGCCCCGGTCACACCAGAAATCCAAACACATACTCAAAAGGTACCACCTGATCAGAGAGATAATTGATCATGGGGACGTCAAGGTTAGCAAGATGGCAAGTGAAGACAATGTAGCATATCCTTTGACAAAACAGTTGCGTCCAAATCTACACGAAGCTCATTTGAGAGCATTCGGTCTTAAGGCTATGCCTAATTGGGACTAGTCTAGTGGGAGATTGTTAGTGTAAGCCCTAGCCCCAATACATTGTAATAAAACACTTTAGTTAATAAATGAGGCATTTGTTTTATCTATTGTATTCCTGTGCATATCATTTAATAGAACTATCCAAGAATGTTATTTCAGTTTAAGTGCTCCTAAAGTGCTCGTAACAGAGTGACAAGTATGGGTATGCTTGGGTATGCATTGATTCATGTTAGAGAGCATGAGAGAAGTGAAGGGATTACCCCTCTCAATAAGAGAGAAAATATGATTGGCCACTTGATCAGTGAACTGAGAAGTGTATGGCCATACCGAGATGAAATAATAAGTAATCATTATTTATCTGAGAGTTCAGTGTCACTGGAATATCAAGAAAGGAATTAATATATATAAGAATGACTAGTTCCATGCCTTTTATTAATTCTGATATTTATGGATAAGGGACTATGCAAAATTGCATTAGGTCACTAAATGCAATTTGCATTTTCATTTAATTTGGAATGCTACAATATCTTGCTAGAGAATATATATAGCCTTCGAATTAATTCCTTAATTCATTGCCAATATTAAATGGATCTATAGGATCGCACACAAAGCATTGGGCTTAAAATATTTAAATAAAGTATTAGGCATTAATTTGGGCTTTTAATTAAAGTCAAATTAATGTATGTAATGGGTATTAAAATTGCTATTGGACCTTGGTCTATGAGAGAGAAATTAAGCCCACAAGGTTTAATTTCAATTAATTAATTATCTTGTATTAATTAAGTTAATTGAGTATTAAAGCCAAAAATAATTGTAATCAAATTAAATCACTTAAATAAAAGATGGAGTGGCCGAAATTCCAAGATAAAATCAAGGGAATTTCAGCACATGTATATTACTTATTAAGTGATATTATTTGATTAAATGTCTTATGATTATTTCAAATTAATTTGAATTTAAAATTTAAAAGAATTTGATTTTATGTATGTCACTTGATTTTAGGAGGTGATGGAGGATGAATTAACTATCTTTTAGATAGTTAATTTCAGAATTAACTCTTAATAATAGATGTCATATATATTTTTGAAAAAAAAAATGAAACCCTGGGCATGAAACTCTCTCTCTCACACACAATTTTTCTTAGCCGAATTCACAAGGAGAAAGGATTGTTTCTTGTGTTCTTGGGCAGCAATAGCAACTAAAGGAAGTGCAAGATCAAATCTTGTAGCTTCAATCCATTGCCATTACACAATATTTAATTAGAGAGCTAGCAATCTCGATTTTAAGCCGTCATTGCAATTGTGTGTGTGAACATAGAGAGGAGTGGTGTAAAGGCTATTCCTTTGGCATTGGTGGTGAAGATCTAAGGCAAATAAATCCTTCTTGGTTAATGGTCATCATCAAAATCAAATCTTGAAGTGCATCAAAAGTTGTAAGTTTTAAAACCCTAAAATTGCATGTTTTCGATTCTTGTTTATGGATTGAGTGGCATGTATGATCAAATTTATTAATTTTCCGCTGCATGATCATCATATAAATGCCTTGTCATATTTCATTAATGTATGCATAACATTAAAATAAGTAGGCTTGATAAAAGTATTAATCATTTCTTAATCATACATCCACTTAGGTTCAAGTATATTGTTAGGATGCAAAATAGTATAGTTATGTTTATAGGTTCTCTTTATCCTAATTTATGTTTTAAAGTGCATTCGGGTACTTTGGATTAAAATACTAATGTTTAAAAAGCAGAGGAGGAAGGAATTGGTCTATGCCAACTTATGATAGGTTGTACCAACTCGTTATATAGGCCAGGTGTGACGGCTTGTGATAGGTGGTGCTGACTCTTAATAAGATAGGATTTCCTAGTTCACTTTACTTTGTATTTTCTGCATGGTTCTAGAATATTTGGGCCAAAAAGTCTTCTAGACTTTTATTCCCTTATATCTCTAGTTTTCATATAATAAAAAATGAGGTCTTTGGACTTATAAATCAAGAGATATCCCTAAAATACCAGGACCTGCTCCAAAAGACAGGGCAATAGACCTAGTCACACTTCAAACCAAAATTTGAGATACTTAAAGCAAGATTTAGATTCCACACTGTTTATTAGAATTTTAGGTCAGTGTTTATGCTTTAATTGGAATCATCCCATTTGGATCTCCATAACTCAACTTATGATCAAAATAATATAAATAGGTACAATGAATCTTATGACAGAATTTTGTTGATTTAACTATACTCCTTCTAATTCATCTTTCTAGCATGTAAAAATAACACAACCTTATTCTCACATCATTTACTTAGCTAATAAACCATTTCCATCAAATTTATATGTAATAAATGATGGAATATGACATGGTATGAGTGTGATGATAACGCAGCGGAAAAACAAAAAATTTCATCGTACATACCATACAAATCCAAAGCAAGAATCGAAACATGCAATTTTAGGGTTTTGAATCTTACAATAGATGATGCCTTTTTATTCTTTGATTTTGTGATGTCCAGCAACCAAGATGCCTTTATCCACCTTAGATCTCGATCACCAATGCCAAGGAATAGCCTTTTTCACCAATCCCTCTATTTTCACACACACAATTGCACCGACGGCTTAAAAACGAGATTGCTAGCTCTCTTTTTCGGTATTGTGTAATGGTTATAGTTTGAAGCTACAAAATTTGATTTTGTACTTCTCTTAGGTTGCTATTACTACCCAAGAACACAAGAGAATGAGGAACTATCCTTTCTCCTTGTGAAAAATTAGGCCAAAAGAATTGAGAGAGAGAGAGATGAAGGGGTCACGCAATTTTCACAGAAAACCCTAGGTTTTTTGCGCCAACTCTTCTGTGTCTCTCCTAGGGTTTTATTTCTTTTATATCATTATCTCTTAGGCAAGTGTTTTGATCTGAATTTCCTACCTTAAGATAAGCAATTCAAACTCTATCACTTCCTAAAGATAAGTAATACATTTTGATTTAAAATCCTTTGAATTTTAAAATTCAAATTTGAAATAAAACATAAGACATTTAATTAAATAAAATCACTTAATATAACTTAATTGCATGTGTCGAAATTCCTTGAATTCCATCTTGGAATTTCGGCCACATCATTATATATTTAAGTGATTTGATTTAATTTAAATTCCTTTAGGCTTTAATACTTAATTAACTTAATTAACACAAGATAATTAATTAATTGAAATTAAACCTTGTGGGCTGAATTTCTCTCTCTCATGGACCAAAGCCTAATAGCAATATTATAACCCATTACATACATTAATTTGACTTTAATTAAAAGCCCAAATTAATGCTCAATACTTAATTTAAACATTTTAAGCCCAATGCTTTGTGTGCGATCCTATAGGTCCATTTAATGTTGGCAATGAATTAATAAATTAATTCAAAGGCTATATATATTCTCTAGCAAGATATTATAGCATTCCAAATTAAATGAAAATGCATATGGCATTTGGTGACCTAATGCAATTTCGCATAGTCCCTTACCCATAAATATCAGAATTAATATAAGGCATGGAACTAGTCATCCTTATATATATTAATTCATTTCTTGATATTCCAGTGACACTGAATTCTCAGATAAATAATGATTACTCATTATTTCATCTCGGTATGGCCATACACTTCTCAGTTCACTGATCAAGTGGCCGATGATATTTTCTCTCTTATTGAGAGGGGTAATCCCTTCACTTCTCTCATGCTCTCTAACATGAATCAATGTATACCCAATCATACCCGTACTTGTCACTCTGTTACGAGCACGTTAGGTGTATGTCAAAGTACACAGTAATTCATAAAGAGTTTCATGGAGATTTCAGGTCTAAGAACTCCGATACAAAACTTGCATATGAGAAACACTTATGACTTGTACCATGTAGTGTTCTCATGAGCGGATCGAATCCAGATACCATGTTCTTTAACATGTATCTATGATCTCTGATTGACACTCTTGTCCTAATGATCCGTAAGACAGAACTCATAAGATCAGAGAGAGCATACTAGTCTTAATTCATTTGTTATTCCCATAACAATGACTGACTAGGGATATTTAGAATGATGTCTCATTTGTTTCAAGGTCTTACAATCCATGTGCCTCACACATGATAACTTAAACCGAAACAACACTCTTGGATAGTTTTATCAATTGATATGCACATGAATACAAAGGATAAAACAAATGCCTCATTTTATTAATTTCAAGTGTTTTGTTACAATGCATTGGGGCTAGGGCTTACACTAACAATCTCCCACTAGCACTAGTCCTAATTGGGCATAGCCCTAAGACCGAATGCTCTCAAATGAGCTTCGTGCAGATTTGGACGTAACTGTTTCGTCAAAGGATCTGCTACATTGTCTTCACTTGCTATCTTGCTAACCTTGACGTCCCCACGATCAATGATTTCTCTGATCAGGTGGTACCTCCTGAGTATGTGTTTGGATTTCTGGTGTGACCGGGGCTCCTTGGCCTGTGCGATGGCCCCGTTATTGTCACAGAAAATTTCTAATGGATCTAGGATGCTTGGGACCACTCCTAATCCATTAATGAAATTTTTAATCCAAACAGCCTCTTTTGCAGCCTCACTTGCTGCAATATACTCAGATTCTGTAGTTGAGTCGGCAACGGTTTCTTGCTTTGAGCTTCTCCAGCTGACAGCACCACCGTTCAAAACAAAAACAAACCCAGATTGCGATCTAGAATCCTGAGTGCTGGTCTGAAAAGCAGCATCGGCATAACCTTGTATGACGAGCTCTTCTTCACCACCATACACCAAGAAGTGATTCTTAGTCCTTCGCAGGTACTTTAGAATCCCTTTTACAGCAGACCAGTGCTTCTCACCAGGGTCTTGCTGAAACCTACTGGTTATACTCAGTGCATGAGCAACATCCAATCTAGTACATAACATAGCGTACATGATAGATCCAATAGCAGATGCATATGGGATTCTACTCATGTTGTCCCTTTCCTCTTTGGTTTTAGGGCACTGTTCTTTAGTCAAAGGAACTCCCAAAGCCAAAGGTATGTACCCTTTCTTTGAGTCTCCCATACTAAAACGCTTTAGTACTTTGCCTATGTACTTTTCTTGACTTAGTCCCAAAAGCCGATTCGATCTATCTCTATAGATTCGAATACCAAGTATTGTCTCGGTTTCACCTAAGTCTTTCATTGAGAAACATTTTCCCAACCATTGCTTAACCTTTTGCAATGTTGTAATGTCATTCCCAATGAGAAGGATGTCGTCCACATATAGGACCAGAAACACTACTATGCTCCCACTAACCTTCTTGTACACACAAGGCTCATCTTCGTTCTTGATGAAGTCAAATTCTTTGACTGCCTCATCAAAACGAAGATTCCAACTTCGGGATGCTTGCTTTAATCCATAAATGGATTTTTGAAGCTTGCAAACCTTCTTAGGATGCTTAGGATTGACAAAACCTTCAGGCTGTGTCATATACACATCCTCAAGTAAATTTCCGTTGAGGAAAGTAGTTTTGACATCCATTTGCCATATCTCATAATCATGATATGCAGCTATGGCAAGCAAGATCCTAATGGACTTGAGCATGACTATAGGAGAAAAGGTCTCGTCATAGTCTATACCATGAGTTTGTCGAAAACCTTTTGCTACTAGTCTACCTTTGTAGGTCTTATCAGCTTTTAGTTTGAATAACCACTTGCATTCAATTACCTTAGCACCTTCCGGTGGATCAACCAAGGTCCAAACCTGGTTATCGTACATTGATTGCATCTCGGATTTCATGGCTTCAAGCCAATTTTCCGAGTCTGGGCTTTCAATAGCTTCTCGGTAGGTAGTAGGATCCTCACGATCTACTAACTCAATAGTGTCACTGTCAGTGATTAGAAATCCATATCTCTCAATCTCCTGACGTACCCTACCAGACCTTCTAGGTACTTGTGTAATGGGTTCTTGTTCCACAACTGGTTGTGAACTTGATCCCATTTCCAAACCATCCTCTATAGGAGTTTGTGGCGCTTGAATTTCTCCAAGTTCTACTTTACTCCCACTGTCTTTCTTGAGAAGGAACTCCTTTTCTAAGAAAACAGCCTTGCGAGCAACAAATACTTTGTTCTCGGCTTGTGAGTAAAAGTAGTATCCCTTTGTT
The DNA here is from genome assembly GCA_037975025.1 of Excoecaria agallocha. Classification (NCBI taxonomy): domain Eukaryota; kingdom Viridiplantae; phylum Streptophyta; class Magnoliopsida; order Malpighiales; family Euphorbiaceae; genus Excoecaria; species Excoecaria agallocha. The sequence goes on from JBBPFJ010000167.1 coordinate 22,683, forward strand.
TCTTTGGGATAGCCCACAAACAAGCAGACAGTCGATTTGGACTCTAGTTTGTCATATGTTAATTTCTTAACATGTGCTTCACAGCCCCAAATCTTGAGAAAAGACATATTAGGTTCTTTCCCAGTCCATACCTCGTATGGTGTCTTCTCAACTGCTTTAGTTGGAGTACGGTTCAATAGAAACGCAGCATTTTCTAATGCATAACCCCAAAAAGAGATAGGAAGATTAGCTTGACTCATCATAGATCGAACCATGTCCAACAGAGTTCGATTTCTCCTTTCGGACACACCATTCCATTGAGGTGTTCCAGGAGGAGTGAGCTGTGAAATAATACCACACTCCTTTAGATGATTGTCAAACTCTTGGCTTAAGTATTCGCCACCTCGATCTGATCGAATGGCTTTTATACTTTTGCCAAGTTGGTTTTCTACTTCGTACTTAAACTCTTTGAATTTCTCAAAAGTTTCAGACTTGTACTTCATTAGATAGACATAGCCATATCTACTGAAGTCATCTGTGAATGTCATGAAGTAGCTAAAACCACCTCTGGCATGCGTACTTAAAGGTCCACATACATCGGTATGTATTAGTTCCAATAAGCCATTAGTCCTTTCACCTTTTTTATTAAAAGGACTCTTTGTCATTTTTCCATGCAAACATGGCTCGCATGTGTCATAAGACTCTAAGTCAAATGACCCAAGCACTCCAGTTTTGTGGAGTCTTGAAATGCATTTTTCGTTTGCATGTCCGAAACGACAATGCCAAAAGTAAGTAGGGTTCAATTCGTTTGATTTAACCCTCTTTGTATTAATATTGTATATTGACTCTTTGTTTTGTAAATCAAGGATATAAAGGCCATTTTGCAACATGGCATTGCCATAAGAAATGCCTTGGCGATGAATATGAGCATTGCCATTTTTAATAACAAAATCAAATTCATCATTATCCAAACATGAAACTGAAATAATGTTTCTACTCATAGCAGGCACATAATAACAATTATTCAAAACAATACAAAGTCCGGAAGGTAAAGTGAGGTGATAGTCGCCTATCTCCATGGCAGCAACTCGTGCTCCATTTCCCACACGGAGGTCCACTTCATTCTTCCCAAGTAACCGCCTATTTCTTAACCCCTGCACATTTGAACAAATGTGAGAACCACAACCGGTATCCAATACCCAAGTGGTAGAAATAGAAAGGTTAATTTCAACAACAAAAATACCAGAACTGGACGCCTTGGCTCCATTCTTCTTTTGTTCTTCCTTGAAGAGAGCGCAATTCTTCCTCCAATGCCCTATCTTGTTGCAATAGAAGCAAGTGCTCTCACTCTCTTTGAGTTTTGGCGCCTTGGGCTTGGATTGGGCCTGAGGTGCACTCCCACTTGACTTGGGTTTTGCCTTTCCCTTTCCCTTTCCCTTAGCGGGTCCCTTCTTAATTCCCTTTTGAACCATTAGTACGGGATTGGTCTTTCGAATGTTCTCTTCAGCATTCTTAAGCATCCCATGAAGCTCAGTGACTGACTTGTTCATTGCATGCATGTTATAATTCATCACAAATGGATCATAAGCAGCAGGCAATGATCCTAAGATCAAGTCAGTGGCCAATTCCTTTGGCACTAGTACCTCAAGCTTCTCAAGAGTATCAAGATACCCTTTCATCTTGAGTACATGGGTACTAACAGGTGTACCCTCAGCCATCTTGCAAGAAATTAATGCCTTTGTTGTCACGAACCTCTCGTGACGAGCTTGCTCTTGGAACATCTCCTTGAGGTGCACCATGATCGCATAAGCCTCTTGGTCCATAAATTGCTTTTGCAAGTCAGGCACCATAGTGGCCAGCATCAGACAGGTCACATCGTTGGAGTCACTCTTCTTGGTCTCAAAAGTTTCCTTTTGAACTGCAGAGGCGTTCCTTCCTGGTTCTTCAGGCAAGGGTGCATCCAAAACATACGACTTTTTCTCTTGCTTAAGAACTATTCTTAAGTTTCGAGACCAGTCTATGAAATTGGTGCCATTCAATTTGTCCTTTTCAAGGACTGATCGCAATGAGAAATTGTTGTTTGAAGATGCCATTTTTAATCTATAATAAAATTTAGCAAGATTAAATGAGGTCTTATTTATGATCCCACAAACCGAATTAATATCCCTTTAAATAATTCGCGTTAGTGATTTAATGTGGGCCAAGATCCACTTTTCACAACAACTTATTAGTCAAGCTGAGCTTGTACACCTAACAAGTTAAGTTACTTAGGTAGGAAAACTCCAATCATGTCTCGTACATGACTCTTGGATCAAATGGGCTAACATCTTTAAGATGTTATAGCACAACCCATTTATTAGTTGCCTAGGTCCGAGCATCCCATTCCATGTTAAGTCCAACCTACATTCACAACCCATGCCTCACAAAGATAATCGAGCGCATCTAGGACTCCTAGTCTACGTGACCGATGATCGATGCCTTGACATGTTTCGAATTAGGAAGGCAACTTTGTGACTTACTATTTTTTAGGGATTCATTTTATTACGGCTTACATGGCATACGCTTTGTCATCCATACATAGCATGCATATATATATAATTGCATAAAGTAAAGCGTGACAAACATGGGCCCAAAAACCTACAACTAAGATTCTATACTATTACATAAGAATCTTCGAGTTGGGCTTCTCTACTCCGGTGGGCTTCGTCTTGATTTACAAAGTCTTCAAGTAAATTCTATTCTAAGAAATAAATGAAACTTTTACAATAAAATATAATGGCACGCAGGCCATATTTAATTACAAAAACCCAGGGCCCATGAATGCACCATGCATATCCATTCATCACACCAAACAAGCAAATAAATATACATAGCATTCATGGATCAAACAAAGTCCAATTTTAATCAATTTAGCCAAGCCCATTAATGGAAATTGTGTACTTGAACCTTTAAGAGAAGACCCCATGATGGGCCTGGGCCAAAGCCCAATGGACTAAATCCTCTTATTGAATAAGTTCTCTTAAAAGCCTAAAACACAAACTAGTTAGATTTGTGCCATAAATCAACTCTAGTATAATTTCCAATTTTGCCATTTTTAATTTTATGTCATACAGCCCATAAACATTAAAAATACATATAATATGTGCTAACATGAATTAAAAATTAAATCATGAAGAACACATATAATAATACACGGCATTCATGCAAAAACAAACAAACAACAAAACTAGTTATTTAATGCTTATGTAATGCCATGAAATGCACAAACATTTAAATCAATTTTATGAGTCATTTAATAATCTAAATAAGTCCATAAATATTGATTTAATATTCTGTACCATTTTAATCTAAATGTGTTTTTACCATTTTAATCAAAACAAAACAAACTATGTTGATTAAACATGTAACAAACACAAACTAGACATAGTTTTAAGTGATTTTAAAATTAATCAATTAAATTGTCATGGACCAGAATTAAAACCAAATTTAAAATATGTCCAGACCTGATATTAAATCTTTAAAAATCACTTACAAACATGCCAAAATCAATTTTACATTTAATTTTGAAAACTAGTTGATAAACTAGCAATTTACATGCCAACTAGCACCTAGTTTCATAATTAACATGTACCATCAGGTATAAATAATTAAATCCGACCATTACCAGCCCTAATAACATCTTAGGACAGTATATTAACATGTCATATTAATTATAATACCTATCTAATCAATTAAAATCATTTTTATACCAAAACAATGCAAAAAACTCAAAACAGAAAATTTCAGATTTGCATGTTTTCAAAATAACGATTTTTAATTAATTTTTTCATGCATCTAAAGCACTAAAATAAGCATGTCTAGGCTCTGATACCACTTATGGAATATGACATGGTATGAGTGTGATGATAACGCAGCGGAAAAATAAAAAATTTCATCGTACATACCATACAAATCCAAAGCAAGAATCGAAACATGCATATTTAGGGTTTTGAATCTTACAATAGATGATGGCTTTTTATTCTTTGATTTTGTGATGTCCAGCAACCAAGATGCCTTTATCCACCTTAGATCTCGATCACCAATGCCAAGGAATAGCCTTTTTCGCCAATCCCTCTATTTTCACACACACAATTGCACCGACGGCTTAAAAACGAGATTGCTAGCTCTCTTTTTCGGTATTGTGTAATGGTTATAGTTTGAAGCTACAAAATTTGATTTTGTACTTCTCTTAGGTTGCTATTACTACCCAAGAACACAAGAGAATGAGGAACTATCCTTTCTCCTTGTGAAAAATTGGGCCAAAAGAATTGAGAGAGAGAGAGATGAAGGTCACGCAATTTTCACAGAAAACCCTAGGTTTTTTGCGCCAACTCTTCTGTGTCTCTCCTAGGGTTTTATTTCTTTTATATCATTATCTCTTAGGCAAGTGTTTTGATCTGAATTTCCTACCTTAAGATAAGCAATTCAAACTCTATCACTTCCTAAAGATAAGTAATACATTTTGAATTAAAATCCTTTGAATTTAAAATTCAAATTTGAAATAAAACATAAGACATTTAATTAAATAAAATCACTTAATATAACTTAATTGCATGTGCCAAAATTCCTTGAATTCCATCTTGGAATTTCGGCCACATCATTATATATTTAAGTGATTTGATTTAATTTAAATTCCTTTAGGCTTTAATACTCAATTAACTTAATTAACACAAGATAATTAATTAATTGAAATTAAACCTTGTGGGCTGAATTTCTCTCTCTCATGGACCAAAGCCTAATAGCAATATTATAACCCATTACATACATTAATTTGACTTTAATTAAAAGCCCAAATTAATGCTCAATACTTAATTTAAACATTTTAAGCCCAATGCTTTGTGTGCGATCCTATAGGTCCATTTAATGTTGGCAATGAATTAATAAATTAATTCAAAGGCTATATATATTCTCTAGCAAGATATTATAGCATTCCAAATTAAATGAAAATGCATATGGCATTTGGTGACCTAATGCAATTTCGCATAGTCCCTTACCCATAAATATCAGAATTAATATAAGGCATGGAACTAGTCATCCTTATATATATTAATTCATTTCTTGATATTCCAGTGACACTGAATTCTCAGATAAATAATGATTACTCATTATTTCATCTCGGTATGGCCATACACTTCTCAGTTCACTGATCAAGTGGCCGATGATATTTTCTCTCTTATTGAGAGGGGTAATCCCTTCACTTCTCTCATGCTCTCTAACATGAATCAATGTATACCCAATCATACCCGTACTTGTCACTCTGTTACGAGCACGTTAGGTGTATGTCAAAGTACACAGTAATTCATAAAGAGTTTCATAGAGATTTCAGGTCTAAGAACTCCGATACAAAACTTGCATATGAGAAACACTTATGACTTGTACCATGTAGTGTTCTCATGAGCGGATCGAATCCAGATACCATGTTCTTTAATATGTATCTATGATCTCTGATTGACACTCTTGTCCTAATGATCCGTAAGACAGAACTCATAAGATCAGAGAGAGCATACTAGTCTTAATTCATTTGTTATTCCCATAACAATGACTGACTAGGGATATTTAGAATGATGTCTCATTTGTTTCAAGGTCTTACAATCCATGTGCCTCATACATGATAACTTAAACCGAAACAACACTCTTGGATAGTTTTATCAATTGATATGCACAGGAATACAAAGGATAAAACAAATGCCTCATTTTATTAATTTCAAGTGTTTTGTTACAATGCATTGGGGCTAGGGCTTACACTAACAATAAACACATGCAAGGAAGATTATAAGTTCCCATACCTTGTTTTAGCTAATTTCCTCAACCATGCACCTTGTCTCTCTTTCTCCTTTTAATTGCTACCCTCTACAATTAAAACCCACATTCAATTTACATATTTGAATCAAATTTTCATATACCAATTTTTATCACCTCTAATCTCATAAGAAATGATGAAAGAGAGAGTTAAAAATCCCATAAAACTCACCTTAATTGCTTAAGTCTTAGCTAGATGTTCTTGAACCCTTAATATTTAATTCAAAGTGTGGAATTAGAGAGGAAATGGGGGGGGGGAATTTTTGAAGTTCTAGCCCAAAATGAAAGCTGACCACTCCTTCTCTCTTTTATGTGTTTCATATCTTTTCTCCAAGTTTCTGGAGTGAGCTAGGTGGGAGCATTCTATTGGTCCACTTGTTGGACCTAGGAAATCTCACCTTGCTCCCCTATTCTTTTTAATTCTTCAATTTTGTCACACTTTATCCATTCTTTCCAATTTATTCCATACTCCATGTTTTTCAATTTTACACGTGCATGTCACTTAGTTAATTTACCATAATACCCTTATCTTTTAATTTAATTACCGATACATCCTTCCCTACACGTTATTTGCTAAGCTCTTGATGTCATCTTTCTGATGTACCATAGACATACTCCAATGCTACTAGGATATTTATTGAGGCCTTACAAGCCACCATTTTATTAGTAAAAATTCCAATTAACTAGTAGAAATAGTTTTTATGTAGTTTTTCTTTGAGTGGTTAGAAAAAAACCTTTATTATTAAATCAATTGTAAGAAATAAAGGAAAATAAAAGAATAATAATACATGCCCAAATAAATGAATGATAAATGAAAACAAAATAATTCCCAAATTATTCCCTTACCTCGTTCTGCCTAGCTTGAAATGCACATTGTGTCCCTCAAAATTGCGGTCATGCTAGAAAATAATATTGGTTAATAATTAGATAGATTAAATAAAATGTGATAATATAGATAAAATAAAGCAAATAAAAATGCATGATGCATCTGTAATCCACACAACATGCATGGTAAAAAATGAATAAGTATAAACACATGTAAATATAATCATATATGAATAAACAATCATAAATTGAAAGGAAATAAAATAAATATAAACATTTACGCATATAATATTTCAAATTATTGAATAAAATAATTAACATAAAATATAATTAGATATTAGCATGATTATAAATAATATCATCAAAATATAGCAAATAAAAAGGAATAAGATATATATTGCATACTAGGAAAATTAGAATAAATAATTATGATATGAAAATTATAATGAAAATTATGAAATGAAAACAAATAAAATGCATAATGCTATGGAAACTAGGTCCTAAGCCGACTCTTGATCAGGGTTACCTAATGAGGAAGGCATTTCTCATAAATTGACAAGGAATGGAAGTGCTAGGCTTTCTCCTGTATTTTATGTTTTTCAAATGCTTTTTGGCCTCTCTTATGGGGTTTTAAATGTTTGAAAATCTCTTTTAAACTTTTTTCCCCTTTTTCCTCTATCAACGAGGTTAAAATGTATTTTAGGGTTTAAAAAAAGGGTCAAAGTTAAGTCACTCCCTTAACTCACGGGTCAAGGCAGTGACTTACAGTCGTGACTCATTCCCTAGAACTATTCTGAGAAGCGAAACAGGGGAACAATGGGAGATTTTTTTTATTCTTACCCAAAACATTTATGATTTTTTTGGGGGGATATTTAATTTGGAAAAAAGACAAAATTAGGGGAGGGCTCTCTCTTTCTCCCCCCTTCTCTCTCTTGTTTTCTCTCTCTATCTAAAAAGACAAATATACTCTATAACTTGGAACCAATAATAGAAGAAAGAGGAAAAAGCCATAAAGCATAGGAATTCAATAGTCTTTGAGAAATTAACACTAAAGGGAATATTCATTAGCCTAAAATCCTCTTAATCCAATATTTGATTTCAATATTATGCTATAAATATTTACTTTCCATTTTATCATTTTTATTGCTTGATTTTGTTTCAATTTTTTATTCTTTGATTTAATTATGTAAAATATTATATTTCTTATGTTTTATGTTTATTTCATTCATTAATCTACGAAAACCAATTTAAATCATGCAAAGTAAGTGATTTAATGCATATTTAAAAGTTACTATTCATCATCATCTACCTTGGATCCAAGACTTGGGATTCCTTTATTCTTATTTTAATTTTCATTTTTATCATGTAAATTATGTTTTTAATGCATAAAAATGAGTTTGGTAGCATTCCCATGCATTAAAATGGCTTGAATTTCATTTTGGTGATTTTTGGTGGCCATTGACATCATTCTAGTAGCTGTTGGGCGATTCAAAGTTGACATATGGGAGTGAGGCAACTAGCAAACGCCATGATTCATGCCAGACTCACCTTATTCACCCATTTTCTTCCCCTTTTGCTTTGTGACTCTCCTTTGGCTTGTCACGCAAGTGACTCGCTCCCTTGGATCCTTTTCCCTTTTTTCCCTTTATTTCATGCTTATATTTTCATCCATATCATATTTAATTACTTTATTTTCCTATTTATGCAATATGCCTCATGTTGTTATTATATTTTGATAATGTTATTTTTGTTTATATTGATTTATGTGTTTGCGTTAATTTGACATTTTATTATTTATTATTCATGTTAATCTTTGTTTATCTATTCATTATTAATCCTATTATTATTATTAGAGGTGGCAAATGGATAGGTTGGACGGGTTTGGGTTGGGTCATTAATGGGTTGGGTTATTAATGGGTCAAAAATTATGGGTTATTAATGGGTTGGATTGATTTGGGTCGACCCATGGATGTTCGAAAATCAATAGGAGGGTAGCTTTCAGCAAGAAGATCATAGAAAGATTTCTCTATAGCTTGAAGAGCTAAACAGTCCTGCAACATACATGTTCTGCAATCCAAATCTTCTTCCATTAACATGTCTTGTATGTACTTCATTACAGCAGAAGAGAAATCGCTGGTTTCACAGTTGTATGCAGATTCATCATATGACTTCAAATCTAAATATTTAGAAGAATTTGTAAGATTATTCATGGACTAAAAATCTGAGTCAAGCCCAGTAATAGGATTATTCATGGAAACAAGAATTTAGGATAATAATGGTAAATTTTTTTCAGAAATAAAGATGAAAGAACTGTAAAGAAAATCTAGAAAGTGAAACTATTAGTAGTAATAATCTATCCAGGATTGTTAAATCTATTCAGTAGAAGTAGTAATAATAAAATATAAAGCCTGCCAAATAAAGCCACCTTCTCTAATAAAATATTGGAGCCAAAGGGTATTGGATTCTTCAATTGAATTAATGGTACAACGGTTATCTTTGTCGTCAAGAAGGAAGGCAATAGCGAGCCCTTGCGCCGCAAAAAGCTCGCCCTGGGTTTTAGTTGGTTTCTTCAATTACAATTGGGCGGAAGAGAAAAGGAAACTTGGTTTCTTCAATTGCAATTTTATAAATCTTGTAAATCAATGTATTTCATGTGAATTTTGTGGTGTTTATGAAAAGAAAATTCAATTTATTTTTTAAGAGAAAAAATGAAATATATATATATATATTACTTTATCCAAATAAATGAAATTTAAATAAATAAAAAAATATCAAACTATAACTTTCATTTATTGAGTTAATACCCAATAGGTCAAGATCAAAATTTTGACAATCCATATAAAACACCCATTGGGTTAATACCCAATCGGTCAAAATCTTCGAATCTTGAAAACACTCATTGGGTTAACACCCAATGGGTTGGAAAGTGAAATGGGTTAATTTTTGGTTGACCCATTGGGTATTGGGTTAGGTTAAAAAATAAAATGGGTCAATTTCGGGTTGACCCAATGGATATTTATGTGGATTGGGTTGGGTTTGAGTCATTTTTTTCTTGATGAATTTGGGTCGACTCATAGGTTTGGGTCAATTTTTCCAGGTCTAATTATTATTAATATTATTATTTGCTATACAATTTACACAACATACCTCATAATATTGTTTATTTATTATAATTTATTTTAGTTTATGCATTTTATTATTGTCCGTACTTATTTCATAAAAATTCTGCATGCATTTACATATTTAGACTTATAATTATTTTCCCTTAATTTAATTATTATTGTCATATACATATTATATTTGATTATTATACTTTATTATTGTTGTTGTTGTTGTTGTTGTTATTGTTATTATTATTTTATTTATCTAATATATTATTATAATTTTAGTATTATTTATGTCTATTATATTTATTAATTTATCTTATTTGATTATATATTTATTTCTTATCGTGTTTATTCATCTCTTTAGCATATGTTGCAAGCTGCATGAATTCATGATGCATCATAGAATACAAGAAAATAGCCAAATAGCAACGAAAAAATAGCAACGGAATTCATTCTGTTGCTAATTTAGCAACGAAATATCAATTCCATTGCTATTTAGCAACGGAAAATAATTTTCGTTGCTAAAATTGGTTGAAGTTTTAGGGATTTAGCAACGGAATACAAAATGGTTGTATTCAGTTGCTAAAAAGGAGGGAGATTTTAGCGCCAAAATATAGCAATGGAAATTAGCAATAGAAAATAATTTTCGTTGCTAAAAATGATGGCACTTGACAGCGGGAAAAATTTGGGATGAAAAATAGCAACGAAAATTAATTCTGTTGCTAAAATAGCAACAGAAATTAAATTCCGTTGCTATTTAAATTTCATTGCTAGGAAATTATTTTAGCAACGAAAATTAAATTTCGTTGCTAAAATAGCAACTGAAATTAAATTTCGTTGTTATTTTATGTCCAATTTAGTAAAGGTATAAATAATAGCAATGGAATTTATATTCCGTTGCTAAAATAGCAACGGAGAGTATAAATTCCGTTGCTATTTTATGTTGAATTTAGTGAAGGTATAAATAATAGCAACGAAATTATTTTAGCAATGGATTTTAGCAACGAAATTAATTTTCGTTGCTATTTTAGCAACGGATTTTATTTCCATTGCTAATTTTCATCCCAAATTTTTTCCCACTGCCAAGTGTTGTCATATTCTTTTGCTAAATTATTTTTCATTGCTAATTTTCGTTGCTAAATTTAAAATCGTTGTTAAAATAGCAACGGAATTAAATTCCGTTGCTAAATTTAAAATCATTGTTAAAATGGCAGCAAAATTTAATTTCGTTGCTAAAAAAATAATATATATAAGAAAAAACCATATTTCTTTCATTTTTGTTCTTCTTTTTACGATTTGGCATTTTTTTTCTCAAATCTGCCACTTTTTCGCTCCGTTCTTCCTCAGATCTGTCGCTATCCGATGACCGGATGACCATGAGTCCTCATCGTCTCCCTTCTCTTTGCTGCTTTCAAGCGTCCGCAATTTTTGTCCTTTTTGTCCTTTTTTTTTATTTATTTATTCATTTCAAATCTCTGTTTCAATAGGAGTAAGAAGAAGAAGAAGAAGAAGAAGAAGAAGAAGAAGAAGAAGAAGAAGAAGAAGAAGAAGAAGAAGAAGAAGAAGAAGAAGAAGAAGAAGAAGAAGAAGAAGAAGAAGAAAAAGAAGAAGAAGAGAGTTGTTTAGTTTGATTTTAATTTTTATCTTTGTAGCTAAGCCGTGGATCTTTAATGCCTATGTTGGGAAGCCTAGAGGTAGGATACTATTATTTCTTCTCTTTCCTATTTGAATGAACTTGCTGAGATTTTTCCTGTTTGAATGAACTTGCTGAGATTTGTGGGGTTCCATTTTAGTGAGAAATCAAATATTTTACTACTCCATAATCATTTCCTATAACACTCTTTTTAGTTGCTTCGCTGTTTCTCTCCCAAAAAGCCTACCTTTTCACTAATCCATTGCTCTCACAAACAATCTTTATTAGGTGAATCGAACTCAAGCTTAGATTTAACAATCATCCTACACTGCACAGCCCTTACGTTACTGCGCCTGGCAAACCTGGTTGGCTCTAGTTATTTTTTCCAGCCTCTAAATTATACAAATGTATAGATTCACTGCTCTAGTTTGTAGCTGTTCAAGATAAATGGTGTCTACACTTTGTATTTAATAAGTTACAATTTTCCCTTATCAATAATGCCCAAAATAAAGAATTGGAGTTCAAGATTAGTTGCATTAAGGGTTACTGACTTGTATTACAACGTTTCCAGGTTCATTTTCCACTACTTGTTCCTCCCATGTTTGTATATGCCGTATATTTATGTTTTTTATATCTCAATTTCTTAATAGTTTCGGACTGGAGATTTTGATATTTAGATGTTAAAGATATTTGGATCAAGTGAATTTGGGCGAATAAATGAGTTTTGGATGGATAGAAAAGGAATGATGCAGCAAATTTGTCATTGAACTCTAGGAAAGAATGTTGGACTCATGATGGTTTGGAGAAATTGGTAAGATTGAATGCTGAAGAACCTAGGATTATTAAGTGATGCTTTGATGCTTCCTATTTATCATAGTCTTTAGAACTAGATCGTACTGTTGCCTATAAACCCATTGACAGGTCAATTGTTTGAAAGTGAGGTAGATAAGATAAATTTTTATTAAAAAAATTTCTCATAGTACTTGCCAAAGATTGTGTTTTGTGATATAGAATTGTCCTTAGTTTTGGTATATAAAAGATAATGGTTAGGATTTTCCATAGATTTAATTAAAAATAATAAATAATTATATTTAAATTTATTATTAAATTATGTGATTAAGACATGGATTCCTTTCACTTGAACTAGGAAAAGAAAATAATTTATATGAGTGAAAACAAGAAAAGACCAAATGTCCTTGAAAAATCCTAAAAACTTTAAACTGAAAAATAACAACCTAAACGTCATTTTTTAGGCCCGAAAAATGCTATTACAAGAGCTTTGCTCAATAATAAATGACCGTCTCGAAACAAGATTTCCGAAAACATATTATAATAAGAAATCTAACACCTGTAGCAAAAGTTATAACCAAAATAGTATGTACCATAAAAATAATCCATTTAGGCTTATGTTATATTTCTTCATTTCTTCTCAAATTCTAATTTAATTTAGGGTTTTTATTATCTATATTTTTGATGATAAATTGTTGGTAATGAGATTGCATTCACGCACTTATTCCCTGAAAAGCATCAAAGCTAGTCTCATTTTGTATATATGTAAAATTATGCAACTTATAAAAAAAAAAAAACAAATTTGACTTTTGGTTGCTAATTTGATTTTTCCATTGCTAAAGTTAGCAACAGAATTGACTTTTCCTTTGCTAAATTTTAGCAACAGAAATTTCAATTTCGTTGCTAATTTTAGCAACGGAATAGTCTTTTCCATTGCTAATTTTAGCAACGGAATGGTCTTTTTCGTTGCTAAATTTAGCAACGGAATTGATATTTCCATTGCTAAAAAATTACCAATTCACTGAAAATGAGTTGGTTGAATTTAGCAATGGAAATGAAATTCCATTGCTAAAAAATAGCAACCGCCGAATTAGCAGCGAAAATTTCTATCACTAATTTCCGTTGCTATTTTTTATTAGCAACGGAAAATATCAATTTTCGTTGTTATTTTTCCATTGCTAAATTACATTTTGCTTGTAGTGATACATTCTATTACTTTGTCCATTTTATTATTTAAGATTAATTACTTATTTAAGTTGTTTGGTTTAATTAATTATTAATCATTCATTATATGATTTAATTCATGATTAACCAATGTTATTTCTTATCATGACCGTTATTTTAAGGGACACATTGTGTGCCCTTGGGCCAAGTAGAGAAGCATAGATTAGGAGTTATTTTATCTTATTATTCATTTATTTAGGCCTATGTTATTATTCTTTTATTTTATTTATTTCTTGCAAGGCATGTAATAATAAAGGTTATTTACACACTTAAACTAAAAACCATGCGATTTCTACTAACCAAATGGGATTTTCCTAATAAAGTTAGACCAATATTCTATTTTTATCCCAAAAATCACACCTAAAACAATAACGTTTTTTCTTGATAATGTAAAAGGTTTTATACCAATTAACATGATTTTTTATAAAAAAGAAAATGGGATAAATCATCCCTGTTTTTCCAAATAATACACATATAAAATTGTTTTTTTTAATATGCATATGGGGACCAACATCTCTATCCAAATGATCATTGTAAGTGAACTCCCCCGATTTGTATATGATTATACCATTACATAGTGACATTCATAATTTTGTTGCCTTTCTATGCCATGTTCTACTGCTTTCAATCTAACATATTTTTTTATTGGCTTTTCCAACATGCTTAAGTGCGCCTTTATTTTTCCAGGATGATCGCTCGCGTAAGTAAAGAGATAAAGTTGATAACTTTGAATTGTAACTATGTTTTTCAATTTATTTTTAGGTTTGTTTAGTATTTTTTAATGTTAAATTACTTGATTTTATATTTAAAGTGTTAGTGTTTTGTGTTGGGAGTCTTTAAGTCATTTTTATGTGATTTTGTAGTGTTTCTATTGAAAAAGATCCAAATCAACCCAATAGGGATAAAGGATTTCCCTATCGGGTTACATGAAGCAAATTTCATGTTAGTATAGAAGCAAATAACTCAGAAATGAGGAATTCCATCCCTATTAAATGCTTGTCCAATTCCATCCAACGACAAACAACTCAATAGGGACACAATTCCATCCCCATCAAGTCACTCCTCTTTCCAAGCAAAAAAACTCAACTCGATAGGGACATCCATTCATCCCCACCGAGTCACCCTTGTTCTCAGTTGTAAGGCTCCAATTGTGACCCTAGTTAAAAATGTATGATTAAATAATGTTATAATGATTAAGATCAAATTAAATATGTGATATGTGTATTTAAGTTGTGAGGCATGTGATAATTTAATTGTATTATATGAATGGAGTATAAATTATTTAGCATAAAATTTATTAAGGGTACAATTAAAGTATGGAATATAAATATGGGGTCAATTGGTAAAGGTGGCACATGTGGGGTAAAATTTAAAAAGCTAAAAACAAAGTGGGGTTAATGATATAAGAGATTAAAAGAAGAGAGGTAGCTTCATTATATGCAAAAAGGTAAAGGATCAAAAGGGGACTTTTCCTTCCCTATAAAAAGGTAAAATCTTTGCATGAGGAGAGAGAAACATCAAATTTGAGTGTTCTTTGAGTGGGGGATGGCATCTTTTCTCTCTTTACCTCTCTTCGCTCTTTTCTCTCTTAAGAAAATTCACTTCTTCATCTCATTAATTTTCAAGGGAAAAATCTATTGCATGAGAGTTGATTTAAAGGTTTTTGAAAGGGACTTTGTAAAGGTAAGGGATTCAATTTTTCATCTCATTTCTTCTTCTTTCTTAAAGACAAAATGCATGTCAATGGAAAAAAAGAATTTGAATTTAATGCATGAGTGCATGAATATATGTAGAAGAAGAAGAAGAAGAAGAAGAAGAAGAAGAAGAAGAAGAAGAAGAAGAAGAAGAAGAAGAAGAAGAAGAAGAAGAAGAAGTAAGTAAGTAAGAAAGAAGGATAGAGGAAAGGAAATGGTAAAAGATTAAATGCTTCAAGGTGGATTTTGGCCAAGGTATGGGAAATTATTTTTTCTCTTTGCATGAATGTGAGCAATGAGAAGAGACATGGACTAGAGTAAGAGATTAAGAACAAAAGAACCCAAATTTATCTTTTAATGGCTTTCAATAAGGCCAACTATAGGAAATAGCTGAATGACTTGCTGTAATTTTGGTATAACTTGGGCTACAAAACTATAATTGAGTTCATTTTAATTGGGAATTTTACATAAGACTTATACCTAAATTTTTGTAAAAGAAACCTAAGGTTGGTTTTGCCTCTTGGTAACCTTAACCATTGATAGAAGCTAAAAGTGAATTACACACCATTTTAGTGAATAGTTTGTAGTAATTTGAGTATAATTATTTGTATAGTTGTTGTAATGATATGAGACCACTTCCTAGTTAAAATAGACCTATATGTCTACAATTTATATGAAGAAAGTATAAATTAATTCTATTTTTAAGAATGTCAAAATTTATCTTGAATTCGGAATAGTTGATAGCACTATTTACAGAAATAGTTCTTTGTATTTTTGCAATATCTTGAGATTTAGATATGAGAATTGGATAATTCTAGTTGCATTATAAAATAGACTCCATATCTACCTTTTATATGAAGAAATAAAAGTCTAAATATGCCTTTAAACCTGCCTAAATTTAATTTGAAAATCAGAATCCTTTTAGTCATTAGTAATTTCCACTTATCTTTAATTCTAGAAATGATATTGCAATGTAGAAGACCATTTTTGCTGAAAATGGCATTTTAAAGGTCAAAAATCGCCCACAAAGATGAACTTGGAAACTAGTCGCTGCCCTATCACGACTCGTGACAGTGTGTCCTCTGTAACAACTCAGACATTGGACACGAGTCATGACTCTCACCTGTTCAAGTCGTCCCATCTATCCTAGTTAACCCTCTTAAGCCTATAAATTGATACTAAAGCATTTTTAGATCTTCTTAAAAACTTTTAATGCATTGAAGGCATAAAGATAAAGGTTTTAAACAAGAATAACATGTGATATCCATGTCCCCAAGTGTTATAAAGTCTATGTAAACCTTGTTCAATAATTATAGAGTATATCTTGACATAGAAACAACACATAATAAGGGACACATACATTAAACATTTGCTGATATCAAGGTGTAAAGTAATTGGCATGATCAAAGATTGAAATGAGTACATAGAAATTGTAAGCTAGGGTAAATTATTATTTACCTTATATATATAATAACATGAATATGATATGATGTGATGATTATATGTCAAGCCTATATGTTGTTATGCAAAATGCATAGTCATAAGGATAATATGAGTAAATTGTATAACTTATATTATGAATTATGCATATATGTTTGTGCACTAGAGAACATGTAGTTTTACATGATTATGTACATGTTCAAATGGTATACAATAAGTACAATCTTGATGTATGAAATGAACAAAGTATTGCTTGCAATATAGTTCAAATGTGGATAGATAGACACCTATAGGGAATGTTGCAGCAGCCACGGTTTAGCCTAATTGGGTCTAAAGAATAGTTGATCCTATTTGGATCATGAACAGCCCCGTTAGGGTTGTTTGTCGACCCTATTTGGGTTTGCTTGACCGGTCTAGAGTATAGTTTGGCCCCATTTGAGTCTACTGATTTGATATCTTCGGATATCTACCGTTTTGATACCTAAGTGTATCGACAGTTCCTGTTATCCACTGATATAACTAAGGCAGGATAAATCATATTTATAGTACTGATTACAAATATCAAATCAAAGCTTTACTTGCTTAAATATTATTATTGGACCATATTATTGGTTTGATTATAGAAATTATGTCTCGGTTGTAAATGTTCATATGAGTAATTGCCATCTATATGAATTATGTATATTGGAATATCATGTTGTCCTCGTTGTTTTAATGCTTATATACTTGAGATATTGTTAAAACTATAAATTTATTATTATTGATATGTTCTGTTGCATGTGATACATATTGATTGTGTATGCTGATGACCGCTGTGAGTGGTCATTCATCATGAGTTATTTTCCCACTAAGTTTTATAGCTTAGCACGGGTTATTTTATCCATGTAGGTTCAGTAGACAAGACTTTTACTTATGGATGTTCTTAGCATCAGAAAGGGCCAACTCTAGACCGATAGGAATTGATGTAGGTAGATTTTGTATTAATATTTTAAATGTTTTGTATTCTGGCTAATTAGCATATAAAGATGTATTTAATATGTGTAAAGTGAATTGTAACCTACTCATAATATGACTAAGCAAGAACATGTGTGCAAATAGTATTTAAAGTAGCATATACATAATATGGTATGCATGATGCTAAACATGAGATGAAATATGCGAACAGTCATAATAGCACCCATATGCTTATATAATATACCATGACTTGAGTAATGGTAACATGATGAATATATGATTGATAATATACAGGCATGATTAATATGATTAAATGGTTGTGATTAATGAGGTTATAGTATAGGAGTGTTACATCAACTGTTTCAAATCAACTCGGTAGAGACATCTAACCATCTCCACTGAGTTCTTTATGCATAGTTAAGACAAAGGAAGTTGTCTACTCTGTTAAGTAGTTAGGTGGCAGCTGGATTCCTAGAGATTAAAGTATTTAAGCATATTAAAGTTAGATTTAGGGAGTTAGTCAATTTTTCATCTTAGATTAGAGCTAGTTTTGTTTTCTTTTAAACTTGAAGAGCTTTGTTCTCTTAGGTTTTTCAAGCTTTTTCCCCTATTGTTCTTGAAGAGATCAAGATCAAGTTTGAAGCTTTATGAATATAGTGTTTAATTACTTAATTTTTTTCATTCATTTCGATTATGAACAGTAAGTAATTTTCTACTTTTGTTGAGGAAAACTTGAACCCTCATTCTTTCACTATAATGACTCTTAATTGAATTTAATTTTAAAAAAAGTTTGTTATTTCCTATTTTGTGTGTTGAATTCTATCTTGGATTAAGATTTGATAGATG
Source organism: Excoecaria agallocha (assembly GCA_037975025.1). Lineage (NCBI taxonomy): Eukaryota > Viridiplantae > Streptophyta > Magnoliopsida > Malpighiales > Euphorbiaceae > Excoecaria > Excoecaria agallocha. The sequence continues at coordinate 41,012 of JBBPFJ010000167.1, forward strand.
TTCAATGTTTCAAATAGATGATTGAATGTTATTTTGAGTTCTTAATCGTTGATTTGTATGTTCTTGACCTATTTTACTCATGTCAATTTATTGTTGCATTTTAAAAATTGAGATAGGGATTTATTATTCATTAGTTGATCAGACTTAAGAATTTGAATTAAGAATAAGATGAGGTTAGGTGTTTCAAAAAAGGATCTAACTAAAGTTTAGGAGTTTAAAAACTAGAATTGCATGCTAGGTATTGAATTATTCTTAAACAGAGGATTTAATATTTTAGAATGGTATTCCGAACATGATAAATATCTTTAACTGGTTTTCCATAACAACTTGTGTTATTTTAGAATTGATTCATTGTTAGTAAAAGGTAAGGTGGATAGTCCCTTAGCAGAAGTATTTTAGTTATTGATTTTTATCATCAGTTAAATTTTGTTTGCATTTAATTTATTTTAGTCTAGTCTTAATTTTTTATTTGCTTAATTGTTAAATTAGTTTAGTCCAATTTATAATCATTTTATAAAACTTGGGAAATTCTTTCACACATAATTTATTTTAAAATCTGAAATACACAATCTCTTAGGTACAATATTAAATGGTCTTAATTTTATTTTCTTATATTACTAGCTGATTAATACACTTGCTAGACACCGGTCAAGTTTTTGGCACTATTGTAGGGGTTGGCATTTTAGATTTTTTAGTGAATTTTGTGTGCTACTCCTCTTATCTTTCTTATTCTTTATTCTATTATTTATTTATTGTTTTTTATAGGTGTTAATTATGCATGGTAAGGGATAACCCACTATTACCTATTGATCTTGAGATTGAGAGGACATTGCATAGAAGGAGGCAATAACAAAGAGAAAATATGAACCGATAGGATATTATACGAGATGACCCACCTTTCATAAGTAACTACTATTAAGTAATATCAGATACACCATAATCCAAACCAAGTCCAAGGAATGGGATGAGACCAAGGACTATTAGGGATTTTGTTACTCCTAGGAACAATGAGGAGCATAGGACTATCATGCTACCTCAGAATAATCACTTTGAGCTAAAACCAACCACCATCACAATGGTACAAAAGAATCAATTCTTGGGGATCTGAGATTGAGGACCCCGCCCAGTATTTGGACATTTTCTTGGAGATAAGTGATACAATTCAAATTGCAAATGTGTATATAGATGTTATTTAACTAAAGTTATTCATCATACTCATCGATAAGGCACGGGAATGGTTGCAAATGTTGCTAAACCAGCCTATAAGATCCTAGGAATATATGTAAGAGAAGTTCTTAGTGAGATTTTTCCCACCAACCAAGATGACTACCATTAGGAATAACATTTATAATTTCTAGTAATTTTATGAGGAACCATTTCATAAGGCTTAAGAGAGGTTTAAGAGACTCTTGAAGAGTTGCCCTTACTATGAGATTGCTATGCATCAACTGATGTCTACTTTTTATGCAGGTGTTAATCAATTAGCATTATCTCTCCAAGATGTAGCCTTCGGTGGAAGTTTTATGAATAAGATACCAGAGGAAGCTTTCATACTCCTATATGAGATTACCATAAATGAGGCTCAATAGGCTAGAATAAGAACTACATGGAAAAAGTAGGGAGTGCACAGTATAGATGAGATGCAATGTTAAGGGCTCAAATAGAGATGTTGAACAAGAAATTAAGAGTACTGAAGGTGCAAAATATGTCAGTCTTGTCTCAAGGATGCAATACTTATAAAGGCGGTCATGCTACACCAAAAAGTAAGGTTGGTGATGCTAGACATTCGGTGGTTAAGGATGTCAATGCTGTAAATCCATATAGTAACACTTGCAACCCTAGTTGGAAGAATCATCCCAACTTCTTTTGGAGAGAGGGGAATCATGCGTCTACTTCCAACACCCAACCTAGAGCTCCCTTTAACCAAAACACAACCCATCATACCAATAATCACTAAAACTATCAAACATAACCCCAAACACACTTCTCATCTACGTACCAAACTCCACACCAAAACCAACCTCTACCTTTCAAACCATATGGATTCCAACCATGACCTTATCTTTCACAAGATAGAAAAGATAGTTTAGAGGAGATGTTTTCCAATTTCACGATAACCCAATCCACTTTCATGGCAAGTCAAGATTTTAGATGGAAATCTCAAGATGTATAGATAAGAAATCAAGATGGCTCAATCAGAAATTTAGAAACTCAAATGGGACAACTTGCTAATTCACTCTCTAACAGAACTCATGGTACATTTCCATTCAATATGGATTACAATCCTAAAGAAAAGGCAAAATTTATCACTTTGAGGAGTGGAAAAGAGATAAAAAAAGCTAAAAAAGATAAACTTTCTTCAAAAGTGGTGGAACCGATGATGGAGGTAAGTATTTCTGAACCTAATGTTAATAGTGATGTACCTAATGTGATTAAAAAAGGTAAAGGTATGGAAAAATCTGGTGTGACTAGTGTTAATGAGTCTAAGTTACCTTACCCTACTCTAGCTAGGAAAGATAAGAAAAATGAACAATTAGCTAGATTTCTTGACATGTTTAAGAAGTTGAATGTAAATTTACCTTTTGGTGAAGCTTTATTACACATGCTAAAATATGCTAAATTCACAAAAAAGAGCTTTGTTTTAATGAGAAAAAATTTAAAGGGTATGGGCATAGAGCAATTATTTAAAAATTATAGTGCAATCCTAATGAATAAAATTCCTAAAAAATTAAAAGATCCAAATAGTTTCACTTTTTCATGTGAGCCAAGAGGGAATTTTGTTGGTCATGCTTTGTGTGATTTGGGTGATAGCATAAATTTAATAACTTACTCCATTTGCAGGAAATTGAATTTAAGAGATATTAAGGAGACTCAAATGACACTGCAATTGACAGATAAGTCTATGAAGAAATCTGAGGGCATAAATGAGGACCTTTTGGTTAAGGTGGAAAACTTTATCTTCTCAGTAGATTTTGTTGTGATGGATATAGAGGAAGATAGGAAAGTGTCATTGATTGTTGGATAACAATTTTTGAATACCACAAAGGCATTAATAGATGTTTATGGATAGATGTTTACATTGAGGTTTAATGATAAGGAGATGCTATCCAATGTCAATAAAGTGATGCAACATCCTTCATATGACTTTAAAGAGTCTATATGCTTCATTGACGATATTTAGAATGTGTGGAGGAAACTCAAGCGAAGATCATTTTAGAAGATGCACTTTAAGGTTGTTTAATGCATTCCAAGGACAAGGAAAGTGTAAGTGAGAAGGAGGAAGAGCTGGTGAAGGAGTTAGACAAAGAGCATGAAGATGGGGAAGTAAAGGAGGAAGATTCTTTCCCTCCTAAAGAAGAAAATAATTCCAAACTTAAAACTCTACCATCTCATTTGAAATATGTATTTTTAGAGGATAATGCAAAACCTGTAATTATTTCTTCTCATTTGACAAGTTTGGAAGAAGAGATGCTTATTGAAGTGTTGAGGAAGCATAAAGGAGCCATTGGTTGGGAAACTTCTAACCTCAAGGGAATTAACCCCAGTTTTTGCACAATGGCAAATCCCCAACATTGACTAAACTTAACAGATCAGTGTCTAGCAATGTACTAGATCGGTAAAGTAATATAAGGTTTTATAATTAAGACCCATGAATATTGCACCCAAAGGATTGTGGTTGCGAGAAATGGAGTGCTAATTATATGCAAAAATATTCCCAATGCTTTGGTTGATAAGTCGTCTAAACTAATGAAAATGCAACAAAAGCAAGAATAAATGTAAAACTTGATTAAAAACAATGAACAACATAAATCAAAAATAAAACAAAGATTGGTTAAAGATTAGTATAACTAAAATGTTACCTAGGTTTAATCATCCCCCCCATACCTGATGTTATTGAATCTTATCTTAAGTTATACGAATTGAATCTTAATAACCCCACTATACCCAAGCATCCCATTTGGGAGCAAGCTATTCTAACCACGAAACGTCCCATTCCGAAGCAAGTCTTATGATTAGCTTAAGCACGAGTCTAAAATCCTAGGTTTGAATTACTTTCCCGTTTTGGAGCCAAATAATTCAAAAACCCATTCATATTACATCAAACTCTAATCCTAATATCACATTAACCATAACTCATTGAGTCCCATTCTAGAGCAATCTCAAAGTCATAGAAAAATTGATAGAAAAATAGAGTAATCAAATATCTATGGCATTCAAACATTTAAAATAGTTACCCAATCTAGATAACCTAACACTACAAGAAAATTACAATTTAGCAACAGAAATTAGCAATGGAAAATGTCAATTTTTCATTACTAATCAAAAATGGCAACGAAAATTTCGATTGCTGATTTGGTGGTTGCTAAATTTAGCAACGAAAAACTTATTCCGTTGCTAAATTTAGCAGTGGAAATTGAATTCCGTTGCTAACCTCAACAATGCAAGATTTGGTGAATTGGTCAATTTTAGCAACGGAATAAATATTTTCGTTGCTAAATTTAGCAATGGAAATTTAGATTTTGTTGCTATTTTAGCATAAATACACCCATAAGTAATAAAATTGACGACGGTCCCATCCGTCGCTAAAAATTATTACAACTTTTTAATTATTAATGCCATTATTAGATTAAGCTTGGAATTCTAAATATAAATACCAGCAGATAATAAAGGATTATAATTTTTGCTTGTTCTCAACATACATCGGTTCAATTATATGCAGGGATGCATACATGCACATGAATGTAGATAGGTGTATGTGTTAAAGAATAAAAAAGTACCCAGTTTAGCTGAAAAAGAGAAATTGTATTAGGCATCTCACCAAAACAAATGTAGTGGTGGCAGTGATGATAATGAAAATTGTTTTTTTATAAAATGCTGACATTCCTATTTATTTAATGCAAACCAGATATGTGCTTGTTCAATGATAGTGACGAATAGAAAAGAGAGACAATAGTGTTCTGGTCTACCTAGGTTACTGATGAAAAACTAATACTTAGTGTAGAACTTCCCTATGCCTATTCTTTACAGTCTGAGTTTAAAAAACATAGAGTGATATGGAAACATGGTAGAAGACATTTTCTATAGGTTCTATAAACATCAACTAATCAAATTGAGCATTTTATACGACCAATAGCAGTACAAGACAACCAAAGAGTTGTCTAAAACACAAACACCATAACATGGAAAGAGATAACTGAATATCCGTCTGGTACTCTTGCTTTTAAATTCATCCAAGCAAAGGAGCTGTGAAATAACAAACACCATAACATGCAAAGACAAAAATGAATCAAGGCATGTATGCATAGCATCTCTTCTACATCTGCTTGGTTCTTTTACTTTTGCTTTTATTTTCATGCATAGCATCTTCTTCCTATTTATTTGATGCTGACAATCCTATTTATTTTATGGGAACCAGATGTTTGCTTGTTCAATGATGGCGGAGAATAGAAAAGATAAAGAATAATGTTCTAGTTGATCTAGGTTGCTGATGAAAAACTAGTACTAAGTTTAGAGCTTCGCCACACCTAATCTACAGGTGAAAGACATAGAAAGATAATCTAATTGATTGATTGACAAGAGAAGTCCTTGAAATGGTGGAAATGATTTCTATTGTCAAGAATAGCAGCAATAACAGTACAAGTAATAATAATAATAATAATAATAATAATAATAATAATAATAATAATAATAATAATAATAATAATAATAATAAGGCAAAACGCAATTACAAGTTTATGAACTTTTGTACTTTTTTTATTTTTTTTATCAAGTTTATGAACATTTATTGTGCAGCATTGAGTCCTAAATTTTAATCTTTTTACACACTAATACTCTTAAGAACTGAAAAATATGAAATTAAACTATAAGTCCCATTCTGTAAGCTTTTAATATTTGTATTTGCAACCATAATCTATTTTAAATTCATTAACATTCTCTTTAGCTCTTCAGTCTCAAATTGATAATTAGAATATTAACGAAAATGTATCAAATTAAAATTAAAATGCATTTACTAAAGACAATTGAAACAAAATGAATTATTTAATTTTATATTTGTCACCAGTAAAAGGCTTGTGCGTAAAGAAATAAAAATTTAAGAATTTAACATTATAAAATAAATATTTAAAATCTTAATGGTAAAAAAAATTGGGATTCTTAATGCTTTTTGCCTAATAATATTCTTAACAGCAACCAGAACAACTGCAATAATGATATTTTTGTTTAATGATAAAATTTAGATTCTAAAGTCAACATTAGTAGGTAGAGAAATTAATACCAGGTTGAATTATTTATCAAAAAGTGGTCCAATTAACTTAATTTGATCCTTCCTTCTTCATTATTAGGTACAACAATTTTCAGTAATCGAATAAAAACAAAGAAAATTGAATCAAATATATGTTTTTAGTTGTGAAATCAATGAAATAAATTGAGAACTAAAGTTTAATTTTTTATAAATTAATTTTTATTAGGTATAATAATTAAAACATTAAATTAAAATATGAATTGAAATAATAATTACCTTTTCTGTTATTTTTATTTATTTATAGTCAGTGTATTCCATGGCCACAAATATACAATGCTTCTGCTCTTAATTCGTGTACATTCTTAACCAAAAAAAAGCACTCATTAGTTAAAGGTTTACTTTTTGAATCCATGCAGCAAAGAAGTTGTATAAACCACAAACGCCAAAACATGAAGAGACAAAAATTGAATCAAGGCATCTGCACATAGCATCTTCTTCTACTTCTACCTTTGTACCTTTGCTTTTTGCTTTATATTATTGCAGAGCATCTTAATATCATATTTTCTGGAGGAAGCAATGGTGAAAGACAACAAAAACAGAATCAAGGGAGGTACCTCTAAGGCTCCATCACTCCAATGCTTATCAGCAACACTTTTCAATCTAGACTGCTCGTCGAACTGGTCGCCGGAGACTCGCCGGAAAGTGCATCAAAGCTATCCACTTGAAGATCCAGGCCCGGGGATTCCACGATGGGTGGTCACGCGTCCAACGGAAACCAGAGTTGACCGGGATCTAACAAAAATTGTCGATAATCCCTCTCTCCGATCAACTTGCTACCTGTAAAAGAGGAGAAGCGACGGACACCGGAGGCATCGTCTCAACCTTGGGATCCCACCGGTGCCATCAGTCTCCTCGATAGCTATCAAGGTCACTGAAAAGAAGGGGGAGGAAGCTACGGTGGTGATGGGGCAACCGAAAGGAATCAAGCCACCGAAGGAAGATGACACCAGCAAAAGTGACCAGAGGACAGTGGCGGTGGCTGTCCGAGTCTCCTCGCCGACGTCGCACGCGGCGGTGGCTGGACGGCTGTGCCAGCACCTCCCTTCCTCTTCCCGTTCCCGATCAGCTCTCACGTTCTCCTCTCTCTTCTCTTTTTTTTTTCTTTTCTAACCACACACACATTTAACTTGTTAAATCTCACTTTTCTTTTCTTCTTTTTGTTATATATATATATATATATATATATATATAATTCATAAAATCTCTACCATTATTATTAAAATATCTATTATTATTATTATTATTATTATTATTATTATTATTATTATTATATATTTATATTAATTTTCATAATATATAATTTAATTAACAATTATTAAATTAAGACCCAAAAATAATACTAACTTATATCGTATTCTTAATAATTAATCTTGGCAAACTAGTACCAAATTATAAAGTAGCTACCGAAATAGCAACGGAATTTAGATTCCGTTGCTATTTTAGCAACCGAAAATAAATTCAGTTGCTATTTAGCAACGGAATTCTATTTCGGTTGCTATTTTAGCAATCGAAAAAAATTCCGTTGCTATTTTAACAACCGAAAATAAATTATGTTGCTATTTAGCAACCGGATTATCTTCCGTTGCTATTTTTTGGACCAAAATTTTTGTCTCGAATAATCTTAATTTAGCAACAGAAAAGGAATTTTGTTGCTATTTTTTGTGACAAAAATTTTTCTCGAATGATCTTAATTTAGCAACGGAAAATGAATTTCGTTGCTATTTTCAAATTAGCAACGAAAAATGAATTATGTTGCTATTTTTTGGAACAAAATTTTTTTCTCAAATGATTTTAATTTAGCAACGGAAATGGAGTTCCATTGCTATTTTTCAAATTAGCAATGAAAAATGAATTCCGTTGCTATTTTTTGCAACAAAATTTTTTTCTCGAATAATCTTAATTTAGCAACGGAAATGGAATTTCGTTGCTAAATTTTCCCCCAAAATGTTAGCAATGAAATTAAATTTTCGTTGCTATTTTCTAAAATTAGCAACGAAAAATGAGTTTCGTTGCTATTTTATCAACAGAAATAAAATTCCGTTGCTAAATTTTCCACTAAAATTTTACCATCACATCTTGGCACTTAATTTAGCAATAGAAAAAAATTGCATTGCTATTTTAGCAACGGAAATTAAATTTCGTTGCTATTTTAACAACCAAAATAAAATTCTGTTGCTATTTAGCAACAAAATAATTTTTCGTTGCTAAAATAGCAAAGGAAATTACATTTCATTGCTAAATTAGCAACGGAAAACATATTCCGTTGCTATTTTTCATCCCAAATTTTATCCGCCATTTGTTGCCGCCTTAATTAGCAACGGAATACTAATTTTGTTGCTAATTTTTGTTGCTAAATAATGGCGCCAAAAATTCCCTCTACTTTTACCAACGGAAGATAACCAAATATTTTTTCGCTGCTAAATTTATAAAGTTTAACCAATTTTAGCAACGGAAACTATTTTTCATTGCTAAATAGCAAAGGAATTGCTTTTCTTTGCTAATTTAGCAACGGAATCAATTTCGTTGCTATTTTTCCGTTGCTATTTCCAAATTTTCTTGTAGTGTGATTAAATCATCCAAAACCATGGAATAACATTCAATACCATGTAAAATGAAAAATCAATCCATAAATATAAATGAAATTAGCTCAATATTCACATTGGTATGGGGATTTAAAGATCCCCTAAGCAACTAATCTTCTACTCAGAATCCATTACAGATAAAAAGTAAGAGAAGAAAGAAAAAACCCAAAAGTTTATGGTTGAGATAAAACCCAGATGAAACTCGGTTGAATCCACTCTCCTCTTGCTTCAAAATTACAATGGAAAGATGAAGTCAAGCTAAGAAATCTGAAAATAAACTCTATTGATTGTAAATATAATCTTAAACAAGGTGTTTAATCTATGAAAATATTAAAACTCTAAAGATTAAAGAATCGATGAAAACTGAGAGAAAATAGATTTGAAATTCATCTCCTCTCTCCTCCTCTCCTCTTTTTTCCAAACAGTAATGTTTTCTTTTTATAATTCCAAAAGGGTCACAGTGGTGACTATTTTGTGCCCACCGTGAGGTGATAGTTTTTATACTGGATCTAGAGGGGTCACGGTGGGAAGTGAATGGTTGCCACCATGAGATAATCTTTAATTTACTTTTGTATCCAAACACCTATGGCTCACGATGGTAATGAAATGATTCTAACCATGAGGTAATCTTGAATTTGATTCTGTCCTGAACTGCCTTATGTTACGGTGGCAATGAAATGATCATAATGGAGACCTATGTTTAAACTCTACATTTAGCCACTTTTGAAAAGGTCATGATGGGAACTAAAATGTTACCACCGTGAGCTAACTAAAATTTTTGCAATTCAACATAAAACAACACCAATTGATATCAAATATTCATAAAAGCCAAAATTAAGTTATTCTTAGCAAGAGTTATTAAAAGCAACCAAAAACAAACAAAAACACAGAAAAAGAAAATAAAACCAGACTAAAAATGGCTTAAAACTAAGTACTGAATTGGAGTTATCACCAGCCATGCCAGAGATCATGAAAAAAAAGATACTCAAATTGCTTGATACAAGTCTTATTTATCTTATTTTTAATAATAGTTGGGTTAGTCCAGTTCAATTTATGCCTAAAAAAAGGGGAATGACTATAGTGACTAATGAGAACAATGAACTTACTCCTACATGTATAGTTATGGGTTGAAGAATGTGTTTTAACTATAAGAAGTCAGATAATGCAATTAGGAAGGACCATTTCCCTTTACCCTTTATTGACCAAATGCTAGAAAAATTGGCAGGAAATAGGTCTTATTTTTTCTTAGATGGTTATTTGGGTTACATGCAAATACCTATAGCTTTTGAAGACCAAGAAAAGACCACTTTCACATGTCAATATGGTACTTTAGCTTATAAGCGAATGCCTTTTGGTCTTTGTAACGCACCAGCTACTTTCCAAAAGTGTATGATTGCTATTTTTCATGATTTTATTGAAAATTTCATGGAAGTTTCATGGATGATTTCACTTTGTATAGGCACAATTTTGAGAGTTCTTTAGCCAATCTTGTTCTAGTATTAGAAAGATGTGAAGAGAATAAACTTATTCTCAATTAGGAAAAGTTTCATTTTATGGTGAGAGAACGTATAGTCTTAGGATATAAAATTTCTAAAGAAGGTATTGAGGTAGACAAAGCTAAAGTGGATGTCATTAATAAACTTCCTTCTCTTACTAATGTTAAAGGCATTAGGAGTTTTCTTGGTCATGTTGAATTTTATCGCCGGTTCATGAAGAAATTTTCTAAGATTGCAAAACCACTTTTCAATCTATTGATTAAAGATGTTGCATTTAACTTTGTTGATGTGTTTTTGTAGACGTTTAATTTGTTGAAACAAAAGTTAATTTTAGCACCAGTAATAGCATCAACGAATTGGAGTTTTTCATTCAAATTATGTTTGATATTAGTGATTATGCAGTAAGAGCAATTTTGGGTCAAAGAAAGGATAAGGTTTTCACACCATTTACTACGCAAGTCACACACTCACAAGTGCACAAGTGAACTACACAACTAACGACAAGGAACTTTTGGCGACCTTATTCTCATTTGAAAAATTTAAGCCGTATCTTCTTGGTGCAAAAGTTATAGTATGGTCTAACCATACACCTCTTCGACATCTCTTTGCCAAGAAAGACTCTAAATCAAGGTTGAAAGATGGGTTTTGCTACTTCAAGAATTTGACATAGAGATTAAAAACAAGAAAGGGGTAGAAAATTTCGTAGTTGATCATTTATCGCGTTTAGACCATGCTCAAGTGAAAAAGGGGAAACTTTTTATTTATTTCTCGATGAACATATATGTGTTGTTTATTCTTGTGAAATTTCCATTCCTTGGTTTGCTAACATTGCTAATTATCTTATAGGGGGTTATCTTCCAAAAGATTATACTTGGCAGTAAAAGAAAAAGCTAAAGGAGAATGCAAGCCATTACTTATGGGATGATCCATACCTGTTCAAATTATATCCAGATCAAATGCTACAAAGATACATTCCTAATGAGGAACAAGTCAATATTATAAGATTATGTCATCGAAAAGAGGTTGGAGGTCACCATGGATTGAATCGTACGGTAGCAAAAATCTTACGATCGGGTTTCTTTTGGCCCTCTCTTTTTATTGATATTAAGTCTTTTGTATCTTTATGTGATAGATGCCAACATGTTGGTAATATTTCAAAGCATGATGAGATGCCAATAAGCAATTTCCTCGAAGTAGAAATTTTTATTGTTTAGGAAATTGACTTTATGGGACCATTTATGAACTCTTTCATATTTAAGTATATCCTAGTTGCTATTGATTATGTTAGCAAGTGCGTAGAGGCGGCAGCTACTAGGATGTGTGATGCTTAAGTTATGCTTGAATTCCTTAGGAGGAATACTTTTACTTGATTTGAGTCACCAAGGGTTATTATTAGTGATGGGACAAGCATTTTGTCAACCATAAGTTTAAATCTTTGCTTCAAAAATTTGATGTAAAGCATAAGGTTACAACCTTATACCATCCCTAAGTAAATGGGTAAGTAGAGGTGTCTAATAGGGAATTGAAATCAATCTTAGAAAAGACAATTGATAGTGCTAGGAAGGATTTGTCTCAAAAGCTATATGAGGCTCTTTGGGCCTATAGAACTGCATTTATGACCCCTATCGATTGAATTAGAGCATAAAGCTTATTAAGCTATAAATTTTTTTAATTTTGATTTGAGATGTGCTAGTGAAAAAAGATGTTTGCAACTCAATGAACTCGAGGAATTTTGACTCTAGTCTTATGAAAATGCTACCTCACATAAAGAGAAGAAAACTGTTGGCATGACAAGAAGTTGGTTCATAAGGAGTTTGTTCCAAGAATGTTAATGCTTCTTTACAATAGTAGGTTAAGGTTATTCTTGGGAAAATTGAAGTCCATATGGCTTAGACCATACCAAGTAGTTGTAAGTAATAAGTTCGGGGTGGTAATTATGAAAAGTCCAATGGATGGTTGTGAATACAAGGTCAACGAACACCGATTAAAGCCTTATAATGCTACTCAAGGAGAGATTGCTAAGGCAACCTTAATTTTTCATGACAAGTAAGGCGATTTCAAAAGTCTAGCTGAAGACTTTATAATTTTAGAACTACATTTTCAAACCTTTCTTTGTTCTTGATTTTGTATTTTATTTAGTGTGTTTATGTTCTATGTTCTTTTGTTATTTTTCTATGTGCTTTTTTATTCATGAACCTAAGGAGGAGTTGTGATTAATGAGTACATGGAGTGGAAATTTAAGTGCTATATTTCGGGTATGACTTCTTTTCTCTATTTACTATAGGTTATATTGGCACAGTGTGAGTTAAGAGCCTATTGTGTACTAAGTTTGTGCTAATTGGTTTTAATTAATTTAGAATTATATTCTAAATTAGATTAAAGGTTTTTAATTAATTTTTAGGGTATTTAAATGGAGGAAATAATTTTAATTGAGAAATGGGTGGTTTTTTTAAAAATAGATAGTTGAAATTTTTGTTTTGAGAAAATCAGCTCGGTAGCTAGGAATGCCATCCCCACCGAGTGCCTTGAGTGTTTCAATACAGAAGCTTAGAACTTAGTGAGGACAAAAGCCATGCCTACCAAGTCCCTTAAAAAATACAAAGGCAGAACCTACCCTTACCCACTAAGTTCCCCTTCATCCCACCGAGTGTAAATCTCTCCCCATCGGGTCATTTAAAAATTACTTTCATTCTTCTCTTTGGAAAATCCACACTAGCCAAGTAATTTTCTTTCCCTAACTTAATTTTAAGTGCATACTTGTTGTTCTTATGCATCTAGCCAAGTAGAGACATCTAGCCATCTCCACTGAGTTCTTTATGCAGAGTTATGATAAAGGAAGTTTTCTTTTAAGTGGTTAGGTGGCAAATGGATTCTTGGAGATTAGGGTACTTAAGCATCTTAAAGTCAAAATTAGGGAGTTAGGTCAATTTTACATCTTAGATTAGACCTAGTTTTGTTTTCTTTTGAACTTGAAAAGCTCTATTCTCTTAGGGTTTTCAAGCTTTTTTCTCTACTGTTCTTGAAGATATCAAGATCAAGTTTGAAGCTTTATTAGTATAGTGTTTAATTTTTTTTCATTCGTTTCGACCATGAACAGTGAGTAATTTTCTATTTTTGCTAAAGGAAACTTAAACCCACATTCTTTTACTATAATGACTCTTAATTCAGCTTAATTTTAATACAAGTTTGTTCTTTCTTAATTCCTGTGTTGAATTCTATGTTGGATTAAGATTTGATTGATGTTCAATGTGTCGAATAGATGATTAAATGTTATTTTGAGTTCTTAATCGATGATTTGCATGTTTTTAACCTATTTTACTCATGTCAATTTATTGTTGTGTTCTAAAAATTTAGATGGGGATATATTTTTAATGAGTTGATTAGACTAAGAATTTGAATTGAGACTAAGCTGAGGTTAGGTGTTTCAAAAGAGGATTTAACCAAAGTTTAGGAGTTTAAAAATCAGAATTGCATGCTAGGTATTGAATTGTTCTTAAATAGAGGATTTAATATTCTAGAATGGTATTCTAAACAAGATATCTATCTTTAATTGATTTTCCATAGCAACTTGTGTTATTTTAGAATTAAGTCATTATTTGTAAAAGGTAGGGTAAATGGTCCCTTAGCAGAAGTGTTTTAGTTATTGATTTTACCATCAGTTAAATTTTGTCTGCATTTAATTTAATTTAGTCTAGTCTTAGTTTTTGATTTGCTTAATTGTTTATTTAGTGTAGTCCAATTTATAATCATTTTATAAAACTTGGGAAATTCTTTAACACATCATTTTTAGTTAAATCTGAAATACACAATCTCTTGGGAACAATATTAAAGGGTCTTAATTTTATTTCCTTATATTACTAGCCGATCTAGTACACTTGCTAGACATCGATAAAAAATGATTAATTTTGAAAACTCATTTATTTAATATTAACCAAGGTATAAATAAGAGTGAGGTCCTAAACCATCTCTGGTTTTGGCCTCATAAGGTTAGAATTCACTTTCCCAATGTTTTATTAGGTGGAAACTCCGTGATACCTATCTTATGGTGCCTAAAAAATGCCCTTGTAGGTTGATCATCAATAATAGATAGGGATAAATCCCTATCCATTATGAAGCAACTAGCCTTCATGTGTTAAATGAAAATTTGTCCAATCTTGAATCCTAAAAGAGAGCTTCTAAGAATAAATCACATGCCATTAGGGTTTAGCAGGAATCACAGTGGTGACTCCACTAAAAACTTATGAGATTTTGCTTCAAAAGTACATTAGTTAATTTAATATAAATGAGTTTAAAGATTAAGAAGTTTTGTCTTTTTTTTTGAAATAAATTGCATTGTATTCATGCTAGGGCCTTAGAATTAGGTTAGGCATCCCTCTTTCAACCCTGGTGCATTCCCAAAGCACGACCCCACATTCACTCAATGTAGGGAAGTGTTAGGAAGGACCACTAGCCCAAGCCTTGTGCATTTTTAATATATCAAATGGTGAATCGATCGGTAGCCATACTCGTAATGAGCTAAACCCATTGGCAAAGATCATGCTTAAATAGCCTTAAAGCTATATCACGAGACCAAGAACCCATGTAACAACAATAGATAATTCCACTAGGGCGCATGCGATATAATATATTGCTTATGATATGGGCTTTTATGTATTGAATATATCCAAATAAATTTAAATGCTTGATCATCAAAGGCTTTTATGCGCTGATGGGAACATTTTAATTTACTTGGATTGGTTAAATACACAATGGCCAAAATCTATTTCCATGCACTTTAAATAAAGAGAGTTTATGTTGCCGGTTTTCCACCATGCACTATACGCATTCATTGGGTTCCCTGTTAACCCATAAGCTAATCTTACCTAAGAAAGAGACTACATAGCCTCCTATGTGAGAAAAATAAGGTTGGGAAGATTTTGCTTTCTTTTACATGTGTTTGTTTATGTTGCATACCCATACATGCATTTCTAATAAAGTAGCAAAAATAATGATGATGACAATAAGTAATAAAATATGAATGCTTCATGTGCATAGATTTTTGATATATGTACATCTCATCCTGTGTGTATAGTTTCTACTTGTATAAATCATTTTATGTACAATAAAAAATGTAATAAAATTAAAATACATAAATTTTGTATGCATAATTTTCTGTCAAATAAAAATGTGCATGTGTATGCATCTCATTTTTCATGCAATTAAAAAAGGTAATAATAATATAACAATGTGAAACATGTGCATTCTGTGTGTAATTTTTCATTATCATTATCATTAAAAATGTGTATATTTCATTTTATGTGCCATAAAAATGCACATTCTGCTTTAAATGTTTTATCAACTTACACATCTTGCTTTATGTATAAGATTTTTTCCATGCATCATTCTAAATCTTTAACTTTTTCAACCATTCTAGATCACAAGCCTAGGTGGTTTAGGGGTTTTGGCAATCGCCTTGTTGGGAATTTTTAGAGTGCTCAAGGTTCAGAAGTGGGTCCAAACGGCACAACAAGTGTTGCAAGACAATCAAGGAATATATAGAAAGGCAAAGATGTCTAATCTGATAGAGCCTATGGGTGCTTTTGACCCTTACAACCTAGATAAGAGGTTTAAGAACTTTAGAAGGAGGATTATGTCAATAGTCACTGAACTCACAACCACCTTGAATAAAAGATTTGATGACTTGGAAAGGAATATCATGTCAATGATGGTTGGCCTTACAGCTAACTCAGGTCTTATTTCTGACACCCAGCTTGAGCCACCTACTACAAAAAGGTTTGAAATGAAAGGCTTAAAGGACTTGAAATATCTTAAAGGTATTGCCATTGAAGCTAAATTAGAGAATCTTGCTAAGAGAGTGAGCAATCAAGGCAATAGGAGTTACATCAACAATCAACAGAACTATGGTATTGTTAGGGTTGATAAAATTGCTAGTACACGCAGTAATAGTAGAACCAAAGATAGGGGAAGTGTCATTTATTAAAGCAGCCCAAAGGTGTTATTCCAATTTGGGTAAGCCTTTATCTTGGGTTTTTGAGCAATTAATTGAAAAAAGGAAGCTACGACCTTTACTGCCTAAACCAGCTAGAAGTT
Organism: Excoecaria agallocha; assembly: GCA_037975025.1. Lineage (NCBI taxonomy): Eukaryota > Viridiplantae > Streptophyta > Magnoliopsida > Malpighiales > Euphorbiaceae > Excoecaria > Excoecaria agallocha. The sequence continues at coordinate 57,481 of JBBPFJ010000167.1, forward strand.
AAGGCTTGCCAGGTTATAGGTTAGATCAATTATGTGTTTTTCACTAGCATGCTAGCCACTTGACAAACAATTGCCAAATTTTAAGAAGCTGAATTTAAGACCTTATTGATACCAAGCAAATTGTGAACCCAGAGGAAAGAAGAAAGAGATAGAGTTGTCACAATGCTGTTTCAACACCTTTGTTTATGATTGGCTCAGGTTTACCTAAATGGTATGTGCTTCGAGATTTATATGGCAATAAGTACTTGTTCGTTATCCACCGAGTACAACAAGATATAGTTAGAAAGCTGTTGTAATGGCCTCAATGTTGAACTGATCATGAATAGTACTTTTCGATAGTGAATAGTGTTTACGGGCTGAAAATGACACTAGAAAGTGAAAAATATTTTATTGGACCATTGGAAATTACTAGTCACGGGTTGTACAGGGTTGAAATTTGAAGTGAATTTGAGGTCAAATAGGCCTCCGAAAGCCAAAAGAACGAAAAACAAGAAATTAGGGTTTAGGGTTTTAATTGAATTTTTGATCGTTTTGGTTATTAAAAATAGCAAATGAAGTCTAAAAATTATCAAAAATTGCAAATGTGCCTAAAATAATATGTATATTATTTTGGTATCAAAAAGTGAATTTTTCGGCAACACCGGTATTTTTGAATTGGACCAATAAAATTGAATCAGACTCGAAATGAATTCCGATTGGGCTAAAATTTTAAGTATAAACTATTTTTTATGTGATATGAATAATGGAATCAAATTTAAAGATAATTGAAGTTAGGAAGTATGAGAAATTAATTAGGGCCAATTATTAGGTAATTATCGGGCTTAAATAATTAAATTATTCAAGCCCAAGGTAAACCCAGCCCAAGGACCAACATGAAGACCTATATAACCCCTTCCTCTCCAGAATTCTCCAGCAAAAACTTTCAACTGCTTCAGTCCTCTTGGTGGTCGAATCACTCCTCTCTCATTTTCCTCTCTTTTTCTTTCATTTCTTCACCAAATCTCACCAAATAAAAGCCTAATAAAGTGATTTCAGCCTCTCTAGAGTATCTTAACCAGCTCTAATCTTTGATTCAAGGAAAAGAATCAAGAGAAATCAAGGATTAAAGTTTAGCTGTCAAAGTTAGGTAAGTGAATTAATTGATTTTAATTTGGTTTTTAGGTGCCTACTACTAGTTTTTAGTACCTAGAGTTCATTTTTACTGTTAATTTTAGCATTTAAGGCCAAAATAATTGAGTTTACTTTTATGGGAATTTGGGTTTGTGAAGGAATCCAAGAAGAGGAGCAAATTTCTCAAGCCAAAAGAAAAGGAAAGGAAGTCTAGACAAGGATAATCAATAGAAAAAGATGTGTGGCTAATTAATCCTTTTATTTCCCTATTAATTAAGTGAATTTCCTTTAGGTTTCTTAAGAAAAATTTCATATATTAAGGTATAATTGAAAGTAATGCTATACTCATGTATTTAAGACTTATATATGCTTATGAGAGACCTTAAATAAAATTAAAGGAATTTATATGGTGGAGTTGTAATGTAGGCCAAATGGTATTTCAAAAGAAACTAATGAAATTTTGAGTGATTTTAATCTTTCTAATGTTAATGCTAATGTAAATTAATAGTTATAAATTTTTATAGAATTTATGGAATTAAATGAATATTTACGGAATAAATTTTAGTTAGGTATTAGTTGAAAAATGTGAAATTTGAATGAATTATGGCATAATTTATAGATTAAATGGTGAGCTACTGTGAAATGATTCATAGATTCGTGTAAAGAAGACTGACTGTAATTATAAGGCACTGATACTACATTGACAAGGAATGAAAAGTAAGGAAAAAAATGAAAGATTAACTAATAAAAGGAAAATTAAGAAAAATATGTGCTCTTAGAAAGAGCTCAGGCTGTAAAACCTAGTTCAGGATATAATTGGCTGGCCATAGGCATACATATACCTCGGTGCAAGTCATGGCGACTTACTTTACTATGGTTAGATCATTGATCTTCATAGTATATATATCATACGTACTGTCATATGTTCATATGTTATATGAGGGATGATTCTTGGTGGTCGTTCTCATTCTGTTGTGGCCCTGTGGGGTCTACGTTCGCATATCCGGTCTGAGAGTTTTTTATCGGGTCAGTACTAGGGGCATATTGATAAGAAAATGCTAAAAGTGTAAAAAAAGTTAAAACAGAAGTTTAATATGAAAACGGACTAAAATGAAAAGGAGTTTAAAAGTTTAGGGGTAAAAAGGTAATTTTCCCAAAAGATGAAGTTAATGAGTCAAAATGAGAAGTAAACAATTAATAAGGTAAAATGGTAATTTGGTCAATTAATTGTGTAAAAAGTCAACCTTAATAAGTTAAAGGACTAAAATATAATTTTACATGGAAGAAGTTAATGCAAGGATTAATCAGTAAATTATAAGTTGATTAATACGTTAAAATAAGAAAATAAGGAATAAAAGGGCAAATTAGTAATTAACAGTATAAAAGGACATTTTTAAAATAAATGAGAAGTTTAAGGGCTAAATTGAGAATATAGTAAAGTTTATAACTTAAATCGAAAATTAATTGTTAATAAAATAAATATTCCTTTTAAATAAGAAAAATCAATTATAAATAATTTAATTGAAATTAGTTAGGAAAAAGGAATATTTATAAGGGAAATGCTATGATTTTTAGTCAGCATTGGGCATGTTTAATGCTCCGTATGTAGGATTCACTGCGTGCAGGTACAAATAGTTTGGAGGCATGGGTACACAGGAGAAATTGAAGCTGAAGAGCTAGAAAGAATATTTTGTGGCATGTATATATACCCATTATGTTTTGTTTTATGAGAATGATATTGTATCGATAATCGTACTTTGTAGTGTATATAGTAGTATGTGGAGGAATTACAGAGAATGGATAGTATGCATGTGTTGCTTGATAATATATGTGGATTTGTTATATGATTGGATATAAACTGTTGTGCCTCTGAGAGGCTGTGTAATTGTCTGCTTTTCAGGGGGTTAGTTAAGAATATAGACATTATATTGCCAAAATTTTATTAAATGCATAGTAAATTTCGGATAGTTATAGGTTGAGAATTAATGAAAGTCATATATGCATGATGATGATTAAGTTAAAGGATAAAAAAAATTTTGACCATTCGTATAGTTCGGTAAGACTATTACAGTAAAGGTGTTACATTTTGTGGTATCAGAGCATTGGTTTAGTCGGTTTTAAGATCGGAGTGGGAATAAGTATGATCTATTTGTTTATATATACATGCCAATTGTAAGTAATAAAGTGTGATGCAAATCTAATGTGTACTTGCTCTTTTCTATTTTATAGTGTAAAGATGTCATCTGATCAAGATAGACAGGTGGAGGATGGTGAAAGTGAAGCTTCCATAAGTACTGGACAGCAGGAGGCCCCACAGCGGCAGGCTTCCTCTCCAACAGTGCCACCTCCACCCCCACAGCCAGACTTCCTTAATCTTATGGCTGACTACATTCAGCAACGACTACAAGCAGGTCAGGCTCAGTCCTCCATACTGTTGTTCAGGTTCAGCCAGCTCCACCTCGAAAAAGACCTATTTTGGAACAGTTAAAAAGGTTGGGAGCTGAAGACTTCTCTAGAATGGATCCTTTGACACCCTCACAAGCTGAAAATTGGTTATTTAAGATAAAGAGGCTTTTTGAAATCACAACAGTTCAGTAGAAGAAAAGCTAGAAGGTATAGTTGCTTTGTTGCAAGGATCAACTTTTGTTTGGTGGGATTCAGTCAGGAGGCACACCCCAATGGATCAGTTGACTTAGGATTTCTTTGTGTCTCAGTTTGAGCTTAAATATATTGGGTCTGAGTATAAATTGGCTATGCATGATGCCTTTTGGAGGCTTAGGAAGGGTAATAGATCGGTCCTGAGTATGAGCGTGAGTTTGAGCACCTTAGTGCTTACCTTGATGAAAGTCAGTCTCCAGATGCAAAACTGCGATAGAGGTTTGAGAGGGGATTGCATACTGAGCTCAAACAGATTATAGGGACCCCGCAGTACTCTACCTTGAGAGCTATGGTGGAAGCATCCATTAAGTTAGAAACCATCTAGACTGAACAAGCTGAAAGGCAGTCTCAGTTTTAGCAAAAGAGAAAGCAAGGACAGTTGAGCGAAAAGGGTGATCAGAGTAAAAAGTCAAAGGTATCGTTTACACCTCAAAGCCGTCCTCCAATTCCAACAGGACAGGGTAGGGGTAGTGCTACTCGTGGCAGAGGTCCAGCTACACCAGCTGCCAGTACCCTTCGGGATAGAGATAGTGGGACAGCTGCAGCTTGTGATTATTGTGGCAAATTTCATTATAGGGAATGCAGATTCTAGACTGGAGTATGTTTTTGTTGTGGGTCCAGGAAGCACCAGATTAAAGATTGTTCGACATTACCGACTGCTTCAATTGTATCTCCAGTATTAGGTACTGGGTCTTCTGCACCGAGAGGTCGTGGTAAGGGAGCTGCCCCCATCACATCAGCCTCTAGACCAGTTGGGCAGTCATCTCAGGGTCAGAGGAGATCTGCAGGCCAGACTTATGCTGTGAGAGCCAGAGAGGAGGAGGATGCTCTAGATGTGATAGTAGGTATATTTCTCCTATTATCTGACTCAATCATGCTTTGAATGATCTTGGCTCGACTCATTCATATATTAATATTGCATTAGCTTGGGATAAAGGGATAAAAGAGGCATGCTTGGACCAAGATATCTTGGTGAGTAATCCTCTAGGGCATAGTGTAGTGGTAAACAGGATGTACAGACAGTGTCCTATAGTGTCCAGGGACATATATTCCTGGAAAATCTTATTAAGTTGCCTTTCCATGAGTTCGATGTGATTCTGGGGATGATTGGCTGTCCGCCCACCAAGCGACTGTTGATTGTAAAAGGAAAAGAGTTACCTTAAAGCTTAAAGATGATCGAGAAATTATAGTGGTAGGTGTGAGGCATGATTTTCTATCTGATGTGATATCTGCTACAGCAGCTAAGAGATTAATCAGAAAGGGATGTGTGGCTTACATGTGTTATGCAGTAGAGGCAAGGAAAGATAGTCCAAAAGTATCAGAGGTGCCCACTGTCAGAGAATTTTCAGATGTTTTCCCTGATGAATTACCAGGTTTACCACCTGACAGGGAAGTAGAATTTTCTATTGATGTTGCTCCAGGCACCGCCCCCATATCCATTACTCCTTATAGAATGGCACCTGTAGAGTTAAAGGAATTGAAGATTCAGCTACAGGAATTACTTGATAAGGGATTCATCAGGCCTAGTGTTTCTCCCTGGGGAGCACCAGTTCTGTTGTTAAAAAGAAGGATGGGATGCTCAGGCTATGCATTGACTACAGACAGTTGAATAAAGTCACCATAAAGAACAAATACCCCTTTCCTTGCATTGAAGATTTATTTGACCAGCTGAAAGGGGCGGGTGTATTTTTAAAGATTGACTTGAGATCAGGCTATTATCATATGGGAGTAAAAGCTACAGATGTGCCTAAAATTGCTTTCCGTACTCGATATGGCCATTACGAGTTTTTAGTCATGCCGTTTGGGCTTACAAATGCACCGGCTGTATTCATGGATCCGATGAACAGAGTTTTTATCCTTATCTGGACCAGTTTGTAGTGGTTTTCATTGATGACATTCTGGTATATTCTAAGACACCAGAGGAACATGATAAACATTTGCGAATTATTCTACAGATTTTGAGAGAAAAGCAGTTGTAAGCTAAGTTCAATAAATGTGACTTCTGGTTGAATGAAGTATCTTTCTTAGGCCACATGATTTCTACAAAAGGTATTAAGGTGGACCCATCAAAGATTGAAGCAATTCTCCAGTGGAAGCCACTTACAAATGTGACTGAAGTGAGAAGTTTTCTAGGGTTAGCCAGGTATTACAGGAGGTTTATAAAAGGTTTCTCCACCATTGCAGTTCCACTGACTCGACTATTACAGAAGAACAACAAGTTTATATTGACGGACAGATGTCAAGAATGCTTTGAGAAACTTAAAAGTATGTTGATTGAAGCTCCTACCCTCGCTCAACCCGAGCCAGGTAAGGATTTTGTGATCTACAGTGATGCTTTCAGGAATGGACTAGGCTATGTTTTGATGCAGGAAGGCAGGGTGATTGCTTATGCCTCTCGAAAGCTCAAGACTAATGAAAAGAATTATCCTACTCATGACTTGGAGCTAACAACTATAGTTTTTGCATTGAAGATGTGGAGGCACTATCTATATGGAGCGAAATGTTATATTTATACTGATCATAAGAGTCTAAAGTATTTGCTTACTCAGAGAAAGATTAACCTCAGGCAGAAGGCACTGGTTGGAGTTGATAAAAGACTATGATTGTTTTATCGACTACCTTCCAAGAAAGGCTAACGTGGTGGCTGATGCACTTAGCAAAAAATTCATAACAGGTAATGTAAATTGTTTCAAATGAATTGATATAAGTAAGTGATATGTGTAATTGATTAATAGTATTGCTTGCAGCTCTTTGAGTTTTGAATATTAGTTTGACTATGGCTTCAGACGGAGCTTTACTGGCGAAAATGCAATTGAAACTAGATTTTGTGTATCAAGTGAAATTGGCTCAAAAAGAGGATGACCGACTGAAAACTATTATAAATAAAGTACAGGATGGCAATGAAGGAGACTATTCCTTAAATGAACATGAAAGCCTTTGTTACAAGAAAAGACGCTGTGTTCCGGACCAGGAAGAGTTAAAGAAGAATATTCTTATAGAGGCACATCATAGTAGTTATGCTATGCATCTTGGAAGTAACAAGATGTACCAGGATTTGAAATCTTATTACTGGTGACCAAGAATGAAACGAGATGTGACAGAATTTGTAAGTAAATGCTTGATATGTCAGCAAGTAATGGCTGAGCACCAGGTTCCTTCTGGACTACTCCATCCTATTTTAATACCGAAATGGAAATGGGATAGGGTTACTATGGATTTTGTTACGGGTTTGCCAGTCACTCAAAGAAAGCATGATGCTATTTGGGTGATTATTGATCGACTTACCAAATCTGCTCATTTCTTACCAGTCCGGATGGATTATTCTTTAACCAGGTTGGCAAAAATCTATATTAATGAGATAGTAAGACTTCATGTAGTACCATCATCCATTATTTTAGACAGGGATCCTAGGTTTACCTCTCATTTCTGAAAGAGTATATAAGAAGCTCTGGGTACAAGACTCTATTTCATCATAGCATTTCATCCCTAGTCAGATGGTCAGCCAAAGAGGGTAATTCAGACTCTGAAAGATATGCTGTGATGCTGTGTACTAGAGTTCAGTAGCAGTTGGAAAAAATATTTATCTCTTACAGAATTTGCCTACAACAATAGCTATCAATCTAGTATAAAGATGCTCCTTTTGAGGCTTTATATGGAAGAAAATGCAAGACTCCTCTATGTTGGACTGAGTTAAATGAAAAGAAATTGATTGGATCTGATTTGATTCATGATTCAGAAGAAAAAGTATGAATTATCAAAGGCAGATTGAAAGAAACCATGGATCGATAGAAATCTTATGCAGATCTGAAGAGAAAAGACATTGAGTTTCAGGTTGGAGATAAAGTTTTCCTGAAAGTATCTCCATGGAAGAAGATCTTGAGGTTTGGCAAGAAAGGGAAGTTAAGTCCAAGGTTTATTGGGCCCTACGAGATACTTTAGCGAGTAGGTCCAGTAGCTTATCAATTGAAGCTACCTTCAGAGTTAGAAAAAATCCATAATGCGTTCCATGTGTCTATGCTCAGAAGGTACAGATCTGACCCTAGCCATATCATTACACCAACAGATATTCAAGTACAACCTAATATGACTTATGAAGAAAGGCCGATGAAGATCCTGGCTGGGGAGATTAAACAACTCAGAAACAAATAGGTCCTATTAGTGAAGGTCCTATGGCGCCATCACAATGTGGAGGAAGCTACTTGGGAATCAGAAGCGACCATGAGTAAGCAATATCCTCTACTTTTCGAATCAGGTAAATTTTGAAGACGAAATTTATTTTTAGTAGGGGAGAATTGTAATGGCCTCAACGTCGGACTGATCATGAATAGTACTTTCCAACAGTAAATAGTGATTTCGGGTTGAAAATGACACCCGAAAGTGAAAAATATTTTATTGAACCATTGAAAAGTACTAGTTATGGGTAGTTCGGGGTTGAAATTTGAAGTTAATTTGAGATCAAATAGGCCTCCGAAAGCCAAAAGAACGAAAACCGATAAAATTAGGGTTTAGGGTTTTAATTGAATTTTTGATCGTTTTGGTTATTAAAAATAGCAAATGAAGTCTAAAAATTATCAAAAATTTCAAAGATGCCTAAAATAATATGTATATTATTTTGGTAGCAAAAAGTGAATTTTTAGGTAACACTGGTATTTTTGAATCGGACTAATAAAATTGAATCGGACCTGAAATGAATTTTGATTGGACTAAAATTTTAAGTATAAACTATTTTTGATGTGATATGAATAATGGAATCAAAATTGAAGAGAATTGAAGTTGGGAAGTATGAGAAATTAATTAGAGCCAATTATCGGATAATTATCGGGCTTAAATAATTAAATTATCCAAGCCCAAGGTAAACCCAGCCCAAGGCCCAACTTGAAGACCTATATAAGCCCTTCCTCTCCAGAATTCTCCAGTAAAAACTTCCAACTTCTTCAGTCCTCTTGGTGGCCGAATCACTCCTCTCTCATTTTCCTCTCTTTTGCTTTCATTTCTTCACCAAATCTCACCAAATCAAAGCCTAATAAAGTGATTTCAGCCTCTCTAGAGTATCCTAATTAGCTCTAATCTTTGATTCAAGGAAGAAAATCAAGAGAAATCAAGGATTAAAGTTTAGCTATCAAAGTTAGGTAAGTGAATTAATTGATTTTAATTTGGTTTTTAGGTGCCTACTACTAGTTTTGGGTGCCTAGAGTTCATTTTTGCTGTTAATTTTAGCATTTAAGGCTGAAATAATTGAGTTTACTTTGATGGGAATTTTGATTTGTGAAAGAATCCAAGAAGATGAGCAAATTTCTCAAGCCAAAGTAAAAGGAAAGGAAGTCTAGGTAAGGCTAATCAATAGAAAAAGGTGTATGGCTAATTAATCCTTTTATTTCCCTATTAATTAAGTGAATTTCCTTTAGGTTTCTTAAGAAAAATTTCATATATTAAGGTATAATTGAAAGTAATGTTATACTCATGTATTTAAGACTTATATATGCTTATGAGAGACCTTAAATGAAATTAAAGGAATTTATATGGTGGAGTTGTAGTGTAGGCCGAATGGTATTTCAAAAGAAACTAATGAAATTTTGAGTGATTTTAGTGATTTTAAGCTTTCTAATGTTAATACTAATGTAAATTAATAGTTATGAATTTTTATAGAATTTATGAAAATTAAATGAATATTTTCGAAATAAATTTTAGTTAGGTATTAGTTGAAAAATGTGAAATTTGATTGAATTATGGCATAATTTATAGATTAAATGGTGAGCTACTGTGAAATTATTCATAGATTGTATAAATAAGATTGACTGTAATTATAAGGCACTGATACTGTATTGACAAGGAATGAAAAGTAAGGTAAAAATGAAAGATTAATAATAAAAAGGAAAATTAAGAAAAATATGTGCCCTTAGAAAGAGTCAGGCAGTAAAACCTAGTTCAGGATATAATTGGCTGGCCATAGGGATACATATACCACGGTGCAAGTCATGACGACTTGTTTTACTATGGTTGGATCATTGATCTCCATAGTATATATATCATACATATTGTCATATGTTCATATGTTATATGAGGGATGATTCTTGGAGGTCATTTCTCATTCTGTTGTAGCCCTGTGGGGTCTACGTCCCGCATATCTAGTCTGAGAGTTTTTTGTCGGGTCAGTACTAGGGGCATATTGATAAGAAAATGCTAAAAGTGTAAAAAGAAAGTTAAAACAGAAGTTTAATATGAAAAGGACTAAAATGAAAAGAGTTTAAAAGTTTAGGGATAAAATGGTAATTTTCCCAAAAGAGGAAGTTAATGAGTAAAAATGAGAAGTAAACAATTAATAAGGATAAAATGGTAATTTGGTCAATTAATTGTGTAAAAATTCAACCTGAATAAGTTAAAGGACTAAAATGTAATTTTACATGGAAAAAGTTGATGCAAGGATTAATCAGTAAATTATAAGCTAATTAATAGGTTAAAATAAGAAAATAAGGAATAAAAGGGCAAATTAGTAATTAACAGTATAAAAGGACATTTTTGAAATAAATGAGAAGTTTAAGGACTAAATTGAGAATATAGTAAAGTTTATAACTTAAATCGAAAATTAATTGTTAATAAAATAAATATTGCTTTTAAATAAGAAAAATCAATAATAAATAACTTAATTGAAATTAGTTAGAAAAAGGAATATTTATAAGGGAAATGCTATGATTTTTAGTCACCATTGGGCATGTTTAATGCTCAGTACGTGGGATTTACTGTGTGCAGGTACAGATAGTTTGGACTGTGGGTACACAGGAGAAATTGAAGCTGAAGAGCTAGAAAGAATATTTTGTGGCATGTATATATACCCATTATGTTTTGTTTTTTGAGAACGATATTGTATCGATAATCGTACTTTGTAGTGTATATAGTAGTATGTGGATGAGGAATTGCAGAGAATGGATGGTATGCATGTGTTGCTTGATAATATATGTGGATTTGTTATATGATTGGATATAAACTGTTGTGCCTCTGAGAGGCCGTGTAATTATCTGCTTTTCAGGGGGCTAGTTAAGAATATAGCCGTTATATTGCCAAAATTTTATTAAATGCATAGTAAATTCCAAACAGTTATAGGTTAAGGATTAATGAAAGTCATATATGCATGATGATGATCAAGTTAAGGGATAAAAAGAATTTCTGACCATTCTGTTAGTGTAAGCCCTAACCCCAATACATTGTAATAAAATACTTTAGTTAATAAATGAGGCACTTATTTTATCTATTGTATTCATGTGCATATCAATTGATAGAACTATCTAAGAATGTTGTTTCAGTTTAAGTTATCATGTGTGAGGCACATGGTTGTAAGACCTTGAAACAAATGAGACTTCATTCTAAATATCCCTAGTCAGTCATTGTTATGGGAATAATAAATGAATTAAGACTAGTATGCTCTCTCTGATATGTTGAGTTCTGTCTTACTGATCATAAGGACAAGAGTGTCAATCAGAGATCATAGATACATGTTTAGAACATGGTATCTGGATTCGATCCGTTCATGAGAACACTACATGGTATAAGTCATAAGTGTTTCTCATATGCAAGTTTTGTATCGGAGTTCTTAGACCTAAAATCTCTATGAAACTCTTTATGAATTACTGTGTACTTTGACATACACCTAACGTGCTCGTAACAGAGTGACAAGTATGGGTATGCTTGGGTATACATTGATTCATGTTAGAAAGCATGAGAGAAGTGAAGGGATTACCTCTCTCTATAAGAGAGAAAATATCATCGACCACTTGATCAGTGAACTGAGAAGTGTATGGCCATGCCGAGATGAAATAATGAGTAATCATTATTTATCTGAGAGTTCAGTGTCACTGGAATATCAAGAAAGGAATTAATATATATAAGGACGACTAGTTCTATGCCTTATATTAATTCTGATATTTATGGGTAAGGGACTATGCAAAATTGCATTAGGTCACTAAATGCCATTTGTATTTTCATTTAATTTGGAATGCTATAATATCTTACTAGAGAATATATATAGCCTTTGAATTAATTCATTAATTCATTGCCAACATTAAATGGACCTATAGGATCGCACACAAAGCATTAGGCTTAAAATATTTAAATAAAAGTATTGGGCATTAATTTTGGCTTTTAATTAAAGTCAAATTAATGTATGTAATGGGTATTAAAATTGCTATTGGACCTTGGTCCATAAGAGAGAAAAATTTAGCCCACATGGTTTAATTTCAATTAATTAATTATATTGTATTAATTAAGTTAATTGAGTATTAAATCCAAATGATATTTAAATCAAATTAAAACACTTAAAAATGAGATGATCTAGCTGAAATTCCAAGATTAAAAAACAAGAGAATTTCGGCACATGTTGATTTCAAGATTAAGTGATTAATTTGATTAAATTGTCTTATGGTTTTATTTCAAATTAATTTGAATTTTAAATTCAAAAGAGATTGAACTAATATATGTTACTTATTTTTAGGAAGTAATTGAGGTTGAATTAATTATCTTGAGGTAGTAAAATTCAGATCAAACACTTGCCAAAAGATAAGGATATATATTAGTAAAGAAATAAAACCCTATTTACAAGTGTGTGTGGCGTGAAACTTGTTCTCTCTCTCACTTAATTCTTTTGGCCAAATTTCACAAGGACGAAGGATTCTTCCTCATTCTCTTGTGTTCTTGGGCAGTAATAGCAACCTAAAAGAAGTGCAAGATCAAATATTGTAGCTTCAATCCATTGCCATTACACAATACTTAATTAGAGAGCTAGCAATCTCGGTTTTAAGCTATCTTTGCAAGTGTGTGTGTGAAAATAGAGAGAAGTGGCGTAAAGGCTATTCCTTGGCATTGGTGGTGAAGATCTAAGTCTAACATATCATTCTTGGTTGCTGGTCATCATCAAAATCACGTTTTAAAAGGCATCTAAAGTTGTAAGTTCTTAAAAACCCTAAAATTGCATGTTTCGACTCTTGACATGGAATTGTTTGACATGTATGATCGAATTTTGATGTTTTTTCACTGCATGATTATTTTGTACATACCATGTCATATTCCATCACATTCGCATAGTCTGGTAAGACTGTTACAGTAAGGGTGTTACAGTTGTGGGATGTACATATAACCACAAAGCTTGAGGACATCGTCCAAAAAAGGGGAGCCTAAGATGTTGGAGAACTTTTACAACTTGCACCTATGGTAAAGGAAGATGGAATATAAGCTACCTTTTTGTGATGTAATATAAGTTCATAAACAATGTTTATGTTTCTTTAACCATGTTAATAATATGAGCTTTTCTTATATATGCAATGTTTTATTTTATTGCATAATGCATGACAATAATTATAACTTATTTATATAAGACATTAATTCAATAAACATTGCTCCATTTAATCTCAAGGAAAAAAGAACATCTTGATTGCATCCAATATGACTCCTGAAGTGAGATAGTTTGAGAGAATAAAAAAATGAAAATGAAAAAAAAAAGGTCTTTACCTAAACTTGAAGCAACATAACAAGAATTGATAGAGACACTATAAGACATGTTGCCTAAGCTTATATGAAAAATAGATCATTTAAGCAGCAAATTCAAAGACTCAAACCAAAAGGCAAAAAAGATAAGATGAAAATTATAAGTGACAAACATCAATAGGAAACCATTGCTCTATTAATTGGAAGTACCAAGATTTCTTGAAGATGCCTTAAAGAAGGGCCAAAGAATGATCCACAAGTAGTCCCCTTGGCTTATTATCTTAAGTGGAGCATTGTGTAAGAAATAGGCTGACAGAAACTAATCAAGAGAAAAAGAAAAAAAGGAAAATGAAAAAAGAAATCGAACAGAAGCTTGCACTGCCAATATGATTGAAGCAAAAAGTTAGGAAATGAAGTTTCAAATACTGTTTCTTTCTTCTTAACATTTAGGGATGAGCACAATACAGCCAATCAAGATTGAGCTTTAACTATTGAGATTTGCTTCAAGAGCTCAATTGTTATAGTCAAAATAAGCAAAGCAGGGCCTTCTACAATTTAAAGGAGAACTCACCATCCTAGTCCAGTTTGCAAAGAAGAGAAAGGTCCGCATAATCTTCTGAAAAGTGGGCCAAAGGCCATCATTCGGAAGAAATTCCTCAAATTAAGTGTTCTAGGTTAAACGAGCCAAAGTCAAACCTTTTGTGTTGAAGAAGCTACGGTTAGAAGGGGCAACCATTTCTCACCAGTAAGATCAAAATGGAATTAATGAATCAAGAGATGTTGATGGATTGAAGAGGGTTCCATGGAAAAGAGTAAAAAATCAAAAGAAGAGAAAATATAGTTATGTAAGTTGAAAATCGAAAAAAGGCAGCCTTACTAAAATTGGGCACCCTATTAGGGTGAAAACCAAAAAGAGGCATCCTAGGCAAAAGTTAGGGGTTGAGAGAAAATATTAAATCAAGAAAATATGTGAGAGCTGATTGATAATAGGAGTTAGATGTGCACAAGGTATCATCCCCTGAGATTGAATTGAACATGTATTTTTGCATTACATGTCTAGGTATGATTGTTGATATTGCTACATAGTGTATGAAGATAGGAATGCATGCATAAGCTAAGTATGAACATATGGTTAACATATCAAGAGAAACCTATGGCATGCATAAAGACGCATGTTGAAGTAGGCTTAATTCCAAGGTAGTAACGATAACACCTCATATAGCAAGGACTTCTTTTGCTATTGTTCTTGTCATAACATTTTCACCCAGATGAGACTTTTTCTAAGTGTTTGGGGAGATCGAATGGTATGTATAGTTTCTAAAAGGGTGTATTATCTTTGGCTAGAAAAAGATGGACTAGTCCCCCTAAAAATAATAAGAGAGCTCAGAGAAAAGGCAAGGCAAAAAAAACTAAGCGAAAAGCACCCAAAAGAAGCTTGTAACCCACTTGAAAGTGGATTTCTAAAGGTGTATTTCTAGAAGAACAACAGCAAAGCAGAACCTGCAATTGAACCCTATAGTTACCTGGGATGTGATATATGCATTTTTACGTGTATTTTTTTTACACAAGTGTTCTGATGCATATAACTTTTTGCATGTATTTGTACATACACATTCTCCCCTTTTCTGTAGGTATTTCTTTGTGTTAAGTATTTTATAGATGCATCATATACAATCTTCTGCATGTGTCGGCACGTAATCCTTTTGCACAGGTAATCCTTTTGCACATACTCTACACATAACTCGTAGCATGTGTCTCACATGTGTAATTTCTTGCATACATCTCTTATATAATTTTATGTATGTTTCTTTACACATAATTCTTTATGCACACATAAGTTTATATATTTATATATATATACATACATACATATAACTCTTCAGGAAAGAAGAAGACATGTTTTACCACCTCTATCCTAATTCAACGATTCTCTTAGGTCTTTATGTACAATGTAACACCCTTATCCCATACATAGCTATAAACACTATATCCTGTATCATTAAACATGCTTGCCAGGTTATTATGCTCGAAATATATATTTTTTTCTTTTTAATTTTGTCAAACTTCAAAACATAAATCTGACATAGAAACTACACTATTAACACTTTACTGGATACTTAAGAGTATCTTTAACCAATACAATATTTACATCTATTAATCATCTGTACATCACATCCTTTTCAAAGTAAATAAGAATCTTGTAATCAAAATGCACTCAACAGTAGACTATACTTTCAATCTCTCTCTTGTGTTGGCCATCCGACTGTAGATATCATCCCGAGGAAAAATCCTTACTTGCAACCTACATGGATGAAACACCCATACTAAGCTATAAAGCTTAATGAGGAACATAAAACATATGGACAACCCCTTTAAAAGGTCATCAAGATGAAAACACATATATACACATTTTAAAGCAAACAAACAATCATTATAAACAATATTCACAATAATCTCCCAATGCTATATTCTCTTTTGCTATTCTTATAACCAATATCAGTACCTATTGATATTTCCTTTGCTTATCAATTTCATACCTTTATCAATATTCATTCAATACTTTGAATCCTATACATCAAGCTTACTTTCTAGATTTCTTTATGTTACTATTGACCAATTTCTTTGAATTATTAGTTGTCAAACATTGATGACTATATTATTCATGTATCAATATCAATTGCCAAACATTTATTAACTGTGCCATATTTCTATCACTTATTTACAAATATTTATATATACTTTATCTATACTTTATGAGTTCCCACATTTTGATCTTAGTGATCACTTTGATATACTTAACTATCTTAGAAACATGGTACTGTATTCAAATAACTTCTATTCCTTATACATATGTGTAATATATTCCATGTATAAGATGCATTCTCATTCGTTTGAATACTTACTATTATTATTAAACTATTATATCTTTACCTTGCATATTTTTCAACTTTTTAAAGCATTTTGATATTATCATTGCATCATCGGTAATCACACTCAACACGCTTTATATATTTATTTAATATGTAATCAATGGATTAGATAATCTTGACAAATCTAATAACCTCACGTAATAAACAATAAAAGCATTTAAAAAGCTTAACAGTTAACTTAGCATGCCTATATTGTATACTGACTGAGAATTCTTTATACATTTAACTCATTTAAGTAATTTCAAACATTTAGAACCAAATATAAATAGCATACATATATCATGTGTTACTTGGTAACCTCTATTTATTTAAACTTATGAAACAATACAAGCAAATCATGTCAGACATGTAATCAAGCAATATCTTTAACTCTTATATGATGCTTTCTTTGTACTTTATACTTTAATGTTTGTGTTGTACTTATAGTTTAGCCTGCCTAAGTTCTAAAGGTGGATAACAGAAATGGTAGATACCTGAGAGTATCAAAATGGTAGATATCAGAGGATATCAAAAATATAGACCCAAACGGGGCCAACTATACAGTAGACCAATCAAGCAAACCCAAATGAGGTTTGTTAACAACCCAAATGGGGTTGTTTATAATCCAAATGGGATCAACTATAATTTAAACCCAAACAGGGTCAATGGTAGTAGCTACAATATCCCTACAAGCGCCTATCTATCCATTAGTTGAACTCTAGTAGCAAGCAATATAGTTTTCAAGTTCATTTTAAATATCTTGCTTGTACGTATATTATACACTTTGCACATGTATGTGATCATATCATAATACACAATCTCTAGTGTATATACATGTATTCATGTATTCATATAGCAATATGATTACTGGTATTTAAATATACATATCATTATGATCATATACTTAAATATGTTATCATTAGGCATCATATGTGTTCATAGTCATGTTTAGACATCACTTATTTCATAGTTTAAGTGCATGTTCAATACACATTTACTCTATTGTAGGAATACATACATGTAAGTGTATTCGCATATAACAAGCTTGTTCATAAGTGATCATATATGAATATTTATATATATACCTTTATCAATAATCATATCACATGCCATACATAATTCAATGTGCTTCCATGTTAACACACATTTAACATAACAATATGTAAATAAGGTATATATATAATCATAACTTGATTTATATTCTTTGATACATGTATTTCTATGCTAGAAATTGCTTAATTTACAATGAAAATAGTTTAGATATCCATTACTATCCATTTGGGACCTTTAAATGAGGTTTAAGTGAAGTGTAAAGGGGTCACGATCATTAGGTAATACCTATAATCATGATATAGGTTGTATTTTGATTCTGGACTGAAAACTGGACTATCTCACGATTGATGGGGATTTAATTGAACCCTTAGTCTCACTAGACTGCATATAGTATGAGTAGGGTATCGTTCCAAAGGGAACGGGGTAAATTTTATATTGATGTAACAATAAGTAAATGGATAGGTATCAATTTCCATTAGAATCATGCAATTAGTGTAAATACTAAACTACTTAAAATATATTAAGTTAATTTTGGATAATAGATTACTTAAAAGATGGGATGGACATACATTATAACCAAATAAAACAAGTTTATCTTTGAATTAATTAGCAATTGTATGAATGATATGAATGGAGAAATTAGCCAAGATTCTTTAAAGCAATTCTCATTGTCAATAAAGAGTATTCTTACTTAGAGTCTATAAGCATTCTCATGTCATTATAGAGATAAATAAAAACCATGAAGTTC
Organism: Excoecaria agallocha; assembly: GCA_037975025.1. Taxonomy (NCBI): domain Eukaryota; kingdom Viridiplantae; phylum Streptophyta; class Magnoliopsida; order Malpighiales; family Euphorbiaceae; genus Excoecaria; species Excoecaria agallocha. Next base: position 75,430 of record JBBPFJ010000167.1, read on the forward strand.
TATGCCAATTCTTTAACCCCTTAAAGTGAATTCCTTATCTCTAAGTGAATTCAATGCTTTAAGTAAATTCATTTAACTTTCCATCAAAGAATTCCAACTCTCATTGTGAATTAAATGACTAACATACTTAATATGGTGATCAAGCATACTAAGCAAATCAAAGCACTTAAACAAACTTAAATCATACTTCATACATAAAGAAAATAAACATTCATAGTACAAAGATAAGTAAATGAATAACAACTTAAATTACATAATTATAATGTATCAAAAGAACTTAGCCATAAACAAAATTACAATAAAAAATGAAATAAGAGACAAGAAAACATCACTCCCCAGGGTTTACTTTCTATTTAAACCTTCTGATAAATCTCTTATTCCTTTGGCTCTGCTCTTTTGTCATCCCTTGAAAACTAAGTAAAAATAGAAAAACCAAAAAAACTAAAAAAAAATGTTCTTAAGAAAACAGTAAAAATGTTCTTTAATTTTTTTCCCCATCCCTTCAAGTGTTGTTCTCCCATATATTTATATGTATCTTCTCTACAGATATGTCCCTTGATAAGTCACGAAAGATTTCTTTTGAAAGGACATATTTTTTGGCTGAAAAATCAGGTGCAGAAGACATATTGTTTGCGAAGCAGCGCCTTTGTCCGACTCGTGAGCCTCCTCACGAGTCGTGATTTCCTTGAGTTCTTCTGAAATCGTGCTCCATTACGAGTCGTGAGCCTCCTCACTACTCGTGAATCTGTTGCCTAGTCGTGACTTTGTGCTGCTCTCCTTACCGAGTCGTGACTACCTTTACGACTCGTGAACTTTTGCTGGGACTCGTGAATGGCTTGATCCTTCTTCTTCACTCCTTCTCCACTCATGAACTACTTCTTCAAAATTTCACCCTCTTCTTCCATTTCTTCACACTTCACCATGATTTGACCTAAAAACAAACATAAACACATAAAAACACATATAATATTACATACTTACTACATAAATAAGAGAAAAACACACATAAAAAGATAGAAATTTTACATGACATCAAATTCCCCCACACTTAAACCTTGCTTGTCCCCAAGTAAGAGAAAAGTGAGAAAATTTAATCTCAAGTGAAACTAAGTAAGTTACATTATAACGCAATGCTCAATTGTCACTTAAAATAAGATTGATATAAATTCAAACACCTTAACACTCAAAATATTAGTACATCAAGACTTAAAACATGCATCTTAAATCATCAAGTTATCTAAGTTTACTAAATTCAACATCAAGAATATAAAGTCTCAAGACTAACCATGCTCAAGGGAGAATAGTGATCATAAAGCCTAAGATCCTAAGACTATAGTTGCCTTTTAGGACAATTTGCAAGCACACATACCTTTAAACCTATCTCATTGCATTTTTAGACTATATTTTTCATCTTTTACTTTCTTTTTTTTATAGCATGGGTATACTTTTAGACTTTATCCCATGAATAGCAAGAGAATGTAGTAATGGGTGCGTTTTACGCTCCATCCCATACTTCATTAAGCTTTTGAGTATGCATCTTGCTTTATTTTCATCTTGCAATTTTTTTAAGTAGTCCTCATCCATTATTGAAAGGCCTAAAGGTAAGTATTATGGCTATAGTTTCCATGAGACAACTATCATCCTAAAATCTTAAACTAAATGAGCAAACACTAACCTTAAAGCATAGTTAGTAAAGAGACTAAACAATCTAAATTGTTGAAAGAAGTAAAAAAAATAACTTAAAAACATAAAACACATGCCAAAAATCTTGAATAACTAATCAAATGAGTATAAGAGGTAAATGAATCTTCATAACAACCTATATTTCATACAATATGAGCAATACTTATAATAAAACTTACTATAAAAGTTAGTCTAAATAAGAAAAAGATAAACAAACAACAACACACACAAGTGCTCCCCCACATTTAGAACACACATTGTCCTCAATGTGGAGAAACAATACAAACACACAAATAAAAAGAAAATCAAAAAATAAACAAAAGCATAGAGGAAAGAAAAACTCCCCTTAAATCATGGTGAAGTTGGAGGCGAAACAACCACATAACCCGATTGGGCAATGAAAGCATCCACCTTTTGCTCAAGACGGCATTGACTATGAACTAATTGAGTGGTGGTTTGCTCCAAGGAAGCCAATTGACTTTGGATGGCGGATTGACCATGTAGCAACTGATTAAACATAGAAGTGGTGATATTTGAAGAAGATCCAGCAGTCGGTGTGAAAACAGGTGAATAGCTAGGTGTACCCGCCATAGGATCATCACTAGGCCCTTGCTCCATTGGCCTTGACTCTTCTGAAGTACTTTCCATATTAGCCACCTGTGGAGTAGAAGTACCAGGAAGTTCCTTCCAACAAGAATGATATATAGGTGGTATGTATTCAAAAGAATTGTTAGTGACTTCACCTCTTATAAACAAATGCTTTGAAAAATATAGGCATGGAAGTACACCATCATAAACACGCAAATCAACATCAATACCCCTAGCAATAGCAGCAATAACATGTCCATGTGTAATAGGGGACTCCGGGGCGACTAACACAATTCAACAATTGCTTGAAAATCCAATAAGACCAACGTATAGACTTATGGTTATGCACACACCACATCAAGAAAAGTTCATGACTTGAAACCCTATTAAATTCATGCTTGTTGAAGACAATGGAGGCAAGAATCTTATGCAAAATCCAGTATTTCAAGTCCAATATAAACATGGATTTGGCATCTCTAGCCCTATAAGGTGTAGTCAAACCAGTAAAAAAGTTCCAAAACTCATTTGGCCTATAACTCTTAGGAGGAGTACATAATCCATTTGGGCTAAAACCAAAGATTCGATGCATCATGAAATAAGTAAGAGTATGATCAACACCATTCAAGCGAAAGTCTACAAGCCTAGGATTATCAGCATTTTCTTTAAAATTTGTGTAAAACTCCAAGACTAAGTCAGTGTAGAACTGCTCATGCATATTAACAAACCTCAAGAGACCACATTCAGACAACATTTCATTCACTTCATCAAGAACACCCACACTTTCAAGCAAAGAGTTAGGAAAACTTACATTGATAATGTGCTCTATCTTTTAAAACAAGGAACCTGTTACCTTCATGAATGGAGGAAAGATGGAATAGTGAACCAAAGTCTGTCTGTAAGCTCTGAAGTGGTGGTTCATCTCCTCCTTGCTGACCCCTTGATGCTGAAACATTCTTTGTCCTTACCATTGTTGTTAAAGAGAAAATGAAACAGAGAAAAGAAAAAGAAGATGTTGGAATTTGTGTAACGACTCATGAGGACAAGCACTTGTGTGTGTGTAATGTGGCTGTAACGTGAATGCAAGAAAAGGTAAAGAGAAGAAGAAGAAGAAGAAGAAAAAGAAGAAGAAGAAAATAAATAGACAAAAGAAAATAGAAGTTACAGTTGAAAGATCAAGAAGTTACGAGAAGAATAAACGAAGAGAGAATGTAAAAAAATGAAAAGGAAACCAACGATAGTTTTTATAGAAGAATGAGGGAAAAATGAAAAGGTATGTCGTTAAAAAAAACCCTAATTTGAAATTATAACCGTTCCCCCCACGTAATGGAAGTTAATTAAGGAAGTTAAGCAAATTAAAAACCGCTAATACTCCTAATTAGAAGAAATAAAAGTAAAATAAAGAAACAAAAATGGAATAGAAATAAAATTAGAAAGGTAAAATCGCGACTCGTAACTTGTGGAACAAAGCTTCACGAGTCGGCATGTGCCTCACGACTCGTGAAAGAAGGAGGGATAGACAATAATGAAAGCCTCATGAGTCGGTATGTACTTCACGACTCATGAGCCCTGCGCCTCTGTATCACTCGTGAAGATGTTCACGAGTCGTGAGTCTGCTCACGACTGAAAGGATGAAGCCTCTGGAATACGCGTGAACACAGTCACGACTAGTGATTCTGCTCACGACTAAAGAAATAAAGCCTCTGTAACACTCGTGAACACAGTCACGACTAGTGATTCACTCGTGAACATGATGCAATTCTATAATTTTCTACAAAATCTGACCAAACTGGAGCCAAAAGTTAAAGTAACAAAGAAGAATAAGCTAAGGAACATAAAAACTATATAAAACATATAATGTAGTCTACAATCAAACCATAAAATAAATAAATTCAAACTAAAAGAACTAAGGAAAAATAAAAATAAAATAAAAAATCATATTAAAAGTAAAAAGAAGAATTCATCAAAGAAACTTTGTGAGTAGGAACCAATGCATCACCAATGAAATAAGGCTTTAATCTATGTCTATTAACCTTAAAAACTTCCCCTTTATCATTAGCAATATCTACAGCCCCATAAGTAAAAACTTGAACAACTTTGAAAGGTCCCGACCATCTAGACTTTAATTTTCCAGGAAAAAGCTTCAATCGAGAATTATACAACAAAACCATGTCACCAACTTGAAATTCTTTCTTTAGTACATGTTTATCATGCCATGATTTAGTTCTCTCTTTATATAACTTTGCATTTTCATAAGCATTCATACGAAGTTCCTCTAACTCTTGTAATTGAAGCAATCTCTTCCTACCAACTTGTTGCATATCAAAATTTAACACCCTAGTTGCCCAATAAGCTTTATGTTCAATCTCAACCAGCAAATGACAAGACTTACCATAAACCAATTGATAAGGTGTAAGACCTATAGGAGTTTTAAAAGCTGTTCTATATGCCCAAAGAGCATCATCTAACTTAAGTGCCCAATCTTTTCTTGACCTAGAGACAGTTTTCTCTAAAATCCACTTAAGCTCTCTATTGCTAATCTCAACTTGTCCACTAGTTTGGGGATGATAAGGTGTAGCAATTTTATGAGTCACATTATATTTTCTCAATAATTGCTCTATAACTTTATTGCAAAAATGAGACCCACCATCACTAATAATGGCCCTAGGTGTTCCAAATCTAGGAAATATAACTTTCTTAAGCATCTTCTTAACCACCTTGGCATCATTTGTAATGGTTGGAATTGCTTCCACCCACTTAGATACATAATCCACCATAACTAAAATATACCTATTCCCTAAAGAACTAGGAAATGGTCCTATAAAGTCCATACCCCAAACATCAAATAATTCAACCTCTAAAATACCATGTAAAGGCATTTCATTCCTCCTAGACAAATTTCTCATTCTTTGGCACTTATCACAACTTAATACAAAGTCCTTAACATCCTTAAACAATGTAGGCCACCAAAAACCAGCTTGTAAAACCTTAGAAGCTGTCTTAGAAACCCCAAAGTGACCACCTACAACATAAGAATGACAATGAGCTAATACTTCACCAACTTCTTCATTAGGAAGACACCTCCTAATCAATCCATCAGCACATCTCCTATATAACAAAGGCTCTTCCCAATAGTAAAACTTCACATCATGAAGGAATTTCTTCCTTTGCCTATAATCTAAACCATAAGGAAGCATTCCACTTACTAGGTAGTTTGCTATATCAGCAAACCAAGGAGTTTCCTTGGAAACTATACTAAAAAGATGTTCCCCATGAAAAGCTTCATCAATAGGTACCCCATCATCATTATCTTGCAAAACACATTGGGTTAGCCTAGATAAATGGTCCGCAACTAAATTCTCCTTCCCCTTTTTATCTCTTATTTCCCAATCAAACTCTTGTAACATTAAAATCCACCTTAACAACCTAGGCTTAGCATCTTTCTTACTCAAAAGATACTTAAGGGCAGCATGATCAGAATAAACAATGACTTTTTGCCCTACAAGATAAGCCCTAAATTTATCAAAAGTATACACAATAGCCAAGAGTTCTTTTTCAGTTGTGGAGTAGTTAATTTGGGCATTATCTAGTAACTTACTAGCATAATAAATAACAGAAGGCTTTCCATCAATTCTTTGGCCTAAAATAGCCCCTACCACATAATTACTAGCATCACACATCAATTCAAAAGGTTGATCCCAATTTGGTGGTTGCAACACCGGTAAAGTGACGAGCATGTTTAAGAGTTTCAAAAGATTTAAGACATGCCTCATCAAAATGAAAATCAACATCTTTACCTAGCAACGTGCATAAGGGTTTAGCTATCTTAGAAAAATCTTTGATAAACCTCCTATAAAAACTAGCATGGCCTAGAAAGCTTCTAACATCTCTAACATTTTTATGAGGAGGCAAATTAGCAATTATTTCAATTTTAGCTCCATCAACTTCAATCCCCCTATTAGAAACTAAATGTCCTAAAATAATGCCCTCTTGAGCCATAAAATGACATTTCTCCCAATTTAAAACCAAACCATGCTCCATACATTTATCAAGTACCTTAGAAAGATTAGATAAACAATCCTCATAATTAGTGCCATACACACTAAAGTCATCCATGGAAACTTCTACACATTGATCAATAAGATCACTAAAGATAGAAAACATGCATCTTTGAAATGTAGCTGGTGCATTACACAAACCAAAAGGCATTCGCCTAAATGCAAAAGTTCCATATGGGCATGTAAAAGTTGTCTTAGATTGGTCATGTGGATGAATTGGTATTTGATAGAAACCACTCAACCCATCTAAGTAGCAAAAGTAAGAAAAATTAGCCAATCTTTCAATAACTTGATCAATAAAGGGTAAAGGAAAATGGTCCTTTCTTGTAGCCTTATTTAACTTCCTATAGTCCACACACATACGCCAACCCGTGATAGTCCTAGTAGGAATTAAATCATTGCTATCATTACGAATTACAGTTAAACTACCCTTTTTAGGGACAACTTGAATTGGGCTCACCCACTTACTATCACTTATAGAATAAATTATGCCATTATCAAGCAATTTAATTATTTCCTTCCTCACAACCTCTTTAAGAGTTGGATTAAGCCTTCTTTGACCCTCAATAGAGGGCTTAGAATCCTCCTCTAAAAAAATTCTATGCATGCAAACCTTAGGTGCAATCCCTTTTAAATCATTAATTGAATATCCCATAGAATTTCGATGAGCAAGTAAAATATCACGTAAGGCATCCACATCATGCTTACCAATTGATGAATTAACAATAAATGGCAATTGAGAATTTGCATCTAGAAATTCGTACCTTAAGCTTGTTGGTATTGGCTTGAGTTCAAGCTTGACTTCCTCCTTAGATGTCTTTGATGACATATCCTCATCCTTTCTCAAAGACTCAATTTTTAAGAATCTTCTTTGGAAAGGATATGAGGCAACTTGCAAAACTTCATCACAACTTTCATTCAAACAATAAGGTGCAATAGGGTTTTGACTCACAAAATCATGCACAACACCATCAATACATTCATCAAGAATATCATAAGAATCAATTCTATTTACCACCTCTATTGGTGAAGATTTAATCATGCCAAAAACATTAAACTCGATTCTTTCACCATTAACCTCAAGAGATATTTTACCATTTTTCATATCAAAAATAGCCCCAGCAGTAATTAAGAAAGGCCTACCAAATAAAATAGGAATTTCAGGATCTTCATACATTTCTAACACAACAAAATCGGCAAGAATCACAAATTTACCCACTTTAGTTGGAATATTTTCTAATATGCCTATAGGGTGTGAAATAGATTTATTCGCCATTGATAAGCACATATTAGTAGGCTTTAACTCACCCAAATCAAGCTTTTTATAAATTGAGTAAGGCATAAGACTAACACTAGCACCCATATCACATAGGGCCTTATCAAAATATATACCACCTATAACACAAGGAACCGTAAAACAACCCGGATCCTTTAGCTTAGGTGGGTATTTAGAATACAGAGCCTTAGACTCTTCTACCAAAGAAACATAACCATAATCTTCAAGCTTACCCTTGTGACTCACAATTTCTTTTAAAAATTTTGCCCATGAAGGCATATCCTTAATGGCATCCACAAAGGGTATAGTTATAGTAAGTTCCTTCAAATAATTCAAAAACTTTCCAAATTGCTTATCAAGATTTCTTCTAATGAGTCTTTGAGGAAATGGCAAAACATTCAAATTAACTTTAGGTCCATCTTCCCTAGATGAGGTTATCTTTTCCTTAGGTTCATTAAGCTTATTATTATTTTCACTTGCACCCAAAACATGATCATCATTCACTATAAGATTCTCATCACTTTTACTATTACTCTCAATCTTTTTCCCACTCCTTAACATAATGGATTGAACCGATTCATGAGGCAAAAACTCAGGTTGACTTGGTAACTTGCCTAAAGGTTTAGCACTAGAAGTGGCTTGTTGAGCCAATTGGTTTTCAAGCATCTTATTATGAGTGACAAGTTGATCAATTTTAGTGTTTATTTGCCTAAATTGTTCCTCATTTTTCTTGTTAGTAGTCATTTGATGATTAACAAATTGCTCCATCAAATCCTCTAAATGGGATTTAGGTTGTTGGGAGTTAAAAGGTAGCTTATTTGGAAAAGGTGATGGGTTAGGTAACTTGTTCATATGATTATGATTATTATTATTATTATTATTATTATTATTATTATTATTATTATTATTATTATTATTATTATTATTATGAGGGTTCAATTGGGCATTTTGGTTAGACCAAGAAAAATCGGGATGGGTTCTCCATTGTGGGTTGTAATAATTAGAATTTTGACCCATCCTTTGATTATAGTTCCCTTGAACAAAACTTACATGCTCACTAGACCCCTCACTACAATTAACATACATATGAGGTCCACCACATTTCTCACATACATGACTAACATTTTCAACATTGGAATGAGAATTACTTACCATTTTCCTTAAAGCTTCTACCTTAGCCGTCAAAAGATTAATGGAATCCAATTCCAAAAACCCCTTAGCCTTAGCCATAGTGGGTTCTTCTCCCATGTAGCCTTGTAAGGCTAACTCTTCCAATAAAGTTTCAGCTTCCTTAGCAGTCTTTTCCAACCATTTACCACCTGAAGCAGCATTAACAATATTTCTATTTTCCTTCATTAACCCATTGTAAAAGATTTGAGGAATCATCCAATCCGGCAAGCCATGATGAGGACATTGCCTTTGAAGTTCCTTAAATCTTTCCCAAGACGTATAAATGGTTTCATTAGGCAATTGTTTAAATGTAGATATTTGATTTCTAAATTTTGTTGTTTTATGTGGTGGAAAATACTTATGAAGAAAAGCTTGTTTTAATTGGTCCCATGTAGTAATTGTCTCACTAGGTATACTAGCAAGCCAAATTTGAGCCTTTTCTTTTAAAGAGAACGGAAATAACCTAAGTCTAATGGCATCATTACTCACTCCATTAATTTTAAATGTAGCACACACATTAAGAAAAGCAAAGATATGAGCATAAGGGTCTTCCCCTTGCAAACCTCCAAATTGGTTATTTTGCACCATTTGAATGACAGCCGGCTTGATCTCGAAATTGTTATTAGCAATAGCCGGTGCCACTATTCCTCCAAAAATTTCCGAAATATATTCGGCATCGCAAAATCACCAAGAGTTCTCCTTTCTTCACCTGCCATAATTGGAAAATTATAACCTTCCTCCAATTTAACACTTTGTTCTCCTTCTACTTGCAAACTGAATTCCTTTTGTAGCTTCCTTCTAAGTTCCCTACACAATTCAAAAATACTTTTAGTCTAAAACTTATTACAAAAACTCTAATACTAAAACAAACAAAATGCCAAATAAAATTTCATACATCAAAATAACTATCATACAATCCTAAAACATCCACTCTTTTGTATCATTCAATAAAAATTCATTCAAGCCGTTCCCCGGCAACGGCGCCAAAATTTGATGGGGATTTAATTGAACCCTTAGTCTCACTAGACTGCGTATAGTATGAGTAGGGTATCGTTCCAAAGGGTACAGGGTAAATTTTATATTGATGTAACAACAAGTAAATGGATAGGTATCAATTTCCATTAAAATCATGCAATTAGTGTAAAAACTAAACTACTTAAAATATATTAAGTTAATTTTGGATAATAGATTACTTAAAAGATGGGATGGACATACATTATAACCAAATAAAACAAGTTCATCTTTGAATTAATTAGCAATTGTATGAATGATATGAATGGAGAAATTAGCCAAGATTCTTTAAAGCAATTCTCATTGTCAATAAAGAGTATTCTTACTTAGAGTCTATAAGCATTCTCATGTCATTATAGAGATAAATAAAAACCATGAAGTTCTATGCCAATTCTTTAACCCCTTAAAGTGAATTCCTTATCTCTAAGTGAATTCAATGCTTTAAGTAAATTCATTTAACTTTCCATCAAAGAATTCCAACTCTCATTGTGAATTAAATGACTAACATACTTAATATGGTGATCAAGCATACTAAGCAAATCAAAGCACTTAAACAAACTTAAATCATACTTCATACATAAAGAAAATAAACATTCATAGTACAAAGATAAGTAGATGAATAACAACTTAAATTACATAATTATAATGTATCAAAAGAACTTAGCCATAAACAAAATTACAATAAAAAATGAAATAAGAGACAAGAAAACATCACTCCCCAGGGTTTACTTTCTATTTAAACCTTCTGATAAATCTCTTATTCCTTTGGCTCTGCTCTTTTGTCATCCCTTGGAAACTAAGTAAAAATAGAAAAACCAAAAAAAACTAAAAAAAATGTTCTTAAGAAAACAGTAAAAACGTTCTTTAATTTTTTTCCCCATCCCTTCAAGTGTTGTTCTCCCATATATTTATATGTATCTTATCTACAGATATGTCCCTTGACAAGTCACGAAAGATTTCTTTTGAAAGGACATATTGTTTGGCTAAAAAATCAGGTGCATAAGATACATTGTTTGCAAAGCAGCGCCTTTGTCCGACTCGTGAGCCTCCTCACGAGTCGTGATTTCCTTGAGTTCTTCTGAAATCGTGCCCCATTATGAGTCGTGAGCCTCCTCACTACTCATGAATCTGTTGCCTAGTCGTGACTTTGTGCTGCTCTCCTTACCGAGTCGTGACTACCTTCCCGACTCGTGAACTTTTGCTGGGACTCGTGAATGGCTTGATCCTTCTTCTTCACTCCTTCTCCACTTGTGAACTACTTTTTCAAAATTTCACCCTCTTTTTCCATTTCTTCACACTTCACCATGATTTGACCTAAAAACAAACATAAACACATAAAAACACATATAATATTACATACTTACTACATAAATAAGAGAAAAACACACATAAAAAGATAGACATTTTACATGACATCAACGATCATTAGCTATAATCTAGTAACCATGGCCTATTTTTTGCCTAGAGACAGAATTCCAAATTCAAATTGTATAACATTTTTGACCTAGAAACATCATTTTTAGCAAAATATTCCTTGTACAAACTTGTTTCCTTATGTTTCTTGTTTCTAGAACATCAAAAATAATTTCAATATCATCTCTAGAACTCAAGATATTCACATTTTTCTGAATACTGTCCCTAAGAACAATACTGTGAACAAGTCCGAATTCAAGCTAAAATTTAACATGATTAAAGATAGAATTATGCTTAGATTTCTTCATATGAATTGTATATTTTGAAGTCTATTTTTCACAAAAATTAACCTCATATAATTCTAACCAATATACACAAAGATACATCTTTTTTACTACAACCTGTTCTAGAACCAAAATCAACAGCTCACAGAAAATTCAATTAATTACTTGGATGACTTAAAGGCAAATTTAGTGCTAGGTCTCTTCCACAAATTTGTAGACATATCTCTTATGTAACCTTAGAAATTGGAATGGTCGTTATTAAAGTTTTTTAGCTCAAATTATGCTGAAATTACAGCCATTAGTTCATAATGATTTAATGTCTTCTCTTTTAGTAACACTTTTTAAAATTATTTCTCTTGGAATTTGTTCTATATTAATGTACAAGAATATACATTGGCATTCCCTTAATTCGCTTTTATAGATGTTTCTTTAATAGACACTTGTAATTACATTAAATTTAAGTTGTAGATAAACTCATGGTATAATAGGAGTTAAGCACACAATTACATTTATTCCAACCCCAGTTATAGTATTGGCAACAGTATTTAGGTGAGGTACCTATAGAGGCTTCAATATTGATTAAATACAATTACAAAATAAATTGCTTTCAATATTATCAAATTTGATACATTATGATAATTGATATTATCTCTTCTTCTTATGAAGGCAATTATATTGTTTCTACTTTTTCACATAACTCTAAGCCAGTGAAAAACATAATCTATTGTTAATATCAACTTATCTTATATATACCTTATCATCTCTCTTTATTATGAAATCAATTTTGCTATATTGCACTCCTAAACACTGTATATTATTTATGCTATCTAGATTTTCTATATGTTGTCAAGCAATTTAAACTTTAAACCATTTAATGATACTTATATGCATATACTTAATGCTATGACATTAGACTCTAATTTGATACATAAAGACATCAGCATATAATTACTCTCATATAATGACAAGCTATTAATAATTATTAAACTCATTTATATAATTTTTATACAATCATATTCTTATGATTCTATAAGCATATAACACTTTCATTTCTGTACATATCTATGTCATATTATAGATTAATTTATTAAGTTAAATTAATCTAAAAATAACCTTTAGTTCTTACTTTATAGATATTATAATTATCCATTAACATGCTCATCCTAGTAAGCTTGTTGATTGAGAACTTGTTAATTGAGTCCTTAAGTGATTAACAATGTATTTGCAATTGTTTCTTCATGCTAAACATATTGTAACACCTCACTCTCTACTACTCACTAAAACGACATTTTTTAGGAAACTATTCTTTTTAACAATTGATCCTTAAAATCTTAACTTTATACTAGAAATATTTCAAGTCATTTTGATATATATCCCAGGAGTTATAATATAAGAAACACCTACTACTCCAATGACCCGTCAAATGAAAAAGGGCCAATATTTTGGACATTTTTTAGGACCTTAAAGGCAAAATTACTGTAAGGACCATAAATAGGCCTTAGTAGAATTCAAGGGCAATCATATGTTATTAAAGTCTAATTAAGCATCATTGGATGAATTATTAGTACTTATGATCTAATGAATTCATGGTCTTAAGTGATAGAGTATACCATAGTCAATTGACATTATAGTATAGTGTGTTTAATTAAAGCAAAAATATAGTTAAGATATTGATTGGGGCATAAATGTTATTAAGTTATAATTAATTATGTGATTAATGTGTGAATTATATGGTATGAATTTTATAATATTATAATTAATTTGTTATTTTGGTTTAATAAGGTTCAAGGGTGTAATTGAAGCATAAAGTATTAATTTAAGGGTTAATTTGTAATTAATGCATCTTAAGGGTCAAATTTAAATAAAAGAAAGATTTGAGAGGTTGATTTAAGAGAAAGAATAATTGGATAGGCCAATTTATAACATGCAAGAAGATGAGAGACAAAGGTGTAACATGCAAGAAATTGAGAGAAGTTAGTGGAACATGCAAAATTTTGATGGACCAAGAAAGAAATTTACCTTGCCACTATTTATATATTATAATTCACAAGAAAGAGAAAGAGTGAATTGTGAGGGACGAAAATTGAAGAGAAAGTTACAGAAAATTCTCTTTCTTATTCTCATTTCTTAAAGCCATAGTTGATTTCTCAAGGTATTCTTGAAAAGGAAATTCTTGCATGTTGTTTAATCAAGACAATTAGTGTAACAATAAGGAGAAGAAGACAGTGGAAGGAGTAAAGAAAAAGGCAAAACATAAGATATAAGTGAAAGGGGAATTTTTGACCAAGGTATGGGAATTAGGATTTTAATGCTTGTAAGTGCATAATGTTAGTAGAAATTTAGTGTAAATGATTTAAATTTTGAGTAATTAAAAAGAGAATAAAACTTAAGAAGTGTGCATGAAGAGATGTCATGAAACCACTTGACCTAGTGACTGAAATTTTAGTATATGTTGAAATACAAACCTATAATTGAGACCATTAAAATTTCTAGAGTTACACAAGACATATACCTAAAAAATTGTAGAAGGGAGTTTTTGCTAAAAATGATGGAAGTACTATGAATTATTAATGCATGAAACTCAGGATAAAATGGTGTAAACTTGAGTAAGTTATTTAGGCATGAAAGGAAATCCTTACAAGAGTTGTTATTGTTGAAAGGATATTGGAATTGTGTAATTCGCATCTGTCGTGCTCGCGACCATAGTTGCACTAGCGATAATGCAGTATATATGGGCTTTTATTTTTGCCTTGGTCGTGCTCGCGACCATAGTCGCACTCGCAACAATGTAGTATATGTGGTCTTTTAATTTCACCTCTGTCGCGCTCGTGACTTACCTATGTAATATGTATTCTTCTTTTATTACCATGCTTTTGTATGAGAAAACTTACTATGCGATCTTAGTACCTCTACTGTATATGAACAACACTATAGTATGCCAAGAACCCATATGAGCATAGTATTGGTTTATGTCAAGTTAAAGTATGACCAAAGAATTCATTGATTTATATGATAAAAATAAAATTAAATGTTATGACATGTTATAGAGTTTCATATGTAAGGCATGTTTTGATAAGCAACCAAACAGGTATGTTCCACTACTTGATTGAAAATGTATGTGAAAGTTATTGAAAGTAAGTTAAAAGAACCTAAAAGACTATATGATAGATGCTTTTGAAATAAATGATGCTTTAACACAGCTATGAACACATGTAATGTCTAATGATAACATACTTAAGTATATGGTCATGTTGATATGTTATATGTGTGTTAACTTGGAAGCACATTGAATTATGCATGGCGTATGATATGTTTATTGATAAAGGTATATATATATATATATATATATATATATATATATATATATATATATATATAAACATTCATATATGATCAACTTATGAAAAAGCTTGTTATATGCTGACATACTTAAATGAAGATATAAATACATACATGATAGTTAATATTAAAAATGTTACCCAAAACTATTCATTTGATGCTGGAGTATATGAACCAAGAAAAATGAAAACATTTCATGTTATATTTATTCATATGTAAGTTTGAAATGTTAACTTTACTTGTATAAAGAAGTAATATGTTTTGTAGATTATATGTGCACATATAAACATACATACATACATACATACATACATACATACATATATATATATATATATATATTATGATCTTATATGATTGGCTTTGAATCTTGAAAGATGTTTTAGTGTAATAATTCAAAGAATATGTTTTAAGTGAAATGTCTTTAATTAATGATAACATAGATATGTACATGCATTTGTATATAATTATATTTTAACATAATAATAGAATATAATTGTGTATATTGTGAGTAGAGTCACTCAATATAATATGATGATAAATGTTGTTCATGTGGAGATACATGCCTTGTTCTCCATGCAACTAAAGAGTAGCAATACTTAAAGGTGGAAATGATTGCATGTCGATTTCCTTAAACAATTTCATCAAAAATACATTTTTATAAATGTGTGTGTGTGTGTGTGTGTGTGTGTATATATATATATATATATATAGTTTGATATTTGAATAAAGTTATGAAATTAAGTGAAGCGAGTTTTGCAAAGAGATTTTAACTGCCTGCGTTGAGTCTAGGAAGTGGATAGATAGGCATGCCTATAAGGGTACCTTGCAACTGCGATAGTTTCAACCCCGTTTGGGTGACTAAACAGACATGGTCCCGTTTGGATCATTGGTGCCTTTGGGTGACCTATTATTATAGTGGTGCCTTCGGGTGACCTATTATCTCTTTGGTGCCTTCAGGTGTCCTAGACCTTCAGGTGCCATCGTATAATCCGTTATCCACCTCTTTAGAGTAGTGCAGGCTTTACACCAAAGTTAAAAAAAGTTCGATATTAAAGTTTCATGAAGCATGACAATTCCTAAATTGACTTCATAATATATATTATATATGAAATTTCTTTTTATCACATATGGAAATTATGATATTAAAAGAGTTTGCAATATACACTTATGCATAATTTTTTCATGTAAAAATTATATGTACAGAGTTATATGAATAAACTAGTGTGTCACTAATATCTAGTTATGGACTATATTAGAGATAGTATGTTCCCTATAGTAATATGTTGCTTTCTTGAACTAGTTAAATGACTTGTATGATTCGTCATTTATGCAAGCTATGAAAATGTTTTACCAATATAAGTGTTTTCTTTACAATGGAATATAAGAGTTATGTTTAGGTATTCATATTGGTGATTGCCTTTCAATTAATACATTGGGTTATATGTTTTCCTTATAACTACTCATTCCTGCTTTCTATTGGGAAATGAAGTACAATGTCTTGTATGCAAACATAAAATATTTACGAATCTATAAGTGACAAACTCAATATGATATTGGTATTTGAATGAAAGTAAGTTAGTAATTCAATGTATGCATTTGTAGATTAAATATCACAAATACATTTTAGATCGATAAATAAAGAACTTACTTAGTACTAATGCTCTGTCTTTCTCACGAAGATACATATATGTTTTTGCTGATCATATGCTTATATTGAGAATAAGGTATACTTGTAGTTCATGTTGTATGCTTGTTGGCAATCACTATGAGTGGTCATTTATCATATTTTGTGTTCCCTACTAAGCTTTATAGTTTAGAATAGGTTCTTTATCCGTGTAGGTTGCAAGGATAGGACTTTCTTGAAAGACTGATATCTGCAACAGGTTGGCCAACACAAGTCTTAGAAGATTGAAGTAGAGTCTTCTTTTTGTTCTTTTATTTTGTGGTTATGGAAATTTTAATTATGTTGGAAATTTTTGTATAAGTACAAATATTTTGTTTGAGAAAACATTGTAATGTATTAAGGACTCTTATATAAATTAAGGTATTACTATTAAGTTCATGATACGGTTTTACATTTCTTCTATAAGTTATCTAATAAGAAATGTTTTCGGCTTGAGAACTTAGTAATACATGTCTTATGATGCAAGATTTAGTGGTAATAGCTAAGTGTAGAATTTAGGTGTTACAATTATGTTATCTAGAACATTTGTAGGCACAGAAGTCCCGATTCTATCCCAATTGGAATCATCAAATTTGGAGTTCAAAAACTCAACTTATGATCAAAATAGTCACTAGAGGTCAATCCAAATTTCTAGACAGCACTTTCACATTAATGCCTAATATCTTAATTCCTTTACATGTAAAGTCATTTGTAATCTACACATGAAAAACCTATCATTCCATTATCTACTTCACATCAATAAATACATGCAAGAAAAAAATAATTCTTATACCTTATAATTGAAAGCTTATCACATACATATAAATTATTCCCAAAGCTCAAATTCCATACAACTATTTCTTAATCTCATCTTGTTAATTCAAGTCAATATACTCATAAAATCCATAATCAACACAAGCATTAATACATGCAAGAAATAATAATTCCCAAACCTGATTTTGTAGCTTCAAATCAACCCTTTATTCATTAAACCTTCCTCTTCCATCCAAACCCAAAGAAAGAAAATGAAGAAAATGGTTTTTAATTTTGCAAAATGCAAAAGAGACTTAAGAGAAAGAGGCAAGTTCTTTGAATTTTATATGGTTGCATGTTACCATTAACAAAATAAAGCCACCTCCTCTAAACACTACCATGAGATTACCAACTTCAAGAGGTTTTAGTGGGCAAATCCCACTTCACTCCTTGCATGCATTGCCTTCTAAAAAAACTACCCAACTATACTTCTAATTTAAACTACAACTAACCATTTAACTATTAACCACAATTTGACCTTAAAACTTATTTTATTTGCCTTAATTATACCTTTAAATATTTTTATACCAAATAATTCATAAGTAATTTGAGATTATCGCTTGCCCTTATTACTCCAATCCGAAATTCACGCGTTTTAATTAGTCTAAATCAAATAATAATCCATTAAATCACGCAATTTCAACTAGGGTCATTTTTGGGGCCTTACATATAGGATGCTAATTACAAAGCCTAGAGATTCAAGAACTCTTTAGGTCAAGTATTGATTGCTTTCCTAATACATTCGAGATTACCTCTATAACATTGAGTTTTTCCCAAATACAGGGAGTATTCTTATTAAAATAGTTTGTGCCTTAAGTTTAATTTATCTTGCCAAGTTATGTCTAAGATTTTGAAATAATTATTTCTTATTAATTTACTTTCAATTTGAAATTTTACTTCATCCTAGTAATTCTCAACTGTGAATGGTTTTAATCTCAATCTGGGAAATTTGTGTTTCATTCAAGATTGAGTTAAAGAAGAGATAGTTATATCCTACCTATGTCTCTTATTGAATAAAAGCTTTGGCTATACTATGCAATTTCTAAATTTTGAGCACTTCGAACCTATTTTAAAAATAAACTGGAAAGAAAAAATCATTTGCAACCGAGGGGATTAGGTAAAACTCACTAAGAGCACTAGAACCTTTCTAATTACCCATCAAAGCAACCTAGGATGAGATAGAATCTAGAAAATTATTCAGGCAACCCTTCTTTGTACAACTCTCTAAATGACTTTTTCTTCCATAATTTCATAATTGCTTGTCAGCCAATTGAGCTTTTTATTCCAAACATGTTGAATGCATGCTTGCTTTATTGCTACACAAATTAAAACGACCCCACAACCCAAAATTATTTTAGCTTTCCCTTAAAAAGATGGTTATCGTGGTAAAGCTGATTTCACATTTTAAGAATAGAGGAGATTAATTTTTACCAATCCTTTGAATAAATTTCGTTCAATGTGAAATTAATTTTATTTAATGAAATAAACCTGCAAAAAGAAAAAAGAAAGAAAAAAGAAATAAATAAAAAGGAAAAAAATAAATACAAAAAAGGAAAAAATGAAAGAAAAAGAAAGAAAAGAAGAAAAATAAAATAAAATAAAATAAAATAAAAGAGAAAAAACCTCAAAAATAACACCACAACAAAAACAAGAACAAAAATGAAAATATTTTGAGCTAATACCCTTCAAATAATTTCCTGATAAACTGGAAATCATCAAGGCTAAATGTGAGAGTTCTTTGATGATTGGTAAATGGGTAGAGAATAGCCCTCTTACCATTTAAGAAGATATAGTAGTCATTTTCCTCTAGCAACATAACTTTTCTTTGATGGACATTCACCCAAGCCTAACGTTACAAGAGATTAAGACCTCATCATTTAGAGGTGTGGAGAACCAAACTGGAATCGAGAATTAAATCAAACTAAATGGACTTTGGTCTATTTGGTTTGGTTATTTTGATTTTTAGGTCATTCGATTCTAGACCAAAATAAAAGATCAATTTAACCGATCTAATTCTTGAAATTGAAAAATCGAAAAAACCAAACCGATCGAAACTTACGGTTTTGTTTTATATATATATATATGTTTAATTGGAAATCCCTAGCAACCCTTACGATTTATTTCTTCCTTCCCTTATGATTCAGGATCAAAATCCCTAGCCCTACACATATAACCACCACCTCTTCCTTTTTCTTCTGCAATTCTTCACTTCTTTGATTCTTCAATTCTTCCTGCCATGGTAAGTATCTATCTCCTTTGTTTTATTTGTTTTGCTTCTATAATTGTGTCTGGAAGTTATTTTCTTTATTTATTTTATGTGTAAGCTTCTTCATTCATTTATTTGTTCTAATCATACCTAGCGTGTTTTTTTATTGCTCTCCTTAAAAATATCCATTTAAAACTTAAAAAATGCAACAAAGAAAAAGAAGAATATGTCGGTAGAGGTTAGCATCTATTAGGAAAATAAGGGCTTGATGTTAACAAAATTAAGTGGAATAAAGACTTTGAATTAGTCCTAAGAAATTTATAAGTAGAATTAAATTTATTTGTTTGCTATCATGAATTTCTACCCTATTAAATTTATTTGTTTGCTATGAATTTCTACTCTATGAATCATTATTTGCGTAAGTCCTATTGCTTCAAACTCATCTCATTAATTTGCTGCCATGGTTAGCTTTTTAGGTTTTTTGAGTAATTGTGCTCTACTCTATTTTCTTTAAGTGCTCTATGTTTCAGTTATTGTGTTTTTTAAGTAATTGTGTTTTTTCAGTCATTAGTTATACTTTAATTTTCTTTTGATGATGAATCTGAAAATGATTAAAAAAATCATTAACCAACTAACTCAAATAACCAAACAACTAACAAACAATTAATGATATGCATTTTGTTAGTTTCTTAATTTTTTTACTAAATCATGGTAATTCTAGTTTGTATGAAAGTGAAAGTATGGTTTACTAGATGGATGTCTGGATTTGTATCATCCAAGAAATTGACATTGTGTTTTTGGATTTGGTATATAGTTATGTGTTTGAGGTAAATTGTCTTAGCTTGGTACACATGAAAATTCTGGTGATTTGCTCAAAGAGAAACTTAAATTGAATATAAAAATGATTAATTTATGCTATAACTTGGTTAGACTGATTTGGTTATCCGGGTTTAGAAAAAAAATAGGGTAGATAATTGTATTGTAAGCCATTATAGAGTTAGTATAAACAAATAGCAATAGTTTGTTATTATTGGACTTTATTTGCTCTAATATAATATTTTAGTCCTTTCTTAAATTTTGACAAGTTCATAAAAAGTCATTAAGGCACACATATACTTGTGTTATCACTTGTTGTGTTCTATGTTTCATTAATATCCATAGTAATTAATTAATTCAGACTCATAATTAGTTTTAGTTAACAATAAAATATATATTGTTGGCTTGTTTATTTTTATCTTTTTGATTTTAGGCCTCTGTTTAAGATGAGACTCAAACTCCCATTACCTAAGATCAGACACAACCTCCCAATAGTAAAGATCCTTTTCAAACCCAATCCGAGACCAATCAACCTATGAAATTAGAGGCAACATCTAAAAATTTAAAAAGGAAAACTATAAGACCAAGATCGAAAGTCTGGGATCACTTTGTCAAATTCACAAATGCAGAAGGCGAGATAAAAGGCAAGTGCAATTATTGCTTTAAAGAATTGTTTTCAGATCCTTAGGGAAATGGTACAATGACACTTAAAAAGCACATTATTATTTATAAGAAACACCCTGAGACTCAAGATACACAATCACAATTGAGTTTTAGGGTTGATAATAAAGTTAAGGGTCTTGGTACTTAGAAATTTGACCAGGAATCTATAAAAAAGGGTTTAGCTAAATTGGTATTTACAACTGAAGTACCTTTAAGCTTTGTTAAGAATAAAAGATTTAGGAAATTCATAGCTCTTATGCAACCCAAATTTAGGATTCCATTTAGATTCACCATTTTTAGATATTGTTTTCAGATTAATATTGATGAGAAGATTAAACTTAAGCAATACATTAAAACTAAAAAACAAAGACTTTGCCTTAATACAGATACTTGGATATCAATTTAATAAATTAATTATATGTGTCTAACATGTCATTGGATTGGTGATGATTGGACATTACATAAAAGGATTTTGAACTTTTGTCTTATCACTAATCATAAAGGCAGAGAGTTAGGTATTGAAGTTGAAAAATATTTGAATAATTGGGGAATTGAGCATGTTTTCACTATTATTATAGATAATTATACTCCAAATGAACTAGCCATAAATTATTTAAAAGAAAAATTTAATGATTGCGATCATAGTGTTTTGGAAGGAAAATGGTTGCATATGAGATGTGTTACTCATATAGTTAATTTGATTGTGCATGATGGCTTGAAAGAAATTGAAAATTTAGTTAAAAGGGTTAGAGTGGTTGTGCGTTATGTGAGGTCATCTTGTAGAAGAATTAATCATCTCAAAGAAATTTGTATCAAAAAATTCAGTGTAAGCAGATGTTGTCTCTTGATGTCCCAACTAGGTGAAACTCCACTTACCTTATGCCAAACACAGCCCAAAAGTTTGAAAAGGCTTTCAAGCAATTAAGTGATTTAGGCCCCTACTTTATAATTGATTTGCAAAGAGAAAATGAGCGGTTAAGTGTGCCTGAAAAAATTTGATTGGGATAATGTGAGAAAAATGCTCCCTTTTCTGAACCATTTTTATAAGCTTACTTTAAAATTTTTTTGTTATAACTACGTGACATGCAATGATTTTTTATGAGCTTTATATGATATAACATTTGTTGGAAGAGTGGCAAAAAAGTAAAGACTTTCAGTTGTCATTAATGGCAATAAAAATAAAAGTGAAATATGATAAGTATTAGGGAGATCCAATGAAAGTTAACCATGTAATTTATCTTGGTGTTATTTTGGATCCTCAATATAAGCTTTAATGGCTTAAAGAAGATGTTTAGAATAGAAGATGGTGAGTTGATGATAGTCAAAATAAAATATTTATTAGATAGATTGTATGAAGAATACGAAGATAAAGATTCAATTTCAAGTTCAAGTCTAAAAGAGCCTATAGAATAAGATGATTCTATCAGTCTAATGTAATTGGATGAAACCAAAAAGTTGAAAAGAATTGTTGAATCGTAATATAAGAGTGAAGTTATAGGTGGGAATTCAAGTAAGAGGACTGATATTGATAGGTATTTGAGTGAGCAAATTGAGTATGGTTATAAGAGAAAGTTTGATATTTTAGAATGGTGGAAAGTAAACGGTCCTAGATTTCCTGTTCTCAGCAAGATATTTCATGATGTATTGGTTGTCCACATCTTTTCTATGCCTTCAAAGGCTACATTTAGCTCAGGTGAAAGATTACTTGATGCATTTAGGAGTTCATTGACTCCTAAAATTGTGCAAGCACTTATTTAAGATTGGCTTATTAAATCAGATGAACTTGAAAGAGCAATTGGAGAAGATGATGTGATCCAAATAGAGAGAGGGGGTGTGTGTGTGTGTGTATTTATATATATAATTTTAATTCTTTGTTTTAATTATTTAATTTAGTTCTTATAAAAAATTAACATTTATTTTTTTTGTTTGCATATTTTCAAAAAATGCATTTGGACTCTAATGTTGATACAGTAAAATATTTTTACACTTGAAATTTTTTTGTATTATTTTTTCACAGTTTAGTTGAATTTATTTAATTATTGTTCATTTATATGGATACAGGTCTAAGAGGTTGGATTTGTGAGGAGAATGTATCCAAAGTTATGTTGTATTAATTAAATGTATACCTTTTTTTTTTATTAGAGGACATTAAATGTATTTTTAATTATGGGTTATGTTGTAGTTATTTTTAATGTATATTTTTTAGTGTAATTTTCAAGTTATGTTGTATGTATTTTTAATGTATATTTATTTATTATGGAAAAAATTTATATACATTAAATGGTTTTATTTTGTTGGATATATGAGTCCATTTAGGTTAAAAGTCCAATTAAAAAAAAGCCTATATTTGATCCAAAACTGAACCGATCAAAATTATTTCGTTCCATTTAATTTTTGGTTCTAAAAACTTTGATTTTGGTTCGGTTATTATATTTTGCAAAATTCGGTTCTCGATTTTTTTGGTTTGTCAAAATTAAATCGAACTTACCATTTACACACCTCTATCCTTATTTTAGGTTCGGTCTCATCCAACCTGATGTAAATGACCTTCTAGTAAAGTATGGTACGTAAGAAGAGCCATATGATGTTTCTTGAGCTTCAAGCAAGAAGCCATGATTGTATTCATGCATTTAAGTTGAATCTCATCCCCAACTTTGCATTCAAAATTTGCTTTCAAAAGACAAAAATTCTATTTTATCCTTCAGCACACACATACACGGAAAAGGCCTAGAATGCATTGTGCTTATGTGTTGGTTCAATAGGCCTTGTTATTAACATGCCTATTCTCTTATTCTCTTATGAGCCCTTAATTTCTCTTGTTGAGATTAAACAAGTTGAGAACGTGGTCCATTCAACTTATTCAAGGATAAGTGAAATTCAAGTTTAAAGTATTTGATAAGTTACAATTATTTTAAATTTTGGACATTTCTTAGCAAATAATTCTTTGCACACGCCATTTGTAACACGTGTCACACATAGGTCACACATGTGATTGTGCATATACACATGAATTTCGCACAAATACTGCACATATATAATTTCCTGCATATACTCACAAAAATAATTTCCTACATGGAAAATGCAAATGGACTCCACATGTCGAAGTTGATCATAAGGCAACTTCAGAAAACGGATAACAAAATAAGAATAAAGATCCCATGGGAGAAATCATACAAGGGGAATATCTTAAAAATTGAGGTCATCTACATATGTCATGCTGGGGGCAATTACAAGAGGATGACCATCTTGTTTAAAGACAAAATCCCCATAGAATGGAGTTTATGTAAATCTATAAGAAAATAGATCCCGCGTGGAACTAAACTATTGACATGCACTATTGTTAGGGGTCATTAGGTAAGACTTTTTATCCTGAAATATACATTTAAACACACAACACAATAAATGTACAAAAACCCAAATTCCTCAAAGATACAAAAATTCATATGTACAGAACTCCTTTAAATACCTAAAAAAATACAAATGTACAAAGAATACAAATTCTATAAATACCCAACACACTAAAAGTTTCAAGGCCTTGAAATGATCCCAAAATGTAAAAATCCAATGTCCACTCAAAC
This sequence comes from Excoecaria agallocha, assembly GCA_037975025.1. Lineage (NCBI taxonomy): Eukaryota > Viridiplantae > Streptophyta > Magnoliopsida > Malpighiales > Euphorbiaceae > Excoecaria > Excoecaria agallocha. The sequence goes on from JBBPFJ010000167.1 coordinate 99,991, forward strand.
TATGCAAATTCAATATACATTTAAATGTAAAAATTCAACATACACTCAAAATTGTACAAATTCAATATATATTCGAAATGTGAAAATTCAACGTACACTCAAAATTGTACAAATTCAAATTGTAAAAATTCAGTACACTTAAATTGTACAAATTCAAAGTACACCCCAATTGTAAAAAAGCAAAATAAACCCAAAGTTTAAATTCTCATAACTAATAAACAAATAACCAACCATCAAACAAACAAAACCCTTACGAGCAACCAAGGTCTCCCTATAAGCATTGAAGCCTCCCTATGAGCATCGAAGCCTCCCTATGAGCATCAAAGCCTCTCTATGAGCATTAATTCGGGCATTTTAAGTCTCTTTATGAGCATTAAGTCTCTTAAAAGGCATACTAAAAACTTTTAACCTTAAAATATACCAAAAATTCAAAATTTTAAAATGTAAATTTTAATTTTAAAATCTTAAAAAGTGCCAAAATTTTAAGATTTGGGATACAGAAAAAAATATAAAAGTCTTGTAAGCGACCAAAAGACAATAACCCAAAATGTCCATGACTTGAAAACTCAGAAAGTCCTCTAAACAAGGCACCTAAAAATTCAAAATCCCAAAGTCCTTTTCACAGGTCACCCAATCCTTCAAAGTCTTCCTGTGAGCATTAAAGTCTTCCTATAAGCATTAAATCTTTCATCCTTCAAAGTCTCTCTATAGGCATTAAAGTCCTCTTTGAAAGGCTTCAAAGTCTCCCTATAAGCATTAAATCTTTCATCCTTCAAAGTATCTCTGTGGGTATCAAAGTCCTCTTTAAGAGGCTTCAAAGTCTCCATATAAGCATAAATTCCTCTTAAGAGACATCTAAACCTATCAACAACTCAAGGAACAAAGGGAGATTGGATGATTTAGTTCTCACTGATAAGTTGGCACGCAACACCGAATCGCTCTATTATCCACTAACTCAATCGTCACTGACACGGAGACAGCCATTTTAGGTGTATGTCTCCAACTCTATATTGTATTATGTTATCTTGTAGACATGCCAACGAGCTGGCATCAACAAGGTATCAATCATGGCTCGACATGCCGATAAGCTAGCATTAACCACACATCAATCTTGCAGATATGCTGATTAACTGGCATTAACAAAACTTTAATGTCGATTTAAGATGCCAATAAGCTGGCATTAATAAGTTTAACAATGGAGATTCGACATGCGGATAAGCTAGCATCAATCATCCAAATCATTACGGTTAAACATGATGACAAACTGGCACTAACCAAACATCTTTTTTTATTATGCATACTGACAAGCTAGCGCTAATTAGACATAAATAACTCATCTTGATTTTGCATGCTAACAAGCTTGCACTAATCAGACAATCCACATAGGGTTAATACATCGACAAGCTGACAATAACTATGCAACCAACAGAGGGTTAACACATCAACAAGATGATAATTACCCAACCAAAGATTCACTGCCTCAAATGGTATATGTCTATTAAAATTAGAGATTCACTACCCTGAATAGTATATGTCTTTTACAACCAGAGATTTGCTGCCTCGGGTACACGTTCTCAATCCTTTTACTCTAAACTTTAACTAAACTAGACACTAGTGTACTAACCTCCCTAAAGTTTAAGGCAACTATAAACATTAGGTCCTGAGGTGGCTCTTGATCAGGGTTACCTAATAAGGAAGGCATTTCTCAGAAATAGATAAGGAATAGAAGTACTAGGCTTTCTCCCGAATTTTATGTTTCCAAATGCTTTTTGGGCTCTCCTACGGGGTTTTATATGTTCAACGAGGTTAAATGTGTTTTAGGGTTTGAAAAAACAATGGTCAAAGGTGAGTCACTCCCTTAACTCACAGATCAAAGCCGTGACTCACACCCATGACTCATTCCCTGGAACTATTATGAGTAGCAAAATAAGGGAAAAATTTTATCTTCGTCCAAAACATTTATGATTTTTTGGGGGGATATTTAATCTAGAAAAAAGATAGATTTAGAGGGGCAGCTCTCTCTCTCTCTCTTATTCTCTCTCTCTAAAAACACAAATATACTCTATAACTTGAAACCAAGAACAGATGAAAGAGGAAAAAGCCATAAAGCATAGGGATTCCATAGTCTCTGAGAAACTAATACTGAAGGTAATATTCATGAGCCCCAAATCCTTTTAATCCCATATTTGATTTCAATATTATGTTGTAAATATTTACTTTCCATTTTATCATTTTTATTGCTTGATTTTGTTTTAAAATTTGATTTTTTGATTTAATTATGTAAAACACTTTATTTCTTGTGTTTAATGTTTATTTCATTCATTAATCCATGAAAACTAATTTAAATCATGCACAGTAAGTGACTTAATGCATATTTAAAAGTTATTATTCATCATCTCCTACCTTGGATACAAAACTTTGAATTCTTTCATTCTTGTCTTAATCTTCATTTTTCTCATGTAAATCATGTTTTCATACAAAAAAAATGAGTTTGGTAGCATTCCTATGTATTAAAATGGCTTTCATTTTATTTTGGTGATTTTTTATGGCCACTAGCATCATCCTAGTAACTATTGGGTGATTTAGAGTTAACTCATGGGTGTGAGTCAACCAACGAGTCATGGCCTTTAGGTGGTGATTCATACCAGACTCGCCCTATTCACTCGTTTTCTTCCCCTTTTGCTTCGTGACTCACTCCTTTAGCTTGTCACTTGTATGTGACTCACTCCCTTGGCTCCTTTTCCCCTTTTCCCTTTATTTCATGCTTATATTTTTATTTGTATCATATTTAATTATTTTATTTTCCTATTTGTGCAATATGCCTTATGTTGTTATTATATTTTGCTAATGTTCTTTTTGTTTGTATTGATTAATGTATTTGTATTAATTTGACATTTTATTATTTATTATTCATGTTAATCTATGTTTATCTATTTATTATTAATCCTGTTATTATTAATATTATTATTTACCATATAATTTACATAACATGCCTTATAATATTATTTATTTAGTTATTACAATTTATTTTAGTTCATGCATTTTATTATTATTCACATTTATTTCATATAAATTATACATGCATTTACATATTTACACTTAATATTTATTTTTCCTTAATTTAATTATTATTGTCACATACATATTATATTTGATTATTATACTTGATTATTGTTGTTGTTGTTGTTCTTGTTGTTGTTATTATTATTATTATTCTATTTATCTAACATATTATTATAATTTTAGCATTATTTATGTTTGTTATATTTATTAATTTATCTCATTTTATTATTTGTTTATTTCTTATCGTGTTTATATATCGCTTTAGCATACGTGTGCCTTTAGATGCTGCATGAATTTCGGATGCATCATACATTTTATTTACTTTGTCCATTTTATTATTTAATATTAATTACTTATTTAAGTTGTTTGATTTAATTAATTATTAATCATTCATTATATGATTTAATTCATTATTGACCAATGCTGTTTGCTATCATGACTGCTATTTTAAAGGACAAATTACGCGTCTCGGGCCGAGCGGAGGAGCATAAATTATGATTTATTTTATCTTATTATTCATTTATTCAGGCATGTATTATTATTCTTTTATTTTCTTTTTTTCTTACGAGGTATGTAATAATAAAAGTTATTTACATGCGTAAACTAAAAACCATGCGATTTCTACTAACCAAATGGAATTTTTTTAATAAAATTAGACTAATGTCTTGTTTTTATCCCAAAAAATAACACCTAAAATAATAACATTTTTTCTTGATAATGTAAAAGGTTTTATACAAATTAACATGATTTTTTCTAATAAAATGGGATCAATCATCCATGTTTTTCCAAATAATACACAAACAAAATTACCTTTTTTAATATGCATACAGGACCAACATCCCCATCTAAATGAACATTGTAAGTGAACTCCTCAATTTGCGTATGATTTTACCTTTACATAGTGACATTCATAATTTTGTTGCCTTTTTATGCCATGTTCTACCGCTTTCAATTTAACATTTTTTTATGGCTTTTCCAACATGTTTGAGTGTGCCTTTATTTTTCCAATGTGATTGCTCGCGTGAGGAAAGAGATAAAATGATTAATTTTGAAAACTCATTTATCTAATGTTCGCTAAGGTATAAATAAGAGTGAGGTCAAAAACCATCTCTAGTTTTGGCATCATAAAGTTAGAATTCACTTTTTCAATATTTTATTAGGTGATGACTCTATGATACCTATCTTATAGTGCCCAACAAACATCCTCATAGATTGATCATCAATAATAGATGGGGATATATCCCTATCCATTATGAAGCAATAAGCCTTTACGAGTTAAGCGAACCTTTGTCCAGTCTCGAGTCCTAAAAATAGGCTTCTGAGAATAAATCAAATGCCATTAGGGTTCGACACATGTCGCAGATGTAGTATGTATATACTAAGAGAAATAAAGGCCAAAAAATAAAAAATAAAGGGAATGATTTGCATGTAGTAAAGCCAAAATTAAATGTCCAAAAGAATGAGTCATATGCAGGAAAGGAGGCGAGTCACAAAGCAAGCAAGAAGGGAAAAGTGAGTCTGTGAGGAGTCACAGCCTGAGGCCGTGAGGTGCTAGCGAGTCACACCCTTAGGCCATGACTTAACCCAAAAGCTACTTGAACTTCGTTCTAGGAAACCGATTTCAATCCAAAACTCAATTCAAGTCAAATAAATGCATAAAAATGGTCAAAAACTTTCCAAACTCATTTTTATACAAGGAAAACTTTATTTTAAAGAGAAATTTGAGAATCAAAAATCAAACCATGGAATTTGGAAGAGCTTAGTAAAGAAAAAGAAGAAGATGGTGATGATGATGATGATGATGATGAATAGTGGTTTTCACACTCAAGATGCAAAAACAGCATGGTGGTGCATCATTCATGTCCAAAATCACATAAAACTCATTTTTATGTAAAGAAAGCATGACCTAAAGGCTAAAGAAAATAAGAATAAATAAAATCAAATTGACGAAACAAAAAAAGAGAGAGATTGAAGATGATAAATAGTAAAATTCATTATCACAGTTAAGACATATTTACTAAAAAAATAATCACACCAATCAATAGATATACCAAAAATAAAATGAAATAAAGGTTGATCACAAGACTTAATCAATAATTATTAATGAAAAATCTAAAAATTAATTCAAGAAAAATGAATATTTACAATTAAACTCAACTATTTACACTAAATCTCATAGTTTTGAGCTCCTTGGTATTATCTTCAATTTTGGTTACTCAAAATCAAAAGAATCCAGAACTTTATAAGCATTTCCTTTGTCTCCTTCCTCTATTCTTTCTTTCCAATAATTGAGGGAGAGAGAGAGGGAGAAAGTGTTTGTAATGGCCAAAATTTTCAAATTTTGTGAATAGCATTACTCATGAAGTGAATAGTGATACCACGGATGAATACTACCATACGAAACCCACAAAAATATTTCCTCACCTTTAGAAATTACAAATTAAGATGAGTCTGGTGGTATAATTTGAGGTGAAACTGAGGTCAAATAAGCCTTCAAAATAGATAGTGAAAAACTTACCTAGATTGTATTAGAGTTTGACTAAACTTTGATCAGCTTGAAAATATTTCACAGATCTCAAAAAAATATTCAGATTTCACAGAATCACTAGAAATAATCTCAATTAACATTTGAAACTAAAAAATAAATTTTTAGACAACTTTAAATTTTTGAGTTTCGGACTAGTGAATTTTACCTCTAGATTTAAAAATAATGCTAGAGGCCTCTAAAAAATTGTTTAAACATTTGCATTCACTTGAGATATTATGAGGCATTATTTGGCAATAAAAAATAAATTTTACAGGGATTTTAAAAAATGATTTTTCAGACCGGTGAAAATTTACTATACCCAAAAATAGTGTCAAATTGATCAAAAAATATTCATGTAGCCTAAAAAATATTTTTATATCATCATAGACCTATTTTTATGAGAAATTAAGTAAGAGAAGTGGTAGAAAAATAATTGAGCCAAAATATTGGTTATTTAAGTGAATTGGATTAATTGGTTGGATCTGATTTGACCCAATTAGAATGGATATAAAAAGGCTGAAAAATTAAAAATTTCCAGCATTCTTTCCACTATTCTTACCCTCTATTGCCGCCCCACTCTTCCTTCAAATTCTCTATTTTTACCTAAATCCACCTAATTTTTCAACCTAAATAATTCTAAGGCCCTAATTTTATCTCTAACTATCTCTATAACTTATTTCATGTGGAGAAAGTGGATGGACTTATGAAGAAAAAGTTTGGAGTAAAAATATAAGTAAGTTAATTTAGTGAAATTTTAATAAGTTTAATGGATTTTTAGGTAGAGATTAATATTTTAAGTATATTTTGAATTATGAATGAAGAAAAGTAGAGAAAAATGCATTCATGATTCGGTTAATGAAGAAAACAAGGAGAATCAAGTGAAATCATGAGGAAAAAAGAAGAAAAATGTGAAAAGGGAAGAGAAAACACGGAGAGAGCTTAGTATGTAACATGTGTTTTAATTCAAACAAAATGGTAAATAAATGAAATTAAGTGAGAAATAATGAGATTTAAGTTAAAGACATGAAAATGTAATTATCAATGGAAGGTTAGTGTGAAAACCTATTATGTAACTATAGGAATATAACTAAAATAATGAAATAACCTAAGATAAACTAGTAAATTAATGAATTAACATGGAATAAATGATAATTATTGGAAAAACAAGTTAATATACATTGTATACATTAGTGGCCGAATTGCATACATAGGTGTATAAGGTGATAAGTTGTTGATTAATTGAAAAGTAAGGATGGAATGATCATTAGGATTAGGGGTGAGCATTCGGTCGGTTCGGTTCGATTTTGGATCGAACCGATTGAACCAAAAACCGAAATTCATAAAATATAAGAATCGAACCAAAATCGAACTTTTTAGAATCGAGAACCGAACAAATCGAAATAATTTCGATCGGTTCGGTTCAATCGGTTATGGGTCAATATAGGCTTATTTTTTATTGGGCTTTTAACCTATATGGGTCCATAAATTAAATTAATTTATATTCAACAAAATAAATTCATTTAAAATAACTAAAATTAAAATAATATACATAAATTTATTATATTATGTCTATAATAAATACTAATCAAAATATTTTATTGGATTGAAGGAAGAAATCAGATTAAAAAAATATTTTATGAGAAAAACAATTGTTATCTTAGAAATTGTTTCATTCAATTCTAAAAAAAACTGGGGAAAAAGATTTTTAATCCCTTATATAATTTTTATCCATTTTTTTAATTTGTTCTAAAATATTATTCATTTTCTTTTTTTATACATTATAATTAATTTTTCATGTTATATTATCAAGGATGATTTTTATACTTTTAATAAAACTTAATCACTCATTATATATTTATAATAAGTATAATAGAAAATTTATATGAAAAATTGTCTCTTGATTGTAATAATTATAATTTTTAATTTATATCAAAAATAAAAATGGACAAAAATTATAAAATGGTCAGAGTAAATATTACTCCTTCCATATAGCAGCTGTCGCTTTTTTAAGAAAACTTATTATGCCTAAATTGTAATTTTATGAAATCAAGAAAATATTTATTACATCTATTCTAATTGTATCATTTTATTAATATCAGCAATAAACTAATACTCTTATTAATCTTTCTTTTTTTTTAATAATTTTTTTCTGTGTTTATTAAATATAAGGGAGGATATTATAATATTTTAAAATTATATTTTGTTAACTTAAAAAAATTAATAATTAGCTTAACATGCGTAAAAAAATGAAATAGTTATTTCTAGAAAAATGGTCATGAGCCATGTTTATTATGTCTGAATCTTGTTAGTCAAAGAAATCTTAGCATATATTTTACTGGAACAATTGAAATTCATGATAATTAGCATCAATTATATATTTTTAGTGGGTAATATTGTGCTATTCTGTTGTTTTTCTAAAAAGTATTGAATTTACTTTTAAGCATAAAAACCTAATTCCCCGTGAATTTTATTATCCTAATCTACGTATTTTTTTTGGCCAAATGTATGATTTTTTTAATGCAAACTATATTTTCATCAACAAAACAAATAAAATTGTAAAATTTTAAATTATACAAAATTTATATATAGGAATAATAAATAATAGTAATGCCACAAACAATTTAGCTTTTGAGTTTCATGGCAAATGACCTTTCGCACAAAAATTGTTGGAATTTATCGGTTACATACATTTCATACATAAGCGGAATTTAAAAATTTTTAACCAATATTACTGATCTTGTCATGAATATACAATATAACTATATGAGAATAAGAAAAATCACCTTTGATTTTTGTTGAACAGTTGATTTTACTTCGCACCGGGTTGTCGCAAACCACAGTATCCAAAATCGAACACCTCCAATGAGTAATCCACACTAGAAAATGATAAATTGAACCAACTAATTGGTGTGTAACTAGGGCTGGCCGAAATTTCCAAGAGCTAGCTTAGGAGTTGGCGCAAAAGGGAGAGAGAGTTAGAATAATAAGACTTTCTTTTGTATTTAATCACTTAACCCTAATTCCTCATTAGTTGGACTTTTATAATCAGGTTAAAATTCCAACTTCTAATGAGATTGGCTCTTTAAAATTGCTAGAGAATTATTAATTGGGCCTCTTGAATTAATTATAATCATTTGGGCTTAATTAAATCCAAATTAAACTTTTTCATAAAAGACTATGCACAAAACCCAAAAACTAGGCCCTTTGTGCAACTAATTGGATTTAAATACCCAAATGGATTCTAAATCCAACCAAATTAAATATGTAGGTTCCATAACACTTATGTAACATATATAAATTAATTTATTCTAAGAAATAGGCCATTAAGGCCTTCTGTATGGAGTTGGCATGTGGCTCTCTATAGAAGGGCTTCCACACCAGCTCCATTCCTCTGGCCCCTTTATAACTCCTCCAATGGACTTATTAATTATTATATCAGTCCAATAACACTTATAGTAGTCCTATAATACTTATAAGACAATAATAATTAATCATGAAATACATTATTTCAGTTAGGTCCAATTTACAAAACATTTCTCAAAAGTTCTACGAACAATTTTACTTGATCATAATTAATTAAACTCTTTAATTAATTATTATTTTATTCACTTCTCTACCCTCATAATAATATCAAATATTATTATCCTTGTCATTTTACCATTTTATCATTTTCTTTATATGTGTGTGACCTATTAGGTTCTTGTCCATATTGGCAGTATAATATGTAATTGTGAGTTCTATCCAAAACTCACATGATTTAAACTCCTTCAAATCATATTATCAATCCCCATTGATATTTTGATACATCATTATACAAGTCATGATTGGCCTTTAGCTAGGCATCATGACTACCCAAATGTCAGGAAAGTCATGTGGTTTGACTATATCCTTCCATAGAAATAGTTACCATGCAATTACTCCTTTCACCACTCTTATCTCAATTAGATTCTGAGTATGGATTTCTGTCAACTCATATAAATCTAATTATGTATTTTCTATTAATTTAACCATTGTTCCCAAAATGCCCTCCATGGATCTCTATCCATCTTGGCATTTTACTCTGGCCAGAGATTCTCTGAACAAGGTAATTATAGAATCATGCAAGATACCTTCCCTTATTAAATCTGGGATGGTGAATCTTTTATCAATCACTCAACTATCTTTAAGTAGGTCATGATATACTCAATCTCCTAACTATGTTCACTCCTAGTTGAAAGTAATCAGTTATGGAGTCAAAGTGTACCACTTGCTACTTAAGATAACTTTGGTGATCTCAAGTCTAAGGATACTTGCACAACCGCTATGAAGAGATTCCTCACTGATATAAATTTAATATCCATGTGAGGATTCTCTTTGCAGGTCTCCAATGAACTTGTTCTTCTAACAAGCATCCACATGTTAGCTTTGATTATCTTTCATAATCACAGTTATGAGAACCACTGCTTGAGCCATTCAAGAAGCATAACATGTGCTATTCTATCCAAATTAACAATGTCCTATCTTGTTAATTCTGTGACTAAGGATATTTAGATATTAACACATTTGCATGCAATAGATATCTCACATCATGAACACCTTCATGATTGCCTTTGCACTGTGTTTATAATATCTAGGACTTCATTTATTAATTTAAGATTTACAAACTTGTGTATTTAAACATAGCATTAATAAATGAATGATGCCTTTTATTAAGAATATAAATTTTATGCATATGAAAAACATTCTTATTACATGGGCTCTAGGGCATACTCTCTAACAGAAATTACATTAGCAATAACTTTCCATTTGATCTTCACTCTATAATATTTTGTCTTAGTGGATATAATCTTTTTATAATTATGTATATTTTGACTGCTAAAAGATGAGTTTGAACATGTAATAGCATGTTTCATTGCATGCCTTTTAAAAGATGAGTGTGTGTGTGTGTGTATGAATATGTATATATACATATACATACATATATATATATATATATACATATATGGAATAACATGTTTAACTGTAGTTTCTATTGCATGTATTATATATATATATATATATGTAAATATATATATATATATATATATATATATATATATATATATATATATATATATATATATATATATATATATATATATATATATATATATATATATATATATATATATATATATATATATATATATATATACATACATATATACATATATATATATATATTATATATATATATATATATATATATTTACATATATATATATATATGTATGTATATAGATATATATGTATATATCTATATACATACATATATATATATATATATACATATATATTTTATATATAGATATATATGTATATATCTATATATATACATATATATATATAGATACATACATACATACATACATATATATATATATAATTGATGTGAATGTGTTATGTGATGGAAAGTAATGATTTGATGAGTATAAATTATTTGATATGAAGTTTGATTGTGCTATTATGTGAAAATGTGAGAATGATGCATATGTTAATTAAAATTATGAGAATGGTTTTGCCCTTGGTATTTAGTAACAAAACTAGAGGTATAGGATACAACGGCTAGCCATATGGACATTCACAGTGGTAGCAAGTCATGGCGACTCGTATGCGTGGACCAAAAGCGATTCCACACCATAAGTATGAAAAAAAAAGATGATAGAAATGAGAAAAGAGAAAGGGAAAAATAGAATGACACTAGTTAAGGCTTTAGCCCTCTATGTGGTCACCTCAACTTATTCTTGATTTATGGGCCCATCTCCAACTCGAGGATTTCGTTTACTTGGAAAACTACTGGGGGCAAAACAGGAATTTAATTAGTAAATTATGATAAAAAAGTATATGAATATGTAAATTGCTAATAAAAATGGATAAATATGTAAACAAATATTAAATATGTAAAGAAATTGTGAATGAGCAATAATTATGTAAACAAAAGATAAAAAGAAGGCAAATATGCAAGTTAAAAATAAATAGCGGATTAATATATAAATGGGTAGTTATGAATGAATTAAATGTAGACAAGAGATGAAAACGGACAAAAATGTAAATAATTGGATAAACAATGGCGATACATAATTAAGTGACAAAAAGGGGACTAAAAAGGTAAATAAGTGAAAAGAATGCCATATATGTGAATAAAGAATAAATATTATGAAAGATATGGTAAAGTGATTGAAAAGGACAATTATGTAATTAAGCGAGAAAACAAAAGTTTAAACGTAAATTAATAGTAAAAATATAGTTAAAAGGGGTAAAATGGTGAAAAGGATGAAAAAGTATGAAGATATAACTAACAAGGACCAATTGGAAATTTACCACTATATAAAGAAAGTATAAGGACTAAAACATAAATTGAAGGGTAAATTTGTGATAATCAATATAAAGGGGGTAAAACCATAAAATTTGATAATAATTAGTGAGAAATATAATAAAATAAAAGTTAAGGATCAAAATGAAATTTTTACCTAAGTAGTGGTAATCAAATAAGTAAAGGATAGAAATAAGTAAATAAAAAGGAATTAAATGGCAATTTGGAGATTAAAAGGTAAATTTGAATTATAAAGGATGAAAATGAAAGTAAACTAAAAGTTATGTAAGAAAAAAAAATTCGCAAACATGGATCCTTGAGAGGTGAAAATGTAATTAAAAGAATTTGTAAGGACCAAAATTAAAATCTAAATATTATAGGGCTTATTGTGTAAGAGGATTAAATTTTACAATAGAAATTAAAAGTTACGAGTATATTAAAAGCAAATGATAATAGAAGAAATAAAATAAAAGAATCAAGGCAAGATGTGAATTCAAGAGTAAAATGGTCAAAAGATAGTGAAAATATTGTTGGAAGGGCAAAAGTATAAGGGTAAAAGTATAAGTTTACTCTCAATTAAGGAAGATTGTGAAAACTGTGAGAAATTAGTGTGAAAAATATGAAATTATGGTAATTAGAATATTTAATTAGTAAAAATAATGAAATTGAGGAATTATTAAGAGAAAAATTAAAAATTAAATAGAATAAAGAGATATAAAATAAGTTAACTGGATAAAATTAATTGTGTTGAGTTAAGTGTAAATTGATGTTAAATCGGGCTAGAAATTCTATTTATAATGAATGAATGTGAAATTTGATGATTGAATCAAATCAATGTAATAATGACAAATATAATGTCAATTGGGTATGAAAAGAAATGAATTTGTTATAACGAGTATACTAGAAGCAAGTAGTCATCCAGTAGAGCCATAATGCGACTAAGAATAGTATCAATAATCTAATAATGACAACTAAACCAATTGATAAATAATAAGGTGAAGTAATGTAACTGAGATTAAGAAAAATAATACGAATATAAAATAAATCCTAATTTAAACATGAAACTTAGGAACAGATAGTAAATAGTAAATATGATACTAAGTTGATGTTATAATGATAAAATGATCAGATGTATATGTTGAGAACAAATTAATAGTATGCTACTAGACAATGAAATAGGATTAAGGGATTAATAGTGTAAATGAAAAACCAATAATGGAACTTGTACGAATATGAAAATCAAGTTAAATAAATGAAAAAAATAAATTGGTAAGGAATAGGCAAAAATAAGTAATTTAAATAAGAGTTATTAAAAGATTTAAAATCTAGCTTGAAACGGAAAACTAACTAAAGTCGATAGTAGTATAGAAACAAAAAAGGAAAGTAATTTGATGGCAAGAAATTTAAACCATAAAAGAGAAGCTAGATAGTTAAAAAATGAAAATTTGATTAAAGGTATAAGCTTGTTTGTGAAATTTATTAGTTAGGAATCCACCATTAGCCATTTTATGCTTAGTGCGTAGATATTTACTGTGCACAAATACTTGAAGGAGTAAACAGAAGTTCGAAGGGATAAGCAACGTGGCATGTATATGTAGAATTAGATTTTGCATGTATATTATAGTGGAAAAATATTTAAATTATATTGTGACATTTATCGTGTAAAGGTATTACAGTGTTTTCTATATTTTTTTGCCTAAAGTGGAGCTCCATCTTCAAAGTGAAAATCTAGACAAAAATATCCCTTATAGGCATGTCACAATGCTAGTCACGTTTTTGAGTCATGCCGAGTTATGTGAGTGACAAGCAACAGGTATGAGCATATAAAACGTGCTTTAGGGTGTGAGTTGCTAATAAGTCACAAGCTTGTTCTACGAGTTAAGGCTGTGACTCAACTCTGAGTCACTTTTTGGCCCTTAAATTGTGCATTTTTACCCTGCCGACAAAAAAGTAAAGGGACAGCCACGAGAAAACATTTTTGAACATTAAAAACCTCAAAGGAGAGCCTACAAACGGCATTTTGAAAAAACATAAAACTCGAGAGAGAGCCGAGTGCTTTCATTCCTTTTTTATTCATGAGTAATGGTATCCTCATTAAGTAACCCTAATAGAAGCTGCCTCTAACCCATTGTCTACAGCAGTAAAGGCGGCATCGTGTTCAACCCTTATATTTTGCTTCTCTTCAGTATATTGGGCATCAACATTGCCTAAAGTCTCTTTCAGTCTATCTCTAACCCCCTCGAGTTCCATAAACTCGCCAACCAACCACCTGACCCTCTGAGTTGTTTGAAACACAAAGCATCATAGTTAGATTTGACTCAAATTACTAGCTAACAAAACAACTAAAATAAATATAATCTACTTACAAGCAGAACGGGTATAGATTTCGTTGGCCATTCTACCAAAAAAGTAGGTGTATTTGGGTCAGTTAGATCTTTTTGAGCAATAAGCCTTGGCTTACATACTCGACCAAGTGAGGATTTTGAAGGTTGGCATGCGTTCTATAGTATTTGATTATAATCTCCTTTAGAGAGATGCTTGGAAACGGGCCAGGTTCTCTCCTAGCAGAAATAAGAATAGTAAAACGAGAAGGAGCAGATGGAAAAGTGGGTATGGGTGCCTATGCAAATGTAAAAAGGGCTCGCTGATCTAAAGATAGAACTGATGGCATGGTGGTTGGCTGGTGATAGCTGACACAGTAGGTTTATTAGTAGGAGCCGAAGATGCAGCAGGTGGATCAATACGTGCCACTACCTCCGTAGTTGATCGGATTGTTATTTTTCCAGTTCTCAACCTTTTCTTTACTATCTAGGGCATTGACTTTCTACCTTCCTCTTCACCTCTTGTGCAACCATAGCTTCAGCCTTCTTTTTAGCTCAGTTGCTCTCTTTATTGCTACCTCCTCGAGCTTCTTCAACAAGTCGTTAGCCATGTCTCTTGTGAAACAATCAAGAAAATCTTATCAGTGATCACAATATTAAAATATGAAAAAGAAAGACAATCAATAAACAAACATGACTCACCCCTATTCCTCAGTACCTTCAATAGGTAGATGATCGACCACTACAATCAATAATACATTGGAGTCCAATAATCCCCCATTTAACTCCACTATAGCTAGCAACTTCTCTATATCCTTTTTGAATATAGGAAGATCTACTGACGAGTCTTCTATGTTTACTGCTTTTTTTGGATTAGACCAAGTTGAATCTAAATCTATTTTTGTATTTGACAAGAAAGTGTTTCTCCTTGAAGCCTTTTAAATATGAAGGGAATTTGAAGAGTCTTGTATCCTTATAACAGGTAAAATAGAAAGTCTTTTAAATCACCTCTATTTGAAATGAAAAAGAAGTGGGAAATACTTTTAAGGTTAAGGCAATGTTATTATCCCTACATAATGGCCAAAAATTTTAGTTTTTATGAATAATGTTTTCTAGGTCGTGAATAGTGACACCATAGTGGGACCGGGGTGCAATCATACTAGCACTAATACACCAAATCTCATCAGAATTTTGAAGTTAAATGTGCTTGGGCGAAAGTAATACTAGGATGGATGACCTCCTGAAAAGTCTTTTTGATGCACCATTAGAAAGTATATGTGTTGCACTGTTAGAAATTACAAATTAAACTGAGTCTGGTGGTATAATTTGAGGTAAAATTGATGTTAGATAGGCACTTGAAATGGACAGTGAAAACTTTTCTTGGACCTTAATAGGGTTTTATCAAACTTTGATTGCCCTAAAAATATCCCACAAATCTCCAAAAATTATTCCGTTCATATGGACCTACTTGAGATAACCCCAATTAATATTTGGGAGTGAGAAATAATTTTTCTGACAACTTTGAATTTTTGAATTTTGGACTGGTAAATGATGTCTTTAGGCTTAAAAATAATGCTAGAGACCTTTGAAAAATTATCTAAATACATGAATTCACTTAGAATATTATAGACAATTATTTGACAAAGAAAAATCCATTTTAAGATGATTTTGAAAAATAAGTTTTTGGACTAGTGAAAATTTATCGAACCAAGAAATAATGTCTGATTGACCCAAAAATATTTGTGTAGCCCAATAAATTTTTTTTTTAGCATCATGGAGCTATTTTTATGAGAAGTTAAACAAGAGAAATAGTAGAGAAATAATTAGGCCAAAATAATGGTTATTTAAGTGAATTTGGGCCAATTGGTTGGACCAAAGTGGTTGGACTTGATTTGGCCCAATTGACATGGGTACATAAGGGCAAAAAATCATATTTCTCTAGAGAAATCCTCCACTTTCTCCCATCCTCTAGCCGTCCCCCTTACCTTCCAAATTCCTCCAGTTTTTTCATTTCTCTCTTATATAATCCCTTTTTGCTCTAGATAATTCTAAGGTCTTAATTTTATCTTTAGTGATCTCTAGAACTCAATTCAAGTGGAGGAAGCGGATGGAATTATGAAAAAAAGGTTTGGAACAAAACTCAAGTAAGTTAATTTAATGCAATTTTAGTGATTTTAATAGATTTTTAGGTAGATTTTGATGTAGAGATTTATATTTTAGGTTTAATTTGAATTATGGACCAAGAAAATTGAGGAAAGAAAACAAAGAAGAATTCAGACAAGGTAAATTTCTAAGGAAAATTAAGTGGAATTAAGGAAAATGGAAGGAGAAGGTGAAAAAAGAATAGAAAGTATGGAAAGAGCTTGGAAAATAGGTAAATGGATACCTAAACTAACTAATTTCATGTAAAAATAATTTATGTGTTTTAGGGCTTTTGAGGTAAATGATGTTTAATTTATATTAAAGGTAGATTAGTGGAATTAAATGTCAAATAATAGGATTTGCAAGAAAAATTGTATAAATGAATGATTAAAAGCATAAAAATGATTTAGGAACCCATTATGTCCCATAACGATAAATTAAGTAATGCTAGCTTTATTTCAAATTAATGGTAGATTAATGTAATTAGATTATAAATGATAAGATATATGATTTTAAATGTGTGAAAATATGACTAGAAATGGTACATTATTTAAGGAACCTATTATATAAGTAAATGAAATTAAAGTTAGATTAAGAATTAAATTGATTTAAGGTTATACTAATGTTTAATATGCATGAAAAACATGGTAAGAATGTGTTTGATGAATTAAACAAATTCATATGCTTATAACCTAATGATGGCCGAATGGTGAAGTGTAGGAAAGTGAAAGAATAAATGATGGAAATGATGAAATAAATTAAGATAAATTAGCAAATTAGTGAATTAGCATGAAATAAATGATAGCTAATGGAAAAATAAATCAATTCATGGTGAATCTCTAAGAGGTTGAACGATATTCATAAGATTACTAAGTGATGTTTTGATGTTTAATTGGATATTGGGCATGAAATGAGTATTAAAATGATAAATAAACTTAGTGTGAATGAAAAGGCAATGAATTATGTTGAACATAATGTTGACCAAATGGACATAATGGTGTATACTTGTGTATTAATGCGGTAATGGTTGAATTTGCATGTGTATCACTATATGAAAGCTTAAAATGATCATAAAAAACATTAAAAGAATGAAAACACATGAAAAATCTTGATGTTTGATGGAGAACTTACCATGGTCGAATGGTATATCATATGGAAATGACATGTTTTAATCATGATTGAATGACATTACACATGTATACTATGAATACATGATCTATGAGCATGAATGAATGGAAAGCATCCAAGTGAGTATGTTACATGATGTGAATTTAGTGTTAAATTGTATGAAAAGTATGTTATGAGATGAATAATTCATTTGCCCTTAATATACAGTGGTAAAAGCATAATCTTAGGATATAATGGCTAGCCATAAGGACATATGTCACGGTAGAATCATGAGTTGATTTCGACTGTAAACCACTGCTGGTTTACTTATTGAGATGTGCACATTAGATTGTCAGTTGAGGCATTGATCACTTTTTGTGATCCCTCAACACATTCTAGAGGCATAGATCACTCCATGTGGTCGCTCCAGCTTATTTCGGACCATTAGAGTCCTCGTCCCACATATCCAATTCGAGGGTTTCTACTGGGTACTATTGGGGAAAATATGTAATTAATCAAGAAAAAGAGAACTAAATGAGAAATTAAGTATAAAAGAATGCTTAAATATGTGAACAAATAATGAATAATGTGAAAAATATGGTGAAGCAATTAGTAAGGGGAAATTATGTAATCATGTGAGAAAATAGGGGTAAAAATGTAAGTTTACAGTAAAAAAAAGTTAAAAGGGGTAAAAAGGTCAAAAGGGGTGAAAATGAATGAAAATACAATTAAGAGGGACTAAACTGTAATTTGTAGTGATATAAAGAGCTATAAGGATTAAAATGTAAATTTAAGGGAAAAAGTGAAATAAAAACTAAAGGAGTAAAAAGGGTACGTTTGGATGTTAAATAGTGAATTATGTGTCAAAATGAAAGTTTAGGGACTAAATTATAATTTTTATCCTAAATGAGAGATAAATGGGAAAAGGAAAAAAGTAAGTAATAATAAGGACTAAATAGTGATTTAAAGAGTTAAAGGAAAAATTTTAAGATAAAATGTAATATTAAATAATTAAGGGTAAAAATGATGAAAATGTAAGAAAATAAAGCCAATGGAGACTAAATGGTAATTTACCATTACATAAGAAAATGTTAAAGATTATAACGTAGTTTGAGGAGTAAAAATGAGATAAAGGATATAAATAGGATAAAAAAAACAAAGATTGGCATTATAATTAGAGAATTATGTGATGAAATTGAAATTTATGACTAAAGTGCAATTAGCACCAAAAAGTGGGAAATACATAAGTAAAAGATAAAAATAGTAATAAAAAGGGATCAAAAAGGTAATTAGAAAAATAAGAACATAAATTTGAGAATAAGATAAATAAAAATAAATTAAAGGATAAAAACAAAAAGGGAAAATATAAGTTAAGTAAGAGTCATAAAGACCTAAGATGAAAATAAAATATTATGGGTTTATTGTATAGGAATAATAAACCTTAAGAGAGAGATTCAAAAATTTGCATGTACAATTAAGCATAAATATTGACCTAAGGAAGGGTAAATGATAATTTAAAAGTAAAGTTACAAGCGAGAAATGGATGGTAAATTAAAAACTGATCAGGAGCCTAATTGTAAAATAGTGAGAAAAGAAGAGGTTTGATATATATAGATGAAAGCTAGTATTAAAATATAAATTAGAGTCTAAATGGAAATTATAGCAAATGTGTAAGGATATCGTGTTGAGCTAAATTATTAATTTTTGAGATAAAATGTAAAAAAGTCCAACGTGAGTAAAATTAGAAATAAAGATTAAAAGCGAAATATTTACAAATAAGTTAAAATAAAATGATAACGATAATTATAAAGGAACCAGATTGATGAAAAGTAGTTTTGATAAGAAAGATGTCTTAAAGACAAAATATTTATTTAACAAGGAATGCAATATGACAAGGACAATAGTAAAACTGAATAATGAGAACCAAGCTGTACAATGAGTAAGAAAATGAATTGAAGATCAAAATATGAGAAAAGGTATGAGATTAATTGTAAACTGTAAAATATAAAAATAAATAATTAGAAGCATATATAGTATTAAAATAGTTACGTAAGGACTAAAAGTATCTAGATAATGTTATGTATGCATTAAGAATAAGTGGGCAACCCAATACTAGGAATTGAAATAAGAATAACAACATAGTAATAATGCAAATCAGGAATCGATAAACGAAATAGAGAAAATGAAATGCGAAAATAAGAAATAAAGACAATTAATTTAATTGAAATATGACATTACATTAGACAAAACTTAGGTAAGGACAAAAATTTTAAGCTCACATATGTGTGATTATGAAATTTGTTAGTTGGGCATCCACCATTAGATATTTTATGCTTAGCGCGTAGCTATTTACTGCACACATGTATTTTAAGGATACAAACCAAAACTCGAAAGGGCAGGCAATGGACTTGGACAGAGTTGTGTAACGAAAAAGATAGATTTTTGTGTTTTATGTGTGGCATATATGAGTAGAACCGTATTTTGTACGTGTATTATATTGTAATTATTGTTATATTACATTGTGATATTTTCGGTATACGAGCACTACATACACAAAACCTTAAAACAAGTTATGGCCTTCCATCTGTTAGGGTTGATCTGGTTCAGGCAACCCCATAGGCATTCAAAGGCTTCCTATTCAAAATCGTTGAACAAAAATCTTTACACCTAACTCTAGACACATGCTATGGTAGGTGAATACTTTGCTTTCTAAAAAAAGGGCCATCCTTATATGACATGGACAAAAGGCATGGTAGGTTGTAAAAGCCAGTCAGGAATTTGTATTTGGTCGAGTAGGATGCTACTTCACTCACCTTGAGTCTAGAATGATTGGGAACAAGGTCTTTTCTAATAAAATACTTTATAAAATCTACATCCATGTCATGGAAATTTGCTAACCCAAAAGGACCGACACTATGGCTTCCATTCTTAAAAAATGCTTTACCTAGGGATTTCTAAACACACCTTTGAAAAGAAACAATCTTTTAAAAAAAGAAGAACTGAAAGAAGAGGACTCTGAAATTGCAAGCTGAACTTACCTAAAAACCTAAAAGTTAGAAAACTTGTAAGAATAAAGAGGACTCTAAGGAAATCCAAAACATTAGCCTTTAAAGAGCAAGAGAGTTTGAGAGCAAAAAGGAAATTTGAAAGTTTAAAAGAAAATGAGAAAGAAGGAACCTATTTACAGGGAGGATTCGAATTTCAAATTTTGAACTACCTTTTATAAAAATGTTGACACGTGCCGAAGCATTTCTGACAACACGTGAAATTCAAAGCAACATTGGCTCTAGAAAGACATGCTATTTAATGTGATTAGTCGTTACCAGCTAGCCTGAAATAGTAAAGGCAATAGAAGATCATTACAGATCTAAAAGTGAATCTTTTCTCCCCCGATCATGACATATTCCGATTAGATCGTCTTGGGAGGACAAATGAAAATACATTACATATTATCCCTTAATGGCTTTTATCTAAAAAGCCAAGGCCCTATTCGAATTTGGGTTGAACTTGTGGCCCATTGATCATCCAGCTCTAATAAGGGCTCTTCAAGCCTATTTATACCTAAGACATTACATCAGCAGATCAAATCCTACAATTGTCAGAATAGTCATGATTAACACTTAATTACAACCATTCCAACATGCAAATTATGGATACTATAGATAGCTCTTTCACTCCAATAAGTAAGGGACTTTTTGGCACTTTGAGACTGTTTCCTCTAGAAGTCTTCTAACTTAAGGTTTGGAGTGCTAATCCACTACAAGCTAAAGACAAGCATTTTTCTTATATTTCACAAGCATCTTTTGACATATTAGGAATTGACTCATCTTTAGATCGGGACTCTTTTAGATCAACTTCTTTTAATCTTCTTAAGATAGAGGTTCGCAAAACCCGACCCTAACCGTTCAACTTGAATTGACCCGTGACATTTGGATAGGGTTATTAGGGTTTAAAGGGTAGGGTTAGGTAGGAAATATTTGGAAAATTTGGGGTTGTGTTGCACCAAAACTCACAAAAAACCGACCCGATCGAGACCCTACTATAAAAGCATCTTTATGTGTTTTCTTCTCATCATTTCATCAAAACCCTATATCCCATATTCATCTCCACCTCCTCCTGTTGCCATCAGCTGCTGCTGACGTCCACTTGCCCTCATTCTGTTTCTCTCTCTTTCATTTCATCAAACCCTAAAACCCAATTTCAATGTCTATCCCTCTTCCCTCAAAAATAAATTCCATCTATCTTTTCCTCTAAATCATCCATTTAGGCTTCCATGGGCAACACCAATTGTGTGAATGCAAAGAGTTACCGTGAGCTATTAGGAATAACAGAGAATGATTCGATAAAAGATATAAAAAGAATGATTGGACAATTAGGAACAGATATATCGTAGATTACTCCTCCAATTTCTCAGCTAGATCTTGCAGATCCTATGAATAAGGTTTCGAGGATAAGAACGATTGGGAACAGAGATGGCAATCCCAACTTGTTGAATTGATAAGATGAAGTAAATTTCTCCTTTTTATTTCTATCTTAATGGATTTTGGTTTTTCATTGTTGGGTTTTTAATTTTCAATTCTTTGTACTGTTGATTTTGTTCCTTGGTTTCTACAAAAATTGGAGGAATTGAGAAGAATGGAAAAGATAGGTTCTTTTTTTACTTGTTGGTTTGTGTTTTTTATTTGGTTCCTTGGTTTTATTGTTTATGTGGATGTAGACTTCATTTTTTAGAGAATTATTTGAAGAAATGCATGCTTTAGAAGAGAAAAAATGGAAATGGGGTAAATTCAGGTTGTTAGGGTTGGGGCTTTAAAAAATTTCGAACTGATGGGGTTGGTGCCTGACTTCTTATTAGGATAAGGTTGAGTGTAAATATATGCCAAAATTTGAATTTCAAATTGTCCGGATTCAACTCGAATTGACCTAAATTCGATCAATGCACACCCCTATCTTGAGATTATCGGAAATTATAGTATTTTTATTTTTGGATTTTCTCTTTACCTTTTCAAATTAAAATTTCGTATTTATTTTGTTGTACTTTTTCAGATTTGGGTTCCAAATTCAACATTGAATTAATTGCCTTTTTTTTTTTTTTTTAAGTGAAGGCTCTAATTTGTAGTTAAAGTTTTGTAATTTAATATTTTCTTTCTATCCCGTGTAATCTCTGCTAATAGCGTAATACCATGTGAAGTCGATTGCTGTAGCAATTTCCTTGTTCGTATGAGCATTTTGTACCTCTATTTTGATGTTTGTTTTGCGTAAGAATTAAGAATTTTGATTTGGATGATTTGAGCTTAAAGAATAGTTAAACTGATTACTAATCATTATTTATATGGTTGTGAATGTAAATTTTAAATGAAATCGGATTGATCGGCTTATTCTGGTCGGAACTCTATTTCTTGTTAGGATCGGTTCGGATGTAATTCTCTATCTTAATTCAAATTTCGAACTGATCAGATCTGATCTGAATCCGAACTATGCAAAACCGTAGTTCCCATCCTTAACTAGCTATGGTTGCTTTTTCTTTCGAGAGCTGGAAAATTGGTGAAGATATGATGATATCTTTCTTATGATATTTTGAATTTTCCCACTGTTTTTCTCGTAGATCAAGCCAACGTGGCTTAACATGGTGGCCAATATCTGCAGTATCTTGCTAACGTGGCAAGATCTAATTAGCCTAAGTGACGCATAGGAACATCAAAAGCTTCTTCTTCCTACTCGTTTTTTTGTTTAATTTTAACGCATAAGCGAAGAACTCAAAACTCATACTCATAAACAGTTTTTAACGGAGAAAGATTCAGCTAAGCCATGGCAACTCGCAAGAGAGTTGTAACAACTGACCCAATCGAGAAATCTCGTCCAAATGACACCAAAAGCCTCAGCAAGTCCCAAGATACTACTGATCCGCCAATTGCGCCACCCAAATCAGGCTTCATTTTCCTATTATTTCTCTCCATTCTAGCTCCTTATTCTTATTTTCTTTTCTACCATTACCAGATCCAGCATGACCTCAAACAATCGATTCTCATTAACGCCACTCTTAGCCTCGCCGGCTTCTTCTTGACCGTTAAGATGATTCCTGTGGCTTCCCGATACGTTTTGAGGAGGAATCTTTTTGGTTATGATATCAACAAGAAAGGTACCCCTAAGGGCACTGTCAAAGTGTGAGTTTTTATTCTTCATTTTCATTCACTTTTGCTTTTCTATTTGTTTGAATTTGGATTTAACTTTTTTTTTTTTTTTCAATGAGGAAATTGCCAATGTGTTTTTTTCGCAATTTCTTTTTTTTTAAAAAATCCCGATTCTCTGACATAAATGCTTTTCTCACTTCGTGTCAATCGAGTGTCTGCTGGTTTTCTTGATTTTCTTTTGTTTCTTCTCTGTTTTATTGACGTGTTATCCTTTCTGTGTCTCTGAACAATACATGTTTGTTGCTTTCTTAGTTTGAAAATGGTTGTTTATTGTCCTGAATCAGAAAATTTCACAAGTTCTGGGAACAAGTTTTGCTTTTTTATTAGCTTTTTAAGTGACTTGATGCTTTTACACCGCTTCAAAAATGTTTGGTTATATTGACACCATGGAGCAAGATGATCAGTGCTATCATTTCTAAAGAAAAAATAATTAGACATTGGTTATGCCTTTCTTGTTTTTCTGTTTCCATAGTTATGTCTGGTTTTCTTTTTCCTCCATTTTTCCTTATCTCTGCATTTCCTTTATTAAAGTTCCCTTAGTGATGTTAGTTTTATGTTATGCAGGCCCGAGTCATTGGGTATTGTTGTTGGGATAGTCTTCTTGGTATTGGCAATCTTATTTCAGTATTTTAACTTCACGGCAGATTCCAATGTAAGAATATGACGGGGCTAAACTTTCACTTCTTCCTTTAGAAAGTCAGAAAATAAGCATTCATTATGTGCTTGCTTTTATAAATATCACTTAAAATGCTTGTTTCTCTTTTCATCATGTTTTCTTCTTTTATGCTGGCGTCAAGCATATTATACAACTGTAAACGTTAAAATGTATATAGTTTTTAATGCATTAAGGACTTCCGGAATGATATTTTAATAGTGGAACTTAGTAAACACCCATAGGCACACTCAAGATTCTGTCCTTTTGGATTTGTCCCATTATCCCTATTAGCATATGCATGTACAAAATCTAGTTCAGTAGAAAAGCACTCAGCTTACATATCTTTAATAGCTTTTCCTATGATGATTGTAGCAGACTGCAAGATTGTTCCGCTAATTAATTTTAAGACCCCAGGATTCCTGAGCATAGGTTGTTCCATTCCCTAAGAATGTTGTGCAAGACTAAACTCAAAATTGGACTGTAGGTTGAAATTTTTGAATTAAGTGATATGGTGGTGAATGATGATAATTGTGTGATGGAGAGTGGATTTTCAGAGCTACAAGATTAAAACAGGGAAAGAAGCAAATTGATTCCAAAGCTGATGGCTCGTATATGCCTAAAATGTTTATTTCATCATCTTGGAGTTGGAGTGATCAATTATTGGAAAGTGAAGATGAAAAAACAACTTGGAGAGGAAAATTAATAACGAACATCATTGAAGTTAAGTATGGAAAAACATATCAAGAATGGACTTGATTGATTAATTCCTTTCACAAGACACAGTATGTGGACTGCTAGAATATCAGCCTTTCTTAGTTGTAAGAATTTGGATTGCTAATTGATGCTTATAAAAGCATTTAGTGCAAGATTAATCCATTTAGCATGAAGAAGAGTGAGAAAGGAAGAGGTGAGAAACAAGCAATTGTTTCATTTCATTTGAAAGCCATGTGGTAAAGTTATAGAAAATGTCAATGGAGTAATATGCAAAGAAAGCTCAATGTTTCTTGTTTGCTCTAATGCTAGTAGTAACAACTACATGGAAAGTGGACTGCCATCTTGAAGGCTAAAATAAGGGAGGGAAATATGTGATAAGTCTGCAGGGTAGACATGATGGGTGATGGTTTATCAATATTCATACTTGTAGATTGTAGATTGAGGTATATGATGAATTAGGTGGTTTTGCCTGTTTAGTTCATTGAGATTTCACTAGATTGAGTTATCAATTGCTTTAACCTTGCTTTCTTCCTTCTTCTTCTTTAATGTGTGTATGTTCATGAAATAACATATCCTATTGTTTGAATAATTGTCTCTTATCCCTCTCTATCTCTTTGTTCCTTAGAATTGGGAATTTTAGCTTGTTCGTAGCTAAGATATTAATTTTTTTTATTGGACATTACATAAGCATTGGCATCAATTATGATAGACTACAGTCGTGTTTGCATTGACTTAAAAAGTCCACACCACTCAATTCAGTTGTTGTCCTTTCTCTTAGACAGCTGTGCTGGTCTTCATAATTTGTTATTTAAAGGATTGTTAAAGCGTTTGCAATTTCATATGTGCAGTGGCTTGTCGAGTACAATGCAGCACTGGCATGCATCTGTTTCATGACATTACTTGGATTTGTGGATGATGTCCTCGATGTTCCTTGGAGAGTGTATGTAGTTAGTTTTCCGTTAATGTTTTCTATATTCATATGGTCCTTAGTGCCATTTGACTTTACTTTTTCTTTTTCTAATTGGGCATACTTTTAATATATTGTTGTTTTAGTTTCTTTATGCTTGATGAGTTTACTTACACATATTAACTTGACCCATTAAGAGCAGGAAATTGCTCCTGCCATCAATTGCTGCACTTCCACTATTGATGGCATATGCTGGGCATACGACAATCTTAATACCAAAGCCTCTTATAACTTATGTTGGGCATGAGGTGTTGGACCTAGGTATGTTAATTTATGAGCTTCCCAACATCCCAAGTCTCTTGCCCAAGTGTGTAGTCCCAATACGAGAATTTTCTGTTTGATAATTTGCTTTGTTTTTTATAATTACTTTTTAGTTATTTGGAAAAACTAGAAAACTTTATTTTGAGCATAAATCTCTATTATACCTAAAATAATACCGCTAATAATAAATATTATTTTAACTGGAATATTGCTTTAGTAAACTCAAACCCTAGAACTGTGGCATAAACCTTTTTATTTCTTTTTATTTTTTTTCCTTTGTGCTCTTATATATATGTTTGAAGAAATTCAGAGTAATATTTCTTATTTTGTATTAACAACTAACATGTATTTATACAAGAAATTGAATGAATGAAAGGCTAAGTCAATAAATGGGACTCCTAAATTTGCTCTTAAATCTGCTCCTGATAGCAACAGATGTTAACAAATTCAAACATAAAAGCTAACAATTCAAACATAATAGCTAATAAGTAATTAATATTCAACACTCTCCCTTAAGTTGGTACAAAAATATTACACATATCCAACTTGCAAATTATGGTATGAAAGGCTTTACAATTGAGTCCTTTTGTGAAGATATTAGCTAGCTGTCTTTCTGACATTACATGGAATAAGCTCAAGACACTTTCAGTTAGATTTTCTTTGATGAAGTGTTGATCAATTTCAATATGTTTCGTCCGATCATGTTGAATAGGATTATGAACAATATTGATTGCAGATTTGTTATCACAATATAAGGATAATTTTACTTTTTCAGCCAACTTCAGTTTTGCTAGCAATCCCTGTAGCCATAAAAGCTCACAGACACCTTGAGCCATAGTTTTGTATTCTGTTTCTGCACTTGATCTAGCAACTACACTCTATTTCTTACTTTTTCAAGTAACCAAGTTTCCTCCCACAAATGTGCAATAACCAGAGGTAGATCTTCTGTCATTTAGATATCCAGCTCAATCTTTATCTATAAAGGCTTTAATTCCAAGATGACCATTTTTTGAAAAAAAAAGATATTTTCCTGGAGCTGATTTTAAATATTGCAAAAAGCAAAAAACAGTCTGCAGGTGAGATTCTCCAGGATCATACATAAACTGACTCACCACACTAACTGTATAAGCAATGTCTGATTTGGTGTGAGATAGATAGATAAGTCTACCAACCAATCTTTAATATTTACCTTTATCAACTGATTCTTCTGTCCCTGCTTGCAATCTGTTGTTACTTTCAATGGATGTATCCATTGGTTTGCATCCCAGCATACCAGTTTTATCCAAAAAATTCAGGATTTTTTTTCTCTGAGAAATGAAGATTTCTTTGGTTGATCTGGCAACTTCAATTCCCAATAAATAATGTAACTTTCCAAGATCCTTGATCTCAAAGTCCTGAGCTAAGAGCTTATTTAGGAGAACCATTTCTTCTTTATCATCTCCTATCATCACTATGTCATCAACGTAAACAATGAGAAAAATAATCTTACCCTTAGAATTTCTCACAAATAGGGTATGATCAGCATTGCTCTTTTGATAACCAAAAGAGATCATAGTTTTACCAAATCTGTTAAACCAAGCTCTCGGAGATTGTTTTAATCCATACAAGGTTTTTTTTTTTCATTCTGCACACTTTTCCTTCAGTTCTTTCATCATTAAAGCTAGGAGGAATCTCTATATAAATTTTTTCATCCAAGTCCCCGTGAGGAATGCATTTTTCACATTAAATTGTTGCAAATCCCAATATAAGTTAGTTGCACAAGATAACAAGATTCTGATTGTATTCATTTTGGCAATAGGTGCAAATGTTTCCTGATAGTCAACTCTATAAGTCTGATTGAAGCCCTTTGCCACTAATTTGGCTTTGAATCTTTCAATTGAACCATCAGCTTTGTGTTTTATTGTGAACACTCACTTACAACCAACTAACTTTTTATTTGTAGAGTCAACTAGTTCTCAGGTTTCATTTTTAGAGAGAGTTTTCATTTCTTCTACCATAGCTTATCTCTCACTTTGGATACCTGATAACTTTCCTCCAATTCTGTGGAATAAATATAGAGGAAAGAGACAAGGCAAAGACTCTATAGGAGGGAGACAAAAAATCATAAGAGACAAAGTTAGAAATAAAATATTTTGTACATGACCTAACTCTTTTTTTTTTTAAGCAATGGGCAAATTTAAATCAAGGTCAGAAAATAACTCATCCGAGGATTTTGGCAGTGTAGAATATATGATGGTTTTTTCAGATCTATTCTTCCTCGAGTATCTCAGCAAATCAGGTCTCAAAATGGCCAATAACATTCTGCTCCCCCTGAACATCAACATTCTGCTCAACAACATTCTCCTCCTCAACAAGATCATGAGGTATTATAGGTACATTCATCGCCACTTCTTCACTACTCTCCACCTGAAGAGGTGATTGTGTAATGTCAAAATAAGGTTCAGACTCCTTAAAGGTAATATCCATACTGACATAGAATTTTCTAGATGGAGAGTGATAACACTTATATCCCTTTTGGGTTGGAGAACACCCAATGAACACACATTTCCGTGCCCTTTGATCTAATTTTCCAACATTCGTAGTATGCACAAAGCATACACATTCAAAAATCTTTGGTGGAATAGTATAACCATTTTTTTCGGTTTAAACTTCTAAAGGAGTCTTAAAATTGAGAGTTTTGAGAGACATTTTATTAATAAAGATAGACAGGCACTAATATAGCATCTTTCCAATATGGCTTTGAAACATTCATAGTAAATATAAGGGATCTAGCAACTTCCAACAAATGCCTATTTTTTTTTTAGCAATACCATTTTGAGTACTAGTATAAGGACAACTAGTTTGATGAATAATCTACTGAGACTCTGAACAAGTTCCAAATTTACTATTTATGTATTTTGTGCCATTATCAGTTCTTAAAATCTTTATTTTGGCATCAAACTGGGTGTGGACCATTTTATGAAAAAATTGAAATCTAGAAAAAAATCATTTTTGGCTTTAATCAGATACGCCCAAGTCATTTTGGTGTAACAATCAATAAAGGTAACAACCATCGATTTTCAGATAAAGAGGTTGTCTGTGTGGACCCCCAAACATCAGAATAAATAAGAATAAATGGAACGACGGCTTTATTATCACTTAAAGGATAAGAGTTTTTTGTATGTTTAGTATACTCACATGCATTAAAAGAAAAAGACTCGAATCGAGTTCTAGAAAACAAACTTGGATCTAGTTTTTCTAAAACAAAAAATGATAGGTGTCCTAATTGTCTATGCCACTGCATTATTTCTCGATTAACATCTTTATATTCTCCGAAATGTGCTAAACCTCGACAGTCTTCTATCATGCTCTCTACTACTGCTAATCCTCTTCCCTGTTTGAAGATCCTGAAAGATACAGTAATCAGGAAAAAACTCAAACTTACAGTTTAGAGCTTTGGTAATAGTACTGACAGATAAAAAATTGAGGAATATGAAGAATATAAGACAATTTAATATTTAGAGTACATACAACAGAACCTGTCCTAGAAATAAGAGTTAAAGATCTTTCAGCTACCCTGACACTATCCCCTTTTAGAGAATGAGAGTAGTTAATAAAACCTTTAGAAGTGCCTTTCATATGTCTATTCGCACCAAAATCAATAATCAAAGAGTCAAGATGAGCAAAAATGTTACCTGACTTGACGAAATTCGAGGTAGCACTGGATGAAGGGTTGAGCTGTGACATAAGATGTCTGAAATGTTGATTTTCATTAGAAGATAGGCTTTCAAATGGAACTGTCTCCTTGGATCGTTTCACTATTTCTAACATATTTGCTTGTACTCTTGTTGGGTTGGCTCATTTTCCTCCACGACTTCTAGTAGGTTTCCCATTTAACTTCCAGCAAGTCTCTTTTGTATGCCTTGGCTTCCCACAATATTCACAGTGCAGGTGATATTTATCAGAAATAACACTTTTTGATTGCTCTTGGGTAAAATGAACAGTTAGGCCCGACTTTTCAACCGGTGTAGTGTATAACATGGCATTTCTTCTAGTCTCTTCTTGTTGAATATAGGAATGTGCTTCTTCAAGAGATGGAAAAGGGTATCTGTCAATAACTTGAACTCTTAATTGGTCAAATTCAAGGTTCAAATCGGCTAAAAAATCATACACCTGCTCCTTTTCAATCATATTTTGAATTAGTATAGCATCATTAGTACACTTGGCTTAAAAATCTTGATAGTAGTCTAATTCCTGCCATGAATTGCTTAGCTCAGAAAAATAATCTGAAACAGTAAGTTTACCTTGTTTTGTGCTATGGATTTTGTTACGAAGTGCAAAAATCCTAGCATCATTTTCCATTCGAGAATAAGTAGCTTTTGTGACCTCCCATATTTTCTTTGCTACGTCAAGTAGTAAATACTGTTGAGAAATCTTGGGATGCATAGAATTAATGAGCCAAGACATAACCAACGAATTATCAGAGTCCCATTGGCTAAAAGTGGGGTCATTGACAGGTGGTTGTTTCTTATCTCCAGTAATACAACTTTGTAACCTTCCGGCTTTAATAGACAATAGACATGATTTAGACTAGGCTAAATAGATACTACTTCCATCTAATTTAACTAGACTAATTTGAGAATAGTGACTGTCATTAGGCGTATAATATTTCTCTACTTCCTTAGATTCAGTTCCTGACATAATGCTAGAAATAAATTAAAAAACACAAGGAACAGTAGAGAAGAGACATAACTTACAAGAAATCCAAAAAGACCAATACTTCAAAAGTAGCCAAAGATTGGTTAATCTGAGATGGAAGAGTTGGCAAGCAAAATCTGGTGACAGTAAATGATGGAGAGCAGGAAGAACACGGGAGAGGCAGAGTGCAGAAATGTCCCTAAGAGACCCAAAAAACGACTTCAGAACTGACCAGTGACTATTTGGTTGGAGTCGGAGTGGGCTGGCAACTAGGTTGGAGCAAAAAACGATGACCGCAGGTGGCCGGAGAGGGATTCACGCGCTTCACGTGCCGGCGAGTGAACAGTGCGTGGAAGTGCTCTATCGGCCCGTGCACTCATGCGCGGAGTCTGATGGCGTCGGAAATCTGAGTGCCGGCCGAAATTGACTTGGTCCTTCTTCTGGTATGGGCAGTGTTGTCGGCAGAGGGACGAAAAGGTGTCCTCTTTACAGCTGCCTAAAAACGTGTTTTCTGGAAATTTTTTTTTCTTTTTATGAACAGACCTACTGCAAGAGAGATAACTCAACCTTCAATGGCAATATCTCTGATACCATGAAGAAATTTAGAGTAATATTTCTTACTTTGTATTAACAACTAACATGTATTTATACAAGAAATTGAATCAATGAAAGGCTAAATCAATAAAAGGGACTCATAAATTTGCTCCTAACAGCTAATAGATGTTAACAAATTCAAACATAAAAGCTAACAATTCAAACATAACAGCTAACAAGTAATTAATATTCAACATGTTTAGTGGAAATTGGGCTAATATTTTGTCACAAGAAAATTAAATTATTGCAAATAATACTAGCCCCCTTTTGGTTTCCTTTTCTTTTGATAAAGTTTTTGTGTGCCTTACACTATTTGTTGATTGTGCTATTTCTTACATGTTATTATTTGACAGGATGGATTTATAAGCTATATATGGGGCTTTTGGCGGTTTTCTGCACAAACTCCATTAACATTCATGCTGGTATAAATGGTCTTGAAGTTGGGCAAACAGTTGTAATCTCAGCTGGTGTAAGCAAGGACAAAGACTTGTAAACAGTTGGACTCTGACCTGTAATGGAATCTTACACTGCTTGTTAATTTTGCAGATTCTGATACATAATATCATGCAAATCGGAGCATCTGTGGATCCTGAGTACCAACAAGCGCATGCTTTTTCTGTTTATCTTGTTCAACCCTTAATAGCCACCTCCATGGCTTTACTTTCTTACAATTGGTAAATTTGATTCTCTCTTTTGCACAGTCTTACTATTGTATTTCTCTGGGGTAAAGTAACTTTCAATTATTGTTTTTGGTGTCTGTAAGGTATCCATCTGCAGTCTTTGTTGGAGATACTTTTACATACTTTGCTGGAATGACTATGGCTGTTGTGGGGATATTAGGCCATTTCAGGTGTGTTTCTGACCTTTTTTTTCCACACTTATTTTTATTATTAATTTTTTTTTTTATGTTTAATCTTGCATGGGAGTTTGCATGATGCAGAGAATATGTGAAACCTTGCATGAGATGACCTTTTCAGGAAAAAAATTAGAATATGGAAGTGACGTTTGGACTGTTAACATCTGGACTTTATTGAACATATAGTTCGAAAAAGGCAACACCCATGATTGAGCCCCTAAACTTTACTACTCGTTTCTAGTTAGCCCTTCCAGTGCAAATGGAATACAATAAGCCTTTATACTATTAGATTTTTTGCTCAAATATCCAAAAGCTAACAGAACCTCAATTTTGTTGCCAATTCTCGGATGCCAAATCAGCTGACATGTCATTAAATAAAAAAATAGATTATAAATATTTTAATTTGATAGATGTGAGTTAATCCTAAAATTCAGTTTCTTTTATTTTTATTATTATTTTTTTATATTTCTCCTTCCTCACTTCATTCATCATCATGATCAAAGAGATGTCAAAAAACAGATTTCATTTAACAAAATATATGTACTGCTAATTATAAAATACAAACTCCAGGTAAGATAGATATAAATGTAAATTACAACTTGAAGATATACCAGCAGTTCTTTAAACAATAAATATTAAGAAAGTATGTGGACTTTTGATCGATAATGTTAAGTATTCCATGTGAGCTAGTAATAAGAATTAAGTGCTCCTTATAGTGACTTGAACAATTCTTACTATATAAGTTAACTTTTGGAATTGAGTTAGGTCCAAATCCATTTTTTTCAACATGTTATGTGTTTAGCGTGGATGTGAGAGTGTTAAGCATAGTTATGGTATGCTGTATTGCAGCCTGTCCCATGTATTAGAACGTGTGGAATGTTTATATGTTCCAGAATGGTAAAAGTGGCATTCCGAAATTTGAGTTGTGAAAGGATAAGTTGATTTTGTTGCATGTTTTGTTTTTATTACTTCCTGTATATGCAACTTGATATTTTAATGTGAAAGAAGAAGATTCCTAATAGGAAAAGAATTCCTATTAGGCAAGTTGTTGACAAATTGTGTAATTAAAATTGGAATTTAAATTCTTTACAGAAAATAGCAGTCTTTGACAAGTTATTTGATTTTATTTAGGAGTTTTTTTTTATAAATAGTAAATACTAATTAGGAATAAATGTTTTATTGGAAATTTAATAAAAATACATTAGCTTCTCTACAACAAACAATACAAATATAATTAGCCTATTTGCTACACAAAATCTATTAATTTGATAAAAAAAAAGAATGCAACTTCAAACAGTCTAAGCCCACTGCTGTACCGCGTAGTAAGGAAAAGTCACATATCGTGTATCTGTACCACGTACCAAATCATACCTGTTCCCATGTAACCATGATATTAAGTATCCCTGATTAGTTAGTTATAATAATTAAGTACTTCTTATGATGCTTTGGACAATCATCATCATAAAAGCTAGATTTTGGGTTGAGTTAGGTTCAAGTCTTTTTTTTTTCAACAAATAAAATTGATTAATTGATCTTATATATTTGCTGGTAATGCAGGTTCAAATATCTCTTAATGCATGCGTCTTGAAGATCAGATTGAAGTATCTAATTGAATTTAATCATGGATTTCTTTTTTATAGGTCCATCTATCACAATTTGTATTAGCTGTTGTTGTAATACATATTTGATTAAATAGCAGAAAAGGAATTAGGATAAGGTTTGAGGGAATGGAGAGATGAGATAATTAGGTTTAACACATGGGGTTTATTGAAAGGTGATTACAACAACAATAAAGCTTTAATATGATACTAGAAGGGCTTAGCTATATGGATTTTCCATTTCTGGTTCTCTCTTCAAGAC
The DNA here is from genome assembly GCA_037975025.1 of Excoecaria agallocha. Lineage (NCBI taxonomy): Eukaryota > Viridiplantae > Streptophyta > Magnoliopsida > Malpighiales > Euphorbiaceae > Excoecaria > Excoecaria agallocha. Next base: position 134,257 of record JBBPFJ010000167.1, read on the forward strand.
TAGATTTGCCTTAATCTTGAGTAAATTTAGATATTTAGGCACTGTTTCTCTCCATGTAATCCTATGCCTACCTTTACTCTTCCTATTTTCTAGTACTAAACTATCTCATTTTCTAAGCGGTACACTTGGGGGTGTAAATTACAAATGTTGAAATCATCTTAAATCCCATTCTCTTATTTTGTCCCTAATGTGTGCTTACATGCACGTTCAGTTGGGCATATTCATTCTTTATCTTATCAAATCTTGTAGGGTCACACATCCACCTTAATATCTGTTGAGGAATCTAATAGAAGGCCACTGGACTTGGACACAAGAGGAGAGGATGTGAGGCCCAACATCTAGAGGGTTTACTCAAGGAGGCATCAAAAGCGTGCTGGTGGGGGTCAGGAAGCTGAGCTGGCAGAATTAGTTATGCATGGGGAGATGTGAGTTGATAAAAGGCAGAAGGGGAGCTAGATTGAGGGTATGCGAGGAAAAGTATTTTGAGGCAGCAGAGGCTGTGTAGGGAGAGAGAGTCTGAGCTGTGTAGATTCTTCTCTTAGTTTTTCTTATTACCTTTCCATTGTAATTTGCTTATTGTTGCTACTCTCGTTGGATTGTATTGTTCATAGTTGATCTATTGAATCATCTAATACAATCTCTTCTTCTCATTGTTGTTCTTTTTCTGTTGAATTGTGCTATTTGATAATCTCTATCAATTGGTTCGACCTGCCGGATCCGTTATTGACCGGAACTTATGGAAACGAGATATCAAGCTTTATCGTTAAGATTAGATGATAATGAGAATCGGTTAGGGGGAATATCAGCAAATATCTAGGAGTTAACCAAGTCTGTAACAGAAATGCAAACTTGTTTGGCAAATGTCCAACAAAACGATGAATTCAAGGTATTGGTTCTTGGGTGGATGAAGAGAATGGAGAAGCAGCCCTCAATGGCAGAGGAACATGGTTCAAGAGGGGACACCAATCTTGATGAACCGGAGTATCCATCAAGACAACACTCAGTGCAGAAAATGGATCATAACCTCAAATCCAACTATTTTGCAGAATCTAGTGGCCCTCTGAAGAAGGTGAAACTTCCGAGTTGCAATGGAACAGATCCAAGAGGATGGATTACGAAGGTGGAAACCTATTTAAGAATCAACCAAGTGACTTAAGATGAAGATTTGTTTGGCTGAGATTTGTATGGAAGGCTCAACAATCCTCTTGGAGAATTAGGTACCGATCCTCCAGCTCATATGAAGAATTAGCCGATCTCCAACAACTAGGAAGCATTGAGGAGTACATAGAGGATTTTGAGTTTGTAGCAGCAGCAGCAGTGGGTTGCCTGAAGAACAATACATAGGTTATTTTGTGAGTGGACTTAAGGAGGAAATTAAAGGCTGGATTAAGGTACATCAGCCAGAAGATCGGGTGGAGGCGATGAGGCTAGCACGATCCATTGAAGCTTCGTTGGAAGCAGGAAGGAAAGAGATAGGGAATTCCAGAGCAACAACTCCACAGATGAAGGGGAGTTCAATTAAACACCAGATGGGCCAATATTCTTGGAGTGGGCTGAACCGATCTGGGAGCCCATACCCAAACACCACAACCCATTTTGGGTCCATGCAAAATAGGAACTCCAGCAATTCCATCGTCCATCAGTCCCCTACTGTCCAACTCCAATCTAATGGCAACCGGATGGACACCAAAAGATCCACTATCAGGCAGCTCTCGAAAACGGAGTGGGAGGAGCGACGGAGGAAGGGGTTGTGTTTTCAATGCGGTCAAGCCTATTCTCCTCAACACTGATGTCCCAAGGCTCAGTTAAGAGTGATGCTGTTAGGAGATGAGGATGAAGTGGAAGACAAAGAAGAGTTCTTCGAAGCAGATGGTGGGTAGACAGAGGCGCCGGTGGATGGAGAGTGTAGGGTGCTGGAATTTGGGGCAACAGTAGGAAGAGTGGACAAATCGGTGGTTACGGGTAGAGAACTACGCACCCTCAAGATCTTGGGGACTGAAATGCCATTCCCATTTTGCTATTGGTTGACAGTGAAGCCACACATAACTTCATTTCCCCACATTTAGCTTCTGTCTTGGGTTTGCAGGTACAAACCATAAAAACTCTTGGAATCAAGTTGGGAGATGGGAATGTAATCGGCATTGATAAGAAGTGCACGGGTATGCGATTTCAAGTAGGGGACTACCTCCGCACGATTGATGCTTTAGTTACAAAGTTAGGGGGAATTGACGTTATTTTGGGGGTTGAATGGCTGAGGACGCTTGGCGATGTCACAGCAAACTGGGCCCAAGGGAAGCTACGTTTCTGTGAGAAAGGAGAATGGGTTGAGCTAAACGGGGTGACCACAGACAAAAACCCTCTTCCTTCTTTACAACTGTGGATCGAGGGACATTTAGGAAGCTTAGGGGAAATGGGCCTTGGCATGGAACCGACGACAAAGGAGAATTTGGCCCACTTGACAACCCAACTGCAGGCTCAATTGATCCAACAATTCAAGATTTACAAGGAGGTTTTTATAGAGTTAGAGGGCCTACCTCCCAAGCGCAATATCGAGCATGGGATCACTCTCCAGCCAGGCCAAGAACCAATCTGTGTGCGTCCCTATCGATATCCCCACCATCACAAGGAGATACAGAAGCAGGTGGCTGAGATGCTAGCCAAGGGAATTATACGTCCCAGTTAGAGTTCTTATTCAAGCCCTGTTATCCTGGTGAAAAAGAAGGACCAGACGTGGCGTATGTGTGTGGACTACCGAGCTTTGAACAAGGCCACTGTCCCTGACAAGTATCCAATACCAGTGGTGGAAGAACTGTTTGATGAGTTGCATGGAGCGAAGTTCTTCACTAAATTGGACCTCAAGTTTGGCTACCACCAGATCCAGGTACGACTGTCCGATGTCGATAAGACAACGTTTTGTACTCACGATAGGCATTATGAGTATTTGGTAATGCCTTTCGGTCTCATGAATTCTCCAGCAACATTCCAGTCGGCCATGAACGATATCTTCAGATCAATGTTGTGCAGGTATGTTTTGGTTTTCTTTGATGATATTCTTATTTACAGTAAGAATTGGGAGGATCATATGTGCCACGTAGAATCAGTTCTGCATGTGTTAGTTGAACATAAATTTGTGGTGAATGAAAAGAAGTGTAGTTTTGGCCAATCTTCCGTAGAGTACTTGGGGCATATAATTAACGAGGAGGGGGTGATGGTGGATCCCAGCAAAACTAAGGCAGTAGTGGAATGGCCTACTCCCACCTCCGTAAAAGGTGTAAGGAGATTTTTAGGATTAACCGGATATTACCGGAAATTTATTGAAGGTTATGGGAAGGTAGCAAAACCTTTGACAGAGTTAACCAAAAAGAACAATTTCAAGTGGAACAATCAGGCACAAGCAGCCTTTGATCTCCTCAAGCACAAGTTGACAACCGGCCCGCTACTAGCATTGCTTGATTTTTCACACCCATTTGAATTGGAGTGTGATGCTTCAGGAGGGGGCATTGGAGTAGTTTTGATGCAACATCGAAAACCTATTGCTTACTACAGCAAAGCATTGTCTGAAAAGAATCTCATAAAGTCAGCTTATGAGAAAGAAGTAATGGCTATCTCACATTGGCGACCTTACTTACTTGGAGTCCTTTTTGTTGTGTATATGGATCAACAAAGTATACGACAGCTCTTACACCAACGGATAACCACAATAGACCAACAAAATTGGCTAGCTAAGCTGATGGGATCCAAATTTGAATTCCGATACAAACCGGGAAAAGAGAATAGAGCAGCTGATGCCTTGTCCCGTGTGTGTCATGACATGGGTACCTTATAGACCATGGTGGTGGTTCCAGAATGGGTGGATGGCAAAGAACTGAACCAAGGGGTTGATTGTGATTCCCAAATCCAACAGGTGTTATGGGACTTGAAGGCAAACCCGAAGGCTAGACCAGGTTTTACTGAATGCCGGGGGAGATTATTCTTTAAAGGCCGATTGGTGATTCTCGCTACTTCTCCTTGGATACCCAAGCTGTTGGCAGAGTTCCATGAAAGCCCTACTGGAGGTCATTCGGGGTACTTCTACACTTATAGAAGATTGGCTTCATTTCTCTACTGGTTTGGTATGACTAAAACGGTTCAGCGCTATGTTCAAGCTTGTGATTTATGCCAACATTATAAAGCCTCCACATTGGTGCCCGGGGGACTGTTACAACCCTTGCCTCTTCCGGAACAAGTTTGGGAGGAGATTTCGATGGATTTTATATCGGGGCTGCCTTGGTCAAAAGGGTATGACACAGTATGGGTTGTTGTCGATCGACTAACTAAATATGCCCATTTTATTCCATTAAGACATCCTTATACAACTCATTCTTTAGCTGAAACATTTGTGCGGGAGATTGTCCGTTTACATGAGCTGCCCAAGTCAATCTTGAGTGTCGGGATCCTATCTTTGTCAGCCGATTTTGGCAGGAACGCTTTAAACTACAGGGCACCCAGCTGAAACTTAGCTCGGCTTACCATCCCGAAACAGACGGGCAAACAGAGGTGGTCAATTGCTGTGTGGGCACTTATCTTCGGTGTTTTGCTATTGATCATCCTAAGAACTGGGTTTATTGGTTGTCTTGGGTTGAATTCTGGTATAACTCTACTTTTCATGCCTCTATTAACACCACTCCTTTTGAGGCAGTGTATGGACGCAAACCTCCAACTGTTTTTCAGTATGTGCCAAGTGAGATTCAAGTAGAGGCAGTGGGCAGGGAACTGAAGGACCGTGATGAGGCTCTTCGACAATTGAAGCAGCATCTTGCTCGTGCTCAGTCGAAAATGAAGGCTACTGCTGACCAACATAGGCGCCCTATGGAGTTTGAGGTAGGAGACCGAGTTTTCCTCAAACTGAGGCCTCATCGCCAAAGTTCCGTGACTGCCTGCATCCACACTAAGCTAGCACCACAGTTCTATGGTCCTTTTGAGGTGGTCAAGCGCATTGGGCAGGTTGCTTACCAATTGTACTTGCCTCCAAACGCCAAGATTCACCCAATTTTCCATGTTTCGATCTTAAAAAAAGTAGTAGGGTCAGCTCTAGCAACGTATCAACTTCCTGAAGGCCTTGAGCCTGATGCAGTAGATTCTTTGAACCCTCTATGCATTTTGGCTCACCGCACTCTGAAACGACATGGAGAAACCGTTCTCCAATGGCTAATACAATGGCAAGAGGGTGGTGTAGAGAATGCCACATGGGAGGATGCATTTGTAATTCACCACCAATTTCCAGACGTACGTCTTGAGGACAAGACAGTTTCTTCCCCAGTCGGCAGTGATAGAAGGCCACTGGACTTGGACACAAGAGGAGAGGATGTGAGGCCCAACATCTGGAGGGTTTACTCAAGGAGGCATCAAAAGCGTGCTGGTGGGGGCCAGGAAGCTGAGCTGGCAGAATTAGTTATGCATGGGGAGATGTGAGTTGATAAAAGGCAAAAGGGGAGCTGGATTGAGGGTATGCGAGGAAAAGCATTTTGAGGCAGTAGAGGCTGTGTAGGGAGAGAGTCTGAGCTGTGCAGATTCTTCTCTTAGTTTTTCTTATTACCTTTCCATTGTAATTTGCTTATTGTTGCTACTCTCGTTGGATTGTATTGTTCATAGTTGATCTATTGAATCATCTAATACAATCTCTTCGTCTCATTGTTGTTCTTTTTTTGTTGAGTTGTTGTGCCATTATATATGTGCATTCTATTTCCTAACTTAGGATAATAGAAGAGTTTGTTTTAGGTTATACAACTCTGTGTGTGTGTGTATATCCCTTAAGTGGCTTGTTAATCAATAATAAGAAATACAATTAATATTTCCTTCAACACGGTATTAGAGCTTAATATTTAGGAGATTTTTTCTAGAACCCTAATTACATTGGAAAATTTTCTATTCTTCCGGTCTTCATTGCTAGCTAGCTCTATCTGATCGACCTTAATTGCCCTCAATGTCTTCTTCTTCGGCCTTCATTGCCACCACTGTTCCAAAGCCCATTGTTAGATCGGCCTTTCCTTAGAGTTCTGTCATTTTTGGCCGCCACATGTACTCTCATATGCCAGTTGAAGATTAGCGCTACTGTTCACGCATCGGCATGTTTAAGTACGTGAAAGACTCTCTAGCCACCATTCCATCGCCACTTTTTTTTCGATGTGCTCGTCAGCTCTTTTTGACTCTGACCAGTCTCTTTCTGACAGTCCTGAGAGATTCCTGGAGGGATATTTTTTGCTAGTTTTTGGCATTTTATTTGTCCTTAATGGTCGGAACTACTGCCTATATCAGACCTCAAGTCGGATATTTCTCCTTCCATAGAGGATGAAGTTTAGCCCAACCTAGGTCTGCAACTATATACAAAATTGCATATAGACTCAATGGACACAATTACCTTAAATGGTCCGAACTGGTTGAGTCATTTGCTTGAGTCTGTCCTCTACCTAAGGAAACTAGTTTCGTAGCATGGGATGAAGAAGACTTTATGATGATGTCTTGGCTATGTAATTCTATGACACATGACACTAGTGATAGTTGTTTGTTCCTAAGTTGTATGTTCCTAGCAATTGCAAAGGCTATTTGGGATTAACTGTATCAAACCTATTCTAAGGTTCATGTGCTGTCCTAATCTATGAAATTAAGACCGAGACTGCAGCCATGAAATAAAGGAGTAAGACAGTTATGAATATGCTAATTTACTCAAAAATTAGTGGCAAGAACTGGATTACTATCGGGTGATTGATTTAAAGTGTAGTAATTGTGCTACAACTGTTAAGGAGTTTATAGAAATTGATAGAGTCTATGATCTCCTTGCGGGTCTCAACTCAGAATTTGATAAAGTGCGGGTCTGAATTTTGGGCACAACTAAGGTGCCTTCACTTAATGAGGCTATCTCTTTAATTCGAGCAAAAGAGAGTAGGAGGGGTGTGATGCTTGACCAGCAACCGATGAGGGATCTGCACTTTCTACAATTGCAAATAAACTTCCAGGAATCTCTCAGGACCAGCAGCCAAAGGGAGGACAAGGGAAAGATAGATTGAAGGTAAATTTAGATGAGCTTTGGTGTGATTAATTGAACAAATCTGGGCATACCTGAGGTTGCCGTTGGAAATTACATAGAAAACTTGCTAGTGAAGAATGGGGGAATAAAGGGGAAAAAAAGCTAGGCTCACACTGTACAACCAAACACCAATTCCAACCAGGAATGTGAGGGATTTAATCCCGTTGAGATTGAAAGTTGAGAAGCTTGCTGAATTCCCTTGAGCTGCCCCCACCGCCTCCTTCTAAAGGTCTCTAGCTCTTTGAGGTACATTTCCTATTAGCTTACATTTGTTTGAAAAATTTTTTGTGGACTCTTGGATTATGGATTTTGGAGCAACTAACCCATACATCCAATTTATTCTCCACTTATACTCCTTGTCCTAGCAATCGAAAAATTGTTGTTGCAGAGGGAACTACCACCGCTATAGCTGGAATAGGAGATGTTACTATCACTCCCACCCTTATTTTAAAGAATTTTCTACATGTTCCCAAATTACCCACCAACCTTTTGCCTATTAAAAAGCTAAGAAAAGACTTGCATTGACATGTTATGTTTCACCCTTCATATTGTGCATTTCAGGACTATGGTTCGGGGAGGAGGATTGGACATGCTAAACAGAGAGATGGGCTTTAGTATTTTGAGGCTGAAGCACCCCAAAAGTCTTCGTCCTCGTTGTTTCTTTCTTCTTCAAATGAGGATGATATCTAGTTGCATCACTTTTGCCTCGATCATCCATCTTTTTTTGTGTGTTAATCCATCTTTGTTTAGGGGATTAAATGTTGAGTCTTTTCATTGTGACATTTGTGAGTATGCCAAACACTCTCGTGTATCTTTTCCCACTAGTAATAAAAGATGTTTATTCCCTTTTGAATTGGTTCATAGTGATGTATGGGGACCATTTTTGGCTCCAAAATTAAGTGGTTTGTATCTTTTATTGATGATTGTACTACTCTCATGGATTTTCTTGTTAAAGCCAAGTCAGATGTGTCATATTTTCACAAATTTTCATATGATGATTCAAACCCAGTTTGGTGTTCATATATTGAGGTCTGACAATGCAAAAGACTATTTTAATCAAGTCTTGTCTTCTTTCTTCCAATTTTTGGATTGTACTACTCTCATGAGTTTGCTTGTGTCTACAACCCTTAAAAAAATGGGGTTGCAGGAAGGAAAAATGGTCATATCTTAAATTCCACCAGGGCACTTATTATTCATCACAATTTTCCAAAACAATATTGGGGGGAAGCAATTCTTACTTTTGCTTATCTTATAAACATGATTCCTTCACAAGTTGTATCCAAAAGTATGCTGGATTTGTTCTCACAGTTCTTCCTTGATTTCCACCTTTCCAATGGTTCGCCACCTAGAATTTTTGGCTGTACTTCCTTTGTTCATGTTCACAATCAGGGTAAATTTAGATCCTAGAGCCATTAAGTGTGTTTTTATGGGCTACTCTCCTACTCAAAAGGAGTACAAGTGCTTCCATCCTCTAGGCAGGAAGGCGTATGTTTTAGCTGATGTTACTTTTGTTGAGGATAAACAATATTTCACTCAATCTTATCTCCAAGGGGAGCCTTCTAGTATAGAAGATAAGGATTCTTTGGGGTCTTTGTTTGAGTTGTCTCTTCTTGTCTTAGTTTCTTGTCTTATTCCTCCTGATTCAGCTGTAGTCCCCGTGTCCATTCCCTCCGATTTAGCTGCTGTCCCTATGTCTATTCCCACTAATTCACCTGCTGTCCTTGAGACTATTTTTGTGTCTTCTGTCATGTCACCTCCTCCAAATCATGTAAGGTATGGGAAAGTTTAATTTAAGGAAGGTACAAGAGTCCAATCTTCCTCCTCCTATGAACTCTAAGAAACAGGCAAGCACTCCTAAACCTCTTGAACGTTTTCTTCTTGAAATACAGGTGACTGATGAAGAACTGGCCCCAGCTAGGAGAAACGGAACTCGAGAATGTACCGAACATCCCCTATATCCCTTGTCTCACTGCATTCCCTTTGAGAGATTTTCATCATCACATAAAGCCTTTTTCACAAGCCTAAATGAAGTTGCCATTCCAAGTACTTTATTAGAAGCCTTTTCCAAAGAAGAATGGAGAGAAGCTACAAGGGTAGAAATGGAAGCATTAGAGTAGAATGGGACATGGGAGTTAACTAATCTGCCATAGGGAAGGAAGGTAGTGGGGTGCAAGTAGGTGTTCTCAATGAAGTTTAGGGCTGATGGGTCTTTGGAACCTTACAAAAGCAAAGGGGTATACACAAAAATATGGAGTTGACTATGAATATACCTTTGCACCAGTTGCAAAAATGAATACTGTGAAGCTTTTATTGTCACTGACAACAAACTTCAACTGGAATTACAACAAAATGATGTGAAGAATGCATTTCTTTATGGAGATTTGAAGGAAGAAATTTATAGGACCATCCCACTTGGTTTTGAGGGGCATGAAGGGCATAAAGTATGCAAGTTAAGGAAGGCATTTTATTGTTTAAAAGAATCGCCTCGTGCTTGGTTCACTAAAGTATGCTTGATAGTGGCTACATAAAAAGCCAAGGTGACCATACCCTCTTCATCAAGCATTCGGCTTTAGGGAGAGTGACTGTGTTAATAGTGTATGTAGTGATTGTGTTAATAGCATATGTGGATGACATCGTTGTTATTGGGAATGATGAAAATGAGAAGAAAGTCTAGCAGAGTTGTCTAACCAAGCAGTTTGAGATAAGGACTTGGGAAGACTAAAGTACTTTCTTGGGATTGAAGTTGTGCATTCTTAGCAAGGGATTTCTATCTCTCAAAAGAAGTATGTTACTGATCTTCTGAGGGAACAAGGCTGCTTGGAACTAAACCGGTGGCTACTCCTATAGAGCCTCATCATAGGCTTGCAGAAGCATGGGAGGATCAACCAGTTGACAAGGAGATGTATCAAAAACTAGTTGAGAAGCTAATTTATCTTGCTCATACCTATTCTTCTATAGCATATTTTGTAAGTGTGGTAAGTCAGTTTATGCATAGTTCCAAGAGGATTCATCTACAAGCTATCAATTGGGTATTGCACTACCTAAAAGCTAGTCTAGGGAAGGGCATCCTGTTCAAGAGAGATACTGGACTAGTTCTGGAAGCCTACACTAATGCCAATTATGTAGGATCTCCAGTTGATAGGAAGTCTACCTTTGGGTACTGTACTTCTCTTGGAGGCAATCTTGTGACCTAGTGACATAAGAAGCATAATGTGGTGGCCCGATCTAATGCTGAAGCTGAGTTAAGAAGGTATTTGTGAGTTATTGTGGCTGAAAATTATCCTTAAAGATTTGAAGATTAAATGGAGTGAGCCAATGAGGTTATGCTGTGACAACAAATCTACCATCAGTATTGCTTATAACCCAGTGCAACATGATCGAACTAAGCACATTAAGATAGACAGACACATGAAAGAGAAGCTAGAAAGTGGAGTGATTTGTACTCTCCGTATGTTCCTATAGAAGGACAGTTGGTAGATGTTTTTACTAAGGGATTGGATGGTGCCACCTTCCATAGTTTTGTCACCAAGCTAGGAATGGTAGATACCTATTCACCAACTTGAGGGGGAGTATTGGGGAGTCCCATGTTCTATTTCTTAACTTACTTAGGATAGTAAAAGTGTTTGCTCTATGTCATAAAACTTAATACATATATAGCCCTTTAGTGGCTCGTTAATAAATAATAAGAAATACAACTATTATTTCTTTCAACAATATCCACATTTTTGCCACTTTCATAATGTTGTTGAACTTTAGTTGCCCAATACTCGCTCCTATAAAGCATAGCTGGCCTAACCTCCATTCTATAGAACTTTCCCTTTATATAATTAGGTATCTTCATGCCACATGGCAGTTGTGGCACTTTTGCATTCCATCATGTTCTAATTCTATGGGTTAAATCTTCCTTTACCATCCCATCTTGCATTAATTTTGAACCTAGATATTTAGAGTGACTACACTTAGGCTCCACTATTCCACCTAATTTCACTTTCCTACTATTCTTGGTTTGGCTAGAATTGCAATGCATATATTCCATCTTATTTTTGTTTAGCCTAAAACCCTTACTTTCGAGAATGTCTCTCCACAGTTCTAGTTTCTAATTAACTCCCTATCTAGTCTCATCAACTAAGACAATATCCTTTGCAAACATCATACACCATAACTGCCTCTTAGTGTATGATGTTTGCAAAGGATATTGTCTTAGTTAACCCATCCATAACTAGGCTAAGAAAGTATGACTCAAAGTCGATCCTTGTTGTAAACTCATTGTTATAAGAAACTCTTCTATATCTCCTTCGATTGTTTGCAAACTTGTAATAGCTCCTTTGTACATCTCCTTGATAACATTTATATATTTATCATGATTGCCTTTCCTCTCTAATGCCCACCAAAGAACTTCTCTTGACACTCTATCATATTCTTTCTCCATGTCAGTAAATATTATATGGAGATCCTTCTTTTCTATCCTCAAAGTTTCATTATATGGCTCATTAGTTTAATACTATGGCAATTGGTAAATGTTATAGCATAGATTTAGCTGTAAATTAAATGTCTTTCCTTTTTCAGAATAGGCAGTTACCTTGTACATAATAGGGAGTTTCCTAGTTAGGATTTCTATATTTGTATAAATATAGGAGTTCTCTTCAAATCAAATACAGAAAATATACTTTTTCTCCATTCTTTTCATGGTATCAGAGCCCTAGGCTCATTTGGGTTTTCTGGTTTTTGTTTTGGGTTAGAACACCTATTTTTTTTCCGGTTGAGGAATCTACTCCTCTTTGGGTCACCAGCTCCGGTGACCGGTTTGCCTCACCTCCACCACAGGAAGGATCGCGCCCTCCATTTCGGCCTGGGTACTTTTTCCGGTGACCATCGGAGCAGCGCGTAGGTCTCACGCGCCGATCGAAGTTTCTACCGCCTCTTCACGCGCCGGCGAATGGAGGTGCGTGTGTGGTCCGGTGGTCCTCCGATTTCTCCTCCGACGTCGACTTCTTGTTTCCGGTCAGATTCTGGTGCTATCTTGAGATTCCGGTGCTAGCTTGAGGTGGTTTCCTTTGTTTTTCTCCTTTTGGCGGTAGTTGTCTTCTCTACCCCTTCGAGGTTCTGCTCTTCCCTATTTCCTATTTTTTTGTGTGAGCTTATTATTAGGTAGCTTGTTGAGGGAGTTGGTCATTTGTTTTTTTGGCTGAATATATTGGGTCACATTGCTGTGTTGTTTGTTGATTGTTATTTATGGATAATATGGGTGACAGTAAAGCAATTGTTAGAGAGACTGTTAGTGAGATTATTCCTTTGTCTAAGATTACAGAAGAAAAATTAGATGGATCTAATTATTTTGATTGGAGTAGAACTATTACGATTTATCTCCGTAGTATGGATAAGGATGATCACTTAACAGATGACCCTCCTACTAATAAAACTGAAAAGCAAATCTGGATGTGAAATGACTCACGGTTATTAGTACAGATTAGAAATTCAATTGAAATAAATGTGCTTGGCTTAATTTCTCATTGTGAACGTGTGAAAGAGTTGATGGATTATTTGGCTTTTTTATATTCTGGAAAAAGGAACGGGTCTCGCATTTATGATGTCTATAAAGCCTTTTATCGTGCTGAGAAGGAGGCAAAATCACTCATCACTTATTTCATGGAATTTAAGAAAATTTATGCAGAGTTGAATATGCTGCTACCTTTTAGTACATATATTAGGGAACAACAAGCTCAGAGAGAAAAAATGGCAGTAATGAGTTTTTTGGCTGGTTTGCCACCTGAATTTGAGACAGCTAAATCTCAAATTCTTTCTGGTTCTGAAATTTCTATTCTTGAAGATGTGTTCAGTAGGTTATTGCGTGCAAATAACGCCCTTTCCAGTCAACTAAATAGTGCTCTTGTTGTCAAAGAAAGTGGAGGTAACATTGGTAAGAAGAATGTGCAAAGAGGGGGAAATAAATTCAATGACAACCGAAATAATGATATTGTCTGCTACTATTGTAAAGAGCCAGGCCATACGAAGCGCTACTGTAAGAAATTACAAAATCGTAATCAAAGGGCACAAATTGCTAATGTTGTTACTTCTGATTCATTATCTGAGCAGAATATCACCATTTCGGCTGAAGAATATGCTAAATACCAGGAACTGTTAAAGGGAACCTCGAATTCAGTCACTGCTGAGGCAGGTAATACATGTCTTATCTTATCTACCAACAATTGGGTCATTGATTCTGGTGCTACAAATCACATGACAGGTAATTCTGATATTTTTTCTAGCTTTCATACTCATAAAGCTCCCTTGCCTATTACTATTGCTGATGGGACGTCATACAACATTTTGGGGTCTGGAACTGTTAAACCAACTCCTTCTATTACTCTATCCTTTGTTCTAAATTTTCCTAACCTGGCTTTTAATTTGATATCTGTGAGTAAACTTACCAAAGAGCTCAATTGTTGTGTCTCATTTTTCCCTGATCATTGTCTTTTTCAGGATCTTATGACGAAGCAGATTTTTGGTAAAGGACATGTATCTGGTGGTCTTTATATCCTGGATTCTTGGGTTCCACGATTTGTTGCTTGTTCCAGTATAGTCTCTCCTTTTGAAGCACATTGTCGGTTGGGGCATCCTTCTCTTCCTGTTTTGAAGAAGTTATGTTCGCAGTTTCATAATGTCTCTTCTTTGGATTGTGAGTCTTGTCATTTTGCAAAACATCATCGTAGCTCGTTAGGTCCTAGAATTAATAAACGAGCTGAGTTTGCTTTTAAACTTGTTCATTCAGATGTTTGGGGTCCTTGTCCAGTTACATCAAAAACTGGGTACAGATATTTTGTTACTTTTATGGATGATTTTTCTCGTATGACTTGGATTTATTTTATGAAACATCGTTCTGAAGTATTCTTTCATTTTTCTGCTTTTTGTGCTGAAGTTAAAACCCAGTTTAATGCTTCTGTGAATATATTGCGAAGTGATAATGCTAAGGAATATATGTCAGATTCTTTTCAGAGGTATATGTCTCAACATGGTATCATTCACCAATCCTCTTGTGTGGATACCCCTTCTCAAAATGGAGTTGCTGAGAGAAAAAATAGGCATTTGCTAGAGACAGCTAGAGCTCTATTGTTTCAGATGAATGTTCCCAAGTATTTTTGGGTTAATGCTATTTCTATAGCTTGTTTTCTGATTAATCGGATGCCCTCTACAGTATTGAATGGTGATATTCCTTATAGTGCTTTGTTTCCCAATAAACCGCTATTTCCAGTGGAACCACGGATTTTTGGCAGTACATGTTATGTTCGAGATGTACGTCCTCATGTTACCAAACTTGATCCTAAGGCATTGAAGTGTGTTTTCTTGGGATACTCACGTGTTCAAAAGGGATATAGATGTTATTCTCCTGATCTGCAGCGCCATCTGGTTTTAGCTGATGTAGTATTTTCTGAAGATAAACCTTTCTTTTCATCTCCATCCACTCTTAAAAATCAGGGGGAGGAAGATGAGTGGCTCATTTACAGGGTGACATCTTCTCGAGAGTCTGTTGACATGTCTAGTGAATCCTCTGGTATTGAGCAAATAGCAACTGGTGATTCTTCCACTACAGTACGACCACCAATTGTTCAGGTTTACTCTAGAAGAAAAGACACCAATGATACATGTCCTGCACCAGCACCTTCGTCATCTGATCCTGCTGATCCCGATCTTCCTATTGCTCTTCGTAAAGGTACACGCAATTGTAAATCCACTTATTCCATTGCTAATTTTGTTTCCTATGATCGATTGTCTCCTTCGACATGCTCTTTAATTGCATCTTTAGATTCTATCTCTATTCCTAAGACAGTTAAAGAAGCATTGAGTCACCCTGAATTGCATAATGCAATGGTTGAGGAGATAAACGCCTTGGATACAAATAACACTTGGGAGTTGGTACCTTTACCAGAAGGGAAAAAGGCTGTGGGTTGCAAATGGGTCTTTACAGTCAAAGTTAATTCGGATGGTTCTGTGGCTCGGCTAAAAGCTTGACTTGTTGTTAAAGGATATGCTCAGACTTATGGGGTGGATTACTCTAATACTTTTTCTCCGGTTGCCAAATTGAGTTCTGTTCGTCTTTTTATATCTTTGGCAGCTTCTCATTATTGGTCTTTACATCAGCTGGACATTAAAAATGCGTTCCTTCATGGTGACCTTCAGGAAGAAGTTTATATGGAGCAACCACCCGGTTTTGTTGCTCAGGGGGAGTATGGGAAAGTTTGTCATTTGAAGAAATCCCTATATGGATTGAAGCAGAGTCCTCGTGCTTGGTTTGGCAAATTCAGCGAGGTTGTCCAAGAGTTTGGGCTAAAGAAGAGTCAGTGTGATCATTCAGTTTTCTACAGACAATCAGAAGCTGGCATTATTCTTCTTGTGGTTTATGTTGATGATATTGTGATTACAGGAAGTGATTCTGCAGGAATTTCCTCACTTAAGTTTTTTATGCATGGTAGATTTCACACTAAAGATTTAGACCAGTTGAAATATTTCTTGGGAGTGGAAGTGGCGAGAAGTAAGAAGGGTATTCTTCTATCCCAAAGAAAATATGTTCTCGACTTGCTTGAAGAAACAAGAAAATTAGGAGCTAAGCCATGCAGTACTCCTATGGTTCCCAATGTGCAACTTACAAAGGATGATGGTGATCCTTTTGATGATCCAGAGAGATACCGAAGATTAGTTGAAAAACTGAATTATCTCACAGTAACTCGTCCAGATATCACATTTGCAGTGAGTGTTGTTAGTCAATTTATGGCTGCTCCTATAATCAAGCATTGGGAAGCTTTAGAGCAGATTTTATGTTATTTGAAAGGTGCTCCTGGATTAGGTATATTGTACAGTGATCATGCATGCATACTCGCATTGAGTGTTTTACAGATGCTTATTGGGCAGGCTCTAAGATTGATAGGAGGTCAACAACAGGTTATTGTGTTTTGTTGGTGGAAATTTAGTGTCCTGGAGAAGTAAGAAACAAACTATAGTATCCAGATCCAGTGCAGAATCTGAATACAGAGCTATGTCACAATCCGCATGTGAAATTTTGTAAATTCATCATTTGCTTGCTGAAATTGGTATAGATTCCCCGTCTCCAGCAAAACTTTGGTGTGATAATCAAGCTGCTCTTCATATCGCCTCCAATTCAGTGTATCATGAACGGACCAAGCATATTGAAGTTGATTGTCATTTTATTCGTGAAAAGATTCAAGATAATGTCATCTCAACAGGATACGTGAAAACAGGAGAACAATTGGGTGATTTGTTCACAAAGGCCTTACCTGGCCCTCGAGTTGACTATTTGTGTAACAAGTTGAGCATGATTAATATCTATGCTCCAACTTGAGGGAGAGTGTTATAGCATAGATTTAGCTGTAAATTAAATGTCTTTCGTTTTTCAGAATAGGCAGTTACCTTGTACAGAATAGGGAGTTTCCTAGTTAGGATTTCTATACTTGTATAAATATAGGAGTTCTCTTCAAATCAAATACATAAAATATACTTTTTCTCCATTCTTTTCAGTAAACTTTTGAATATCCCTTTTGTTCTTGTTTATAGGAACCAAGGTACTCTTTCTCTAATCGTTTTGCATCTTTCTCCCCCTTAAGGTAGAGTTGAATAATTTGGTTTTCCAAATGACTCCTCTTTCTCCCATATGTTTCCACGCCTCAATTGAGATGCCATTTGAGTCATAAGTTTTCCTAGCTTTCGTCATTTATGAGGCCTTACCGACCTCATTAGTCTTAATTCTACATGTGTATAGGTTTCTCTCTGTGGTAAGATGTATGGAGATTTGTGAAATACTTTATGGCTTGCATTGAAAAGGTGTTCAAAATGGCTTCTCCATGTCTTTTTGATCTCCTCATCTCCTATCAAGACCTGTTAGGACTCATATTTGTAACACTTTACTTGATTCACGTCCTTTCTCTTTTTCTCTCAGCCTTGCTAGCTTTCATATTTCCTTCTCCCTTTCTTGTGTCCCTAACACTTGGTATAAATCAGCTAAAGATTCACCTTCGCCCTTATTGGCTGCTTTATTGGCTTGTCTTTTTGCTCTTTTATATTTTCAAAGGCTTCCTTGTCCTTGGTTGTAGGTAGTTTCCTATACTAATCTCTTTTCTCTTTAATAGCCTTTTGTACCGTCTCATTTCACCACCATGCTTCTTGCGGTCTTGATCCCCTTCCTTTTGACACCCTTAGGACGTCACTCTGTACTTTTTTAATTTGCTTTGCCATCTCCTTCCATAAGGTGTCTACTCAAAAGCTACTTGGTTTGTGCCCTTTAAATATGCACCATCTAATTTTAGGTTGTCTAGCAAACTTTTTCTTTCACTTCACTTTCTTTGCTTCTAGAACCACTAATGCTAGGTAATTAAGGCTTCTCTAGTTAAAACCTTGCAGTCCTTACATATAGACTTATCCCTTCTTTTGGTAAGAATAAAATTGATTAGATTATGGTTGCCCCACCTTCAAAGGGAATCAATTGACTCCTTTTTCTTAAATCAAGTGTTAACCAAAACTAGTTCATGGGCCCAGGTAAAATCTAAGATGGCATTTCCTTCCTCATTTTTGCTACCATTGTAACGCTCCCATACCCCCTAGTAGGATATGAGATCGTAGCAAATTCAGAAACAAATAACCTTATTAAATATTGTTTCTAAATTAGATTAAATAGAATTTAATCACATTCACATATTCTTTACATTTTACTTGATCATGCCTTTTTTATAACTAGAATTTTTTTTTTCTCAACTCTAATACATCTTCAATGATATGAGATATGTATATATGCATATATGATATCAAAATTATTTACAACATATTTACATTAGATTTAATTATAAACTTGTATACTTGTACATATTTAATGTCATTAACAACTATGCATTACAAAAATGATATACCCAAAAAATAAGACTTGAGCTTTCCCTTAGTGGCTTGTAGTTTTAAGCTTGAAAAACATGGTACTTCTGCACCTGTGAACGTACACAGGAAAAACACCCGTATTGCGCAATGGCTCAATGGGGAGCACTATAATACTACTCGACTTCTTGATGAAGTGATGGAGTTCAACAAGATTTACACAGTAAACTAGCAGTAAAGGAAAAATAATAGTAGGAAAATGAGATTATATTGATTGTAATCCCCAATAAAAGATGAATCATAGTATCAATATATTTGATGAACAATCTCAGAAAATAGCAAATAACAGAAATAAAGGAACAAACACTCCAAGAGCTGGGAAGCACCTCACTTCCTTTCTCCTTTTCAGCCTGCTAACTGAAAAATACAATTCGTTTCAAAAGCATGCCTTCCTACCTAGCCCTCTACCCTATTTATACTTATTCTTTCTCTTCCTTGCTTTAACTAACTCTTGCCACATTAACTAAAGCATGCTTCCCTGCATCTTTCTTTTGCCTTCTCGAATATACCCTCAACAACATCTCTTCTGGCTTTCTGGTCTATCAACTCCTTATCGTTGCCAAATGGGGGAAAACCAATCTTGTCCTCAAGATGCAAATTAGGAAATTGGTGTTGAATAATAAACACATCCTCCCAAATGGCATTATCTATGCCACCATCTTTCCATTGTACTAGCCATTGAGGCACAAATTCTCCATGCCTACTAATTGTGCGGTGAGCCAAAATACATAAAGGGGTAAGAGAGTTTACTTCATTAGGCTCCAATCTTGTAGGAAGAGAAGGAGAAACCCGAGTTGCACCAACAACTTTCTTCAAAAGTGAAACATGGAACACTGGATGAATCTTCGCATTTGGAGGCAAATCTAGCTGGTATGCAACTGGGCCAATATGCTTGACAATTCGAAAAGGACCATAGTAATGCGAAGCCTGCTTGGTGTGGATACGAGAAGTCACCGACAACTGACGGTGGGGCCTCGACAAAGGATCTCGATCACTTAGAATTGATTTGGGCAACTAGTGGAGGCAGATAACTTCCTGTAGAACTATTTCAGCTAGCGAGTGAGCTGTATAGGGGTGTTTTAGGAATAAAACGGCCATATTGAGTCTGTCAAACACAAGCAAAATGGTATCAAACCCCTTAGACCGAGGTAAACCCGTGACAAAATCCATGGAAATCTCCTCCCAAAGGCTGCAACAATCCTGCAGGCACCAATCTTGACGCCTTGTATCATTGACACACGTCATAGGCTCTTACATATTTCTAGATAGCCTTGGTCATACCAAATCAGTAAAGAAAACAAACTAACCTCCTATATGTTCTGTAATAACTAGAGTGGCCTCCAAGAGAACTGGCATGAAATTCCCCCAATAACTTGGGGATCCAAGGGGAATTAGTGGGAATTACTAGCCTATTTTTGAAGAACCTGCCATGATGCTCCACAAAGCCTAGCTTGGAGTTAGGATCAACCCGCAAGTCATGTAAGACCTATTGAATTTGCGTATCCTCAGCTTCACCCTGAAGTAACTCTTGCCCCTCCAACCATTTTGGACAAAGTCATGGTGTGTAATTCACCCATGCTGCTGGTTATTCGGGATGGTGTATTAGCCGCTCGGTTCTCATTGCTGGTTTGTAGCGAACCTCAAATTTGTATCCTATTAATTTTGTCAGCCAATTTTGCTGGTCCATAGTAGTGACCCGCTGATGGAGGAGGTGTTGGATACTTTGCCATAACTTCTTTTTCATAAGCAGACTTTAGGAGATTCCTGTCAGACAAGGCTTTACTAAAATAAGCTACAGGCTTCCGATTTTGCATCAACACAACCCGAGTCCCTCTCCCGAAGCATCACATTCGATTTCAAATGGCTGTGAAAAATCAGGTAACACAAGCAAAGGGGTTGAAGTCAGTTTTTGTTTGAGGAGGTCAAATGCTTCTTGCGCCTTATTGTTCCACTTAAAGTTATTTTTATACGTCAGGTTTGTCAACAGTTTTGCTATCTTGCTGTATCCCTCTATAAATTTTCGATAATATCCAGTAAGGCAAAGGAATCCCCATACTCCCTTAATTTTGGTTGGTTTAGGCCATTCAAAAACCACTTTAATCTTACTGCAATACACCATCACCCCTTCCCCATTAATTACGTGTCCCAAATATTTGACATAATGTTGACCAAAATTGCGCTTCTTGCAATTGACCACATATTGATGCTCGTTCAACAACTTAAGCACAAACTCAACATGTTCCAATTGCTCACTCCATGTTCGACTGTAGATTAAAATGTCATAAAAAACACCAATACGTACTTATGCAACATAGGGTGGAAGAAGTCATTCATAGCAGATTGAAAAGTGGTCAAGGCATTTGTCAACCCAAGTGGCATCACCAAATACTCAGTGGCCGTCATGAGTTCGAAATGCAGTCTTTTCTGCATCAAAATTGCGCACCCTAATCTGATGATAACTAGACTTGAGGTCCAATTTGGTAAAAAATTTGGCTCCACATAACTCGTCAAACAATTCTTCAATCGCAGGAATAGGATATTTGTTTGGAACAATAACCTTGTTTAATGCTCTGTAATCAACACACATTCGCCAAGTATCATCTTTTTCCTTGATCAAGATGACTGGGCTTGAATAAGAACTTTGGCTGGGTCTTATAATTCCCTTGCCCAACATGTCAGTAACTTGTCATTGAATTTTAGCCTTGTGGTAGTGAGGATACTGGTAAAGACAAACGTAGATAGATCCCTACCTTGGTTGGAGAGTTATTACATTCTCAACTGCAAGAATTGGATGTAGCCCTTTTGCTTCAAAAAAAACCGTGCTATGTGTGGAAAACAAATTACCCCAACTGCTTTTGTTGTATTAGGCTGAGGTGGTATAATGATGCTCCCTGAATTTTTACAACATTGTCACTCTCTATTTCTAATTGTTGCAATTGGCCTTCAATCCAACCTTGTAATGAGTGAGTGGACCCTTGCTCTGTTGTCACCCCTTGCAATTCCACCTATTTGCCATGCACACAAAACTTTAAGTGCCCCAAAGCCTAATTTGCAGTTACATCACCCAACGTGCACAACCATTCCACTCCCAAAATGAGATCCAACCCCCTTAATTCCGTCACCAAAGCATCTATGGTACACTGATAATCTTCCAATTGGATTAATATCCCTGTACATTTCATATCAATGTTGATTAAATTGCTATCACCAAGCCACATACCAAGCCTCTTGATGCGTTGCACCTTTAATCCCAAAACAGATACCAATTCTTGGGAAATAAAGTTGTAGGTTGCACCACTATCGACCAACATCAGAGTC
This sequence comes from Excoecaria agallocha, assembly GCA_037975025.1. Lineage (NCBI taxonomy): Eukaryota > Viridiplantae > Streptophyta > Magnoliopsida > Malpighiales > Euphorbiaceae > Excoecaria > Excoecaria agallocha. Next base: position 155,567 of record JBBPFJ010000167.1, read on the forward strand.
GGGATAGTGTTGGCAGTGCCCAACAGCTTGATAGTTTGCAGATCAAGCCCTTCTACTGTGGGTGTAGTGAAAGTGCCACTTACTAGGCCTTACTCAAGGACTTGACATTCCCCATCCACTTGCATCTCTGGTTCTCCTTCCTCAACATCGAAAAACTCGTCTTCATTCTCAACCTCATTACCGTCCCCTAGCAGCATCACCTTCAATTAAGCCTTAGGGCATCTATGTTGACGGTTCTCTCTATTGCCTGCAATGACACTTGAGTTATACATAGAGTTGGGTCACCTTTTAAAGTCACCCTCTATTTCCCCACCTCAAATTCTATCGACAACTCTGCCCAATTCATGTAGGATGCCCCTATTGAAAACAACCATTGGTACGCAGGGATCAAATCAGTGTTGCCCAATTGGAGGGGCAAAAAATCAGCTACGACCTCTATTCTAGGAAGGTGGAGGCAGACCTGCCTGCACAACCCGGTTGAGCTAATCTACTTTCCAGTGCCCAACCTAACTCCAAATTGCTTAGTAGGGGAAACCGTCAAGCTGAGTTTAAAAATCAAAGCAGAAGAGATGAAGTTATGCGAAGCACTCATATCAATGAGGACAACTACATCCCGATTCATGACGGTACCTCGGATCTTCATGGTGTGGGGAGTTGTTAGGCCGACCAAGGAAGAAAGGGACAATTCCAAGTTGTCCAAATCGCCCATATCAGTAGCATCCTCTGCCCTAGTCTCCACTGGATCCCCTTCTACACTGGGCTCAGATTCTTCCACCCACAAAACTTGTAACTCTTTATTTGGGCACTTGTTACCTGGCCTGAATTTCCCATCACAACAGTAGCAAAGGCCCTTCTCCCTCTTCAATTTCATTTTAGTGTCAGTAAGCCGCCGGAATTTTTAGGGTGGTTGAGACGCCGGAGTGGAAGCATGGTCCGAGATAGCAGTAGAAGAAGAAGATGAAGAAAGTAGGTGATAACGCCTTTGGAGAGAAGATGATAGACTTGGAAGTGGGGTGTGGAACAAGAGTTTTGGTAACCAGAGGCATACCTATGAATGGGCGGGATCTGCTGTTCAGGCCACTGTGGGTGGAGATTGCCCTTAATTTGGCAACTTCATTTTTGTCCTCTATCATTTGGGCCACCTTCATTATTCAGCCCAATGCATTGGGCTCCCAAAGTCTCAATTCAGATTTGATGTCCTAGTGTAGTCCATTGATGAAAGTATTCTCCATTACTGTTCCTGGAAGGCCAAGAAAAAGTGCAGACAGCAATTCAAATTGCTTCCTATACTCACCCACCATAGTCGTCTGTCGAAGAGACAATAGCTGCTACATCAGATTCCCGGCCTGACTGCTTCTGAAATGCTCTTGCATTAGTTTCTTAAACTCCTCCCATCCATGGAAAGTTCGGCGACTATTTTCGTAGTAGTAACACAATAATGCTTCCCCTTCTAGGCAGACGACGGCTAATCGAAGCTTATCATCCGGAGTGAGTCCATTTAGATCAAAATATCGTTTAGCCTGCAATATCCACCCATCAAAAACAGGAAGCTCCAGCTTATGCGGCATTCCCTCAGATCTGAGCCAGGCGAACACAGAGTTGGAATTTTCTTAGGTTTCCAACCTAAACTTTGGCACCCCTTTGCTCCCTCCGACCCTATGATTGGCGGAGACCAGTTGAAAAACCTCATTGGTCTACTCTTGTGTAACCGGTGCCTTCTCCGTTCTATCCCGATTGAGCTTGTGGAGGACGGATCTGACTCCTTCTATCAATGGAAGTTGTTCTATCTTGTTTTCAATCAATGGCAGTTGCTCCATAGAACTATTCAGTGTTTCCATATCGAACCGTTCTAAATGGCCTAAGCGAGCCATCACTTGTTGTAAATCTGTTTGCAATGTACCGATTTTCTCTTCTAATTCTTCAACTCTGTTCTCCATCTTCATATGTTTGGTTTTCATGCAAGGATCGGTGCTCTGATACCAGATGTTAGGTCCCTGTGTGACTATCACAAACCACAGCAAGGACACAAGGCAACAGGGAAGAGAAATGGAAATGAAATAAGCCAAAAATATGGTTTGTATATTAAATGTTGTCAAAAGAGAATAACAGCAACATAGGGAGGAATTTGAGAGCCTCTCCTCTCTCCTTTAGCAAAACACAAATCATTTCATAACCCCCCCCCAACACACACGCCTTCGACACAGCCTTTTGTAACCAAAAAGCCCAAATCCCAATGCCTAACTTCCCAACAGAATCTGGATTCCCTAATTGCTACCTGTATTATTCTTCCCTATTCTGCCCTTGCGCCTAGTATATTTCTTTGTAATGGGGGGCCTAGCAAAGTACTAAAGTTCATTGCTGAAATGTGGATTTTTCCCTTGACAAAGCTTCAAAACTAGGACATTCATTTGCTGTAGTTTCTTCCACACAGATACTTTCTGAAGAGAGCTGGTATTTTCACTATTTGAAATTTACAGTAGGTATTACTAGTCACTAGTGCTTGCATACTTGATTTGCAAGACTTGCTCTCTATCTCTCTCACACACACACACAGACACAAACACACACACACACACTCATATACTCGTTTTATAATTAATTTAGTTTAATTGTTTGATAAAGCCCTTATACCATGATAACATCTTGGTCCATTGTGAAATTTGTGCATTAGGCTTACTTCCAGATATGATTGTGCACCAAGCTTTATCTGCATTGATCACAACCGCCTTTACATTCATGGAGCTTTATCTGCATAGATAAGAACTGTCTTTATGTGGACTGAGCTTTATCTGAATATGCCTATCTACAGGCTAATGATAGATTTTTCTTTTTAACAGTGAAACACTCCTGATTTTATTCTTACCTCAAGTGATCAACTTTCTCTTATCTGTTCCTCAGGTTTGATCTAATTACTCTCCTCTTTTAGCTCTTAACCTTGTATTTTCCAGCAAGGCATCTAATTTGCTCCTTGCTCGTTCAGCTTTTCGGCTTTGTCAATTGTCCACGGCATCGGCTACCGAGGTAGTCTTTTGAATTTAGCCACTTCATTCTTAAACTTGATTCTGTTCCCTTTAGGGGCATTTGATATGAATTGTTTGTAGTCATCTTTTCATATTTTTCTATTTTCCAGGTTTGATCCTCAGACAGGTCTGCTGACTGGAACTAACGATGGAACACTTGTTAATGTTTACCTAAGAATATTTGGCAGGAAGTCAGAAAAGGCTCTTTGCATCCATCTTCTTCTTGTTCAGGTGATTGCATTCATGTCTTTAACTCATGCTATGTCCTCTCTCTCTCTATCTCTCTCATGTTTTTATGCATGCGTTGATGTTGTTTTGTCAAGGTGCATTCTCAAAATAAAATGTGTAATTATTTATTTGCTAAAGCATCTTTAGGAAGATAATTATTCACCATTTACTCATGTAATTTGCTTAGCTTTAATTGGGAGAATATTGAACCACTACACGAAGTTATTAGCTTCAAATACTGGACAGGTTGTTTACATTTCTTAGTATCTGACAGTATACAAAGCCTTATATTACCCATGTACGCAAAAAATTCAAGAAAGAAAAAGAAAGAGACCGCAAAATATTGGAAGGAAAAAAAAAAACTGTGAATAGAGAGAAGCAAAAGAAAGCTAGAAAGAATGATGCTTATGTGCTTTAGAGGTTATCATTCACCTCATTCACGCATAGGCAAGGCACCATGAATTGGCTTCAGAAGCATTTTTTATCCTACACTGCATGTTCTAATGAGGTTGCATTTTGACTAAAGCTAGTTTGATTCTACACAGATGCCGTTATTTCTGCTTAACTTATTCAGAAACATTGTGATACCATGTGTGTAAATATTTTGATTGTATCACTAGCAACTGCATAGGATAAATGGTAGAATCGAAATCATTAGTAAACTCACGACAAATGTTTCTGTTTTACATGCATTTGACAGGCTGTTGGATGCTGCTGCTGCTTCTTGCTAAGATATTTACTAGCTGGTTGGTACAAATGAGGTTTCCCACTTGAAGTTCACCTTTTTACATGCTATAGAAATTATTCAGTTGTAGTTTATGGGAGTAGGCAGGTGACAATTTACAGTTTTGACATGGTTGGCATAGAGCAAAAGTTGTAACGAGAGAGAGCATAATGATCTTTCATTGAGATCTTAAAATACATATTGTTATTAGGCCATACATGGGGAACTTTTTGCCAAAACTAATTCAGATGATGCGACTTGTAACCCTTACCAATGCCCATCATCTGTTATTTACATCTTATTGACCTCAAATTGTAAATTTGCATTATAATTTTCCCCAAGATACATTTCTGGAAAAAAAAAAAAAGGGAATTGCACTTCCGCGCCTGAGTGGAAAAAGGCCACTTCGTGAAGTTCTCATATTTTGTATTCAGATAAACCGTCATTGAAGGTCATTTTGACAGCAATAATTATACAATATTTCAACGACAAATGCAGTTAAAACATGTAACTTTATAATAATTTAACTAAAATATTATACAACCTTTTCTTGATTATCCGACAACAAATGCATATTTTGCCACAAGAAAAGAAAAGAGAAGAGGTGTTTTAGAAAGCAGCTCTAATCTGATCTCACTCACCCAAATCCTAAACTCAGACTTGCAATTTCAAAATCATGAAAGAGAACATCACCAAGGTCTTCATCTCAGAACTGAAAATAAATAAATCGACTTGGGCACTTTCTTAGCAAATTTAATTTGGTAAATAAACACGTAAAACAAATTTAAATGACTATCTAAAACAAAGGCCTCAAAAAATAATTATAGAAAATGAAAATCTAACAGAAATCAATCAATCACAGTAAATCAGCTTTAACTCCATCTTGGGTCTCAGAGTGATCTATTCCCAGCCATGCATTAGATGGCACTAGTAAAGGACCATATGACCTTAAATAAGTACTTAAATGTAGGTGTATATGAGAAGTTCAGAGCTTCAATATGCATTTTGACACACAAAAAAACAAAATGAAAAGAGAATTTCCTGCAAAATTTTAATTTTGGAATTCTCAGTTAAATATAGATTAAAATCACCTAACTCTATCATATCTTACAGTCAAACCTTGGCATAACCGCACAATAAGAATATAAGATCCAAGGGACACAGTGAAAAGAGAATTTCCTGCAAAATTTTAATTTTGGAATCCACTGTTATATGGATTAAAATCACCTATCATATCTAATATCTTACAGTCAAACCTTGGCATAACTGCACAATAAGGATATGAGATCCGAGGGACAAAATGAAAAGAGAATTTCCTGCAAAATATAATTTTGGAATTCCCAGTTGCATAGATAAAAATCACCTAACTCTATCATATCTTACAGTCAAACCTTGGCATAACTGCACAATAAGAATATGAGCTCCAAGGGGCCACTGCTGTCGCACGAAACCATTCATCTTTTCTCGTAAGTCCCAATTGCAGTCAAAGTAACAAATCAGCTGAAAATCAATCCACTAAAATATCAGGACTCACAATCTTACCCAATTGCAAGGAGTTCAAGACAACTTAATCCACATCCATAGCTTCCTTTTCATTGTTGCTGCTGGACCAGAGCTTTATGATTCTGTCGTGTGAAACAGTTGCAATACAGCAACCTCCTGCCACCAAACAACAATATCACTTTACATTCACAAATAACATAGATTTGAGTTTGACAGACTTAAAGCTATTTTTATTTAAAAAAAAAAAAATCCATTCACAACATAAATAGCTTAAAACACACCAAACAAAATTTCAAAGGAATAATTAAGAAGGTATTAGCTTTCCTGCAAAGCTATTGAATTATTACTTAGCAGAATGCAAAATTAATGCTCAAACCTAACAGTGGCACAACCAAAAGGATGCAGCAACCTTTACTGTAACTTCAGCAAATCATCAATCTTATGCTTCCTGCTTATTTTTTTGCACTCTACAAAAGTTCAACTTAACTTTAAATTTCTCAAAGACAAATCAGGTCGTCAGATGTATTGACCCAACAAAAGCCTAAACCTTATGCTTTTCAAAATTTGTGTGATGCCATTAGTTCTATAAATTATCACCTAACCTGCTAACCAATAACATTTGGCAAGTACTTAACCAATTCATGAAATGAAAAGTACATAATATGGATACATGAAGCTCCCACCTAACAAGTGTATGGTGCAAGATGACAAAAGCAACTACATTTGGGAGTGAACAACATGCCTTTGTACTCTTGCACAGAGTTCCTAGATATGCATCTCAGCCAAAATAGATTCAAACTTTTTTATTTATCGCCATAAAAAGGAGGGAAGAAGAAGAAAGAAGACATGAAGAGCACAGGGGAGGAAAGGGCCAGAACTAAAGCAGCATAAGCTGCTTAAAGAACTCATATAACCTATTTAATCAATACCCATAAGACCACCATAAACTCAGCTGCCTCATTACACATCATAACAAAATCTAATGGAAGCTCCAACTGGTCATTTACCTAACAATTGCAAATGGATTGCAATATGACTAGTCAAGTAAGGTTGTCAATAAATAACCCAAAGCCTTGACAAAGAGAAGAAATGGGAAGGGTGAAAAGGAAAATGGCTCACAAAAGAACATTAGCCAACAGCTCAAGTTCCTCTAATTGCATTAGCCCATGAGTACATTAATGATTGACATCAAAGCAAACTTCAAAACGAAAATTAAACACTTCCACAGATGAAAAGAAATAATAATAATTTAGTCGCTTTCTGAAGCTAGAAAAGTTACCTGCACTAATATCCAAAGAAGTAACTTTGGCTTCATGCCCAGATAATGTCTTAACGGGTTTAAAATCTCGCCCAGACCAAACCTGATGAAAACAGATATTATAAGCAACAATGTTGACATTTTAACACATTTGAAATGAGAGAAAAAAAAAAAAAAAGATAAGAGAAAAAAAGATAAAAGAAAAAAGGAAAAAAGAAAAAAGAAAGAAAAAAAGAGAGATGAACCTTGGCAGTCATGTCATATGATGAGGTGACCAGGTAATAGCCTTCTTGAGGCTCAAACTTCACTTGTGATACAAGAGTCGAGTGTGCTGGTATAATATACAATGACATGTATTATCTTCACCACCAGTGGCCAAAAGGCACCCATTGGGTGAAAAACTGATACCAAGAACCTGAAAATCATCTCAACTGTGAATACCCTTTAGCAACTACATTTTCAATCAAATAAATGGTAATAACGATGATAACAAATTCAGAAAGTGTGAATAATCTCACAGGCTTAACATGCCCTTCTAAGGCAAGGATACTTCTTCTAGTTCGAAGGTCCCAAACACGTGCAAGTGCATCCAATCCACAAGCTCCTGCTAATGAACCATCATGGTGGAAGTGGAAGGCCATCCCATAGACACTCCGACTATGATCTTCTTGAAGAAGTAACTCTGTACCAGTATCTACGTCCCATAGCCTCCATGTCTTGTCAAAGTTTGTAGTGCCCAAGTATTTCCCTGATGGATGGAAAGCAGTGCGGGCAAGACGATCCAGATGGCCCTCAAATGTTTTAAGCAGAGCACCATCAGTACTCCACAGCCTTGCAGTTAGATCAGCTGAGGCAGTTGCCAAATGGTTAAGCACAGGAGAAAATGCAATATCAGTTGCATGCTCTCTGTGTCCTTTCAAGTAGGAAACACTCTTTATTTGAGGCATGCTCCATATTTTACCAACGCCAGTTAAAGAACTACAAAACATAAACACACAAGAAATATGATTATTATAATCTCAATCTTGATTATAGCGTGAACATCTATACATTAAGAGTTCACGTTTCAATCAACATTTTCACTACGAAAACAAGTAAAACTAATTTTTTAACGACGTAATATTTAACCCCGAAAAAAAGAGTGAGTGGAAGGGATTATCCCATTGTTAATGGCAAGGCCGAAAAGGATTTCGTAATAAATTATAATATACAGTGAATATGTTATAAGTTTAAAAGGAAAAACAAAAGTAAAAAAGAGAATACCAAGTGGCAAGTAATTTTCCATCATTGGAGAAGGAACAGCCAGAGAGAGGACGATCATCTCCAATTTCACTACAATCAAGCACAAGGCTTGCAGCCTGTTTAAGACTCCGATCAATTTCAGCACCAACATCTTCATCAGGATCATCACGTTTCCTCCTCGCACGTTGAATCCTAGAAGCTGCTCTAAGAACAGAAAACTTAGCAATAGGAATTCTAGAATTAAGCAACTCGCTAGAACCTTAAGTATGGAAAGGATACTGAAGAATTTCTTGCCGAATATCCTCAGTAGCAGCAGCCTCCCCTCCTTATGTGCTCTCATGAACCTCTCCAATTGGCCTTCGGAATTTAGCTTCGCCATAAGCATTGTCAATCTATCACGTCTCTCAATCTCCCATTGTCCAAACAAGGTGATCGGTTCGCCAAGCCGCCGAAGCCGAGCTCGGACCGCCATGTCGTTGGTCGGAAAATCAAGAGCGGCGGCTCGCCGTTCTGCCGGTAAAGTTGGCGGCGGTTGATTTTCTTCTTCTGCCGCTATCGCAGCCAAAAAGACGAGGCCGACGATTCAAATGGTCAAGACGCCGGTGGTGGCGAAATTGAAGGTTAGGGGTTTCAGGCATGCAAAGTGAGGAAGCGGGATTTTGGTACGCGGACAGATAAGGACGGAAGCCCGGTTCGATCCCATCGTTAGAAAGGATTTGAATATTTTCGTGCGGAACTAATTTACATGTTGTTAAAAAACACTTGCGAATTCAAAATTGACCCATAAAAAATATGTGGCAAATAGTTAGAGGTGCATAATTTAATATTTTTAATAAATTTTAAAAAATTAATTTAATATTTTAAATAGTATAAAATATTTTTTTTATATATTTTAAATAAATTGGAGTGGCTAATTTAATATTATTAATAAATTTAAAAATAATTTAACATATAATTAAATTTAAGAAAAATTAATAAATAATAATAATTTAGAAAGAGATTTATATATTATCACTTTATTTTAGAGGTGAGTAAAAAAACTAAAATTTAAATTAACAAAAAAATCGATTCGAAATCGAACCGATTTTTAGGTTTATCAAACTAAAAATTTAAATTTACGGTTTTTATTTTAAAAAATCGATAGTTAATCAAACCGAACAGTTAACGATTTATATATATTTTATAAATTATATTTTAAATTTTACACTTATATTTTTTAATATTTGTGTAATTTATAAATATTATGATATATAACTTTCTAAAATATTATTAATTAACATATTTTTAATAAATAAACATTAAAATTATATTATTATTATTATTATTATTATTATTCTATTGTTAGTTTCATATTGAATATATTTAATTTTTATAATTAATTATGAAATTTTTATTCTTATTCTTTTAATGAATATTGTATTTAATTTATATTTTTTCATTTTTAAAGTATTTTTAACTATTAAAAATTATATAATTTATTAAATTTATATATTAAAATTTTTTAGTGGTTAACTAATAAATCAATCTGAAAAATTGAATTAAAAATTAAATCAATAAAATGAATAACCGAAATTAATGGACTGATTTAATAAATTAGTTAATGGACCGACATGCTCACCGTTACTTTATTTTACTATCATATGAATATGATTTAATCCTTTGATTTTAGCTTTTAGGTAACAGTTATTCAAATCTAAATATAAAATATATAATATTTTTTTCTTAGAAATTAAATTATTTATTTATTGTAAAAAAAATTTTAAAAATACTTTTATTTATCAAAAAATAAAAAAAAATATTTTTTAAAAATAGAAAATAAAAAAATATATTAATTTATTAAAAATAAAAAATGGTTATTAAATTAAAAAAAATTAAATTATATATTGATGATAGGTGTGAACTCTGATAACTCGAACGACCTACAAAATAGTGAAGAACCATAGGGGTTTCTGACAAGAGAGCCTCCGATAGTTAAGTTAGAGAATATTTCGGTAAAAAATGGAGTTGTTTTCAGTGTTGAGGAGTGAAAAAAAAGATATCTTGTTTACTTGATTTTTCTCTCTTATATCTCCCTAGATTTTTCCACGCGAGTAATGGGGTAAAATTTCACTTCTTCCATTTATCTTTCCCACTTCTCCTATTTTGGGGGAGATTTATGGGAGATGAGGCAATTATTGCCAAATATGGCAAAATTTATTGGGAGTTCGGTTCCTTGAGTGGCTCCAAGCTCTTTGGGTGTTCAAACTATATGAGCTCTTGGATATGTATGATCGGTTTGTTTTGTTTTACCTAGCTTGTGTATAGGACTGATCGGATTACTAGCAAGGTTGTGTTATCATATATTATTAAAAAAATAACTCCAATTTTCAAAATTAAAATTATATATATATATATATATATATATATATATATATATATATATATATATATATATATATATATATATAAGATGATTAAATTATATATTTATTAAAATAATTCACTTAAATTAAATATTTATAAATTTATGAACATTGAATAAAAAAATTATGGTAATAACATAAACAAATTAATCAATTTTTTATTTTTTATTATTATAATTTTTAATTAACTCTAACTATTTATATTCGCATTTGTTGAAATAAATCCATATTAATATCTTTTTATCATGCTTTAGCAATTACATTTTCGGATATTGTTAATAAATAGTTGATTAGCTTTATTTTCTATCGTACAATTTTTTCCCAATACAATTCAGTGTGAAAAGAATAATTTGATATTGCAAATGCCCTCTCAAAATTAGGGGACAATTTTTTTTAATAATGTGATTTTAATAATTATTTACAAAATTGGTGTGTGTTAGAAAAAAATTACGGTTTTGGTGTCTTTATGAAACTGCTGATAGCTGGAGCGATTTTGTCAGAGGGAGTCAGCCAGCGCAAAGGGGAGAGGGGTGTTTGCAGCATTTGAAGCCGCTGCAGATTGTAGCAATTTTCGATCTAAAACCGCCACAGTTTGCAGCTGTTTCAAACATTGTAGAATTTTCCCCTTCGGTCCACATGCTGAGTTAGAAATTTGAAAAGGTCCCTGATGTCTGGTCACTTCATGTTGACCCCGAGAAAACCAAATTGTTTAGCCTAATTTATAAGGGCAATTGCCCTTAGAAGCCCTCATTTGCCGATTCTTGGAGCAAAATATTTTGGTGGTCTCTCTCAAGGCTTTTGTTCCATGTAAGTTTCTTTACTTTATTTATTTATTTATTTATTTATTTTATCAATTGTTTGTTGTTATAGGTTAGAAATATAATGTTGTTGTAAAAAACGATTATGCATCAAAACTCATTAATATTTTAAATTAATAAGTTAGATTGAGAGATGTAGTTTTTGTTTATTTTAATAATAAATTAGTAGATAATTGTAAGTAAAATTTGTTTATATTGCAGTTAAATTTGAAAAATCTCAATAGTAAAGATTAAGTAGGGTAATTATATTTGTTTGGTTATGATTTATAATTGAAAAATATTTAATACAAATAATTTTTATAATATGTTATTTCAATTACATTATATTGCTACATTTGTATCGGAGGTAAAAAATAAAGGCGAATAAATTGACTCTTAGTTTTAATAATTAGTTGTATTAATAAATTTAAAATTTATTTGTAATGTTGTTATTTTATTATTGACAGGTGTTATAGCTTGTGTTAATTTATTGATATATGAAAAGGCAAGTTATTAAGTAATTTTAAAATATAAAAATGTTATAATAATAGATTAATTAAAATTCATTGTAGTTATAAAAATTAATTGCATTAGATGTGTTAAAAAAATTTTGGAGTAGCGTTTTATAATAATAATAATTTAACACGGTATTTAACTGTGTCATTGTTTAATTTGCAGCTGTATTAAGTTAATTAAACTACAACGCGTGAAGAAATAAGGTCAGATTTATATTGTATTTAAAAATTGAATTTATTATAAATATTTATGTAAATATCGGTAAATCCGATGTTTTGTGAAAAAAGGCAAGTAATTCTATACTTTGGTGATTAGGTATTGATATAAGTGGAAATATCAATAAAGTTTAAAAAAATCAATTGTATTAGTCATGATAATTTTATTTAGATAATTGTTTTAAAATATAATTTGTAACTGCAATTTTTTAATTAATATTGCAATGCGAAAAAAAAATGTCAAATGTGTAATAAATTTATATATTGAAATTAAATTATTACAATTTTTTTATGTATATATATAAAATATAATATTCTTTTAGTTATTCATATTGTTCTAATATTTGAATTAATGTGCAATTATAAAAAAAATAATGAATTGCATACATTATCTATTGTTGGAATATGTGTAGGTTCGGTTAATTATTTTTTTCATTTAATTTATAAGAGGAATGCATTTCGATTATAGAAGAAAATTACTCGTGTTAATTTAGATCATTTTTTAAAATTGTGAATTGCATTTTTGTAGAAAATCATGTGATATTTTTATTCCGTTTTTAATTTATGTCAATTAAATTGCATTATTATATGGAATATTACTTGATATAGACATAAGAATAATTATTTATTACTAAGATATTGACAATGCAAAGATAATATTTATTATCGATTCATAAATAGGGTAATAAAAGATGGATCAATTTAGAAACCAAGAATACATTAATCCTGGACCCATCGTGAATGATGTACTAACGATTGGAGGTAAACATCAAGCGGATGTTATTTGGAACGGACATGTAATTATATTTTCTCACTTAAAATAACTTAAATGTAGGTATATAATTATGTATATAATAATCATACTTTATTAATTTTTTTAGGTTGAACATAATATGTTGGTTACACACAGAGCTAGCGTGAGTAGTCATTATAGAAACATTGATGATCGAATAATTCCATATTTAAGACTAGCAGGATTTTATGGAGTGTCACAAATAGGTGTGATGAATGTGAATGTTAATTTAATGATTGCACTAGTTGAGAGGTGGCGACCAGAGATGCACACTTTTTACCTGTCTGTTGGCGAAGCAATAATATCATTGCAAGATATTGCAGTACTCACCGAATTGCTCATCGATGGATGCCCTATGATGGGACATCTATACCACGATTGGCCTACTGAATGTGGCCTTCTTTTGGGTCAGGTTCCTCCAGAAAATGAATTCAGGGAACACAGTGTCAAAATGTCATGGTTGGGGAGAAATTTTAATATGTTGCCACCCAACGCAAATGAATACCAAATACAATATTTTGCACGGGCATGGATTCTTAGGTGTATTGGTGGCTTATTATGTCCAGGACAATCAAATAATTACATATATTTGATGTGGCTACCACTGCTAGAGAATTTACAGGTTGCAGGTGAGTATAGTTGGGGATTTGTTGTCCTTGCGTGGTTGTACATAAAGTTATGTCATATAACCCGACATACAGCCAATTCACTTGGTGGTTACCTACAATTGTTACAAATATGGGCATGGGAAAGACTGCCTCATATTCGGCCTGAATTTGTCCATCCATATATTCTCGATTAGTCCATGCCTTATGGATACAGGTAATATTTATCAATTCTAATTATATATGTATATATATCTATAATTATTTTATATTTAAAATTGTTCATATAATTTGATGAATGACATCGATTTCTTGATATTTATCATATGGCGATCCCAATTGGATCTAAGTAAAAGTAACAACAAAGATGTTTTTGAATACCGTCTTGATTTGGACTTACAACGTGACGATCAGGTTTTATTAGAATTTGCCTTTTCCATAATATTTTCATATTTAATAACAGAGTGAGGAAAATTTATTAGAATATGATGATGATCTTTTTTTTTGTCATCTGCAGATCGTTTGGGAGCCCTATAGAAATGTGCTGCACTTATTACCCCAGTTTTGTACTAATGGAAATACGATTTGGACATCAGTTGTGCCACTCGTATGTTGTAATATTATCAAGTGGCACCATCTCGATTGATGTCTAAGGCACTTTGGAATGGATCAATCGATCCCACAACCCCCACAGTATGATGATGTAGTGCATTCGTTCGATTTAAGAGGGCATATTGATCAGAATTGGAAAGATAAATTTTTATGTTTTATTCACGAGTGGAATAATCGACATAATCGCATTGTTATGTGTCCTCCTCTTCATGCACCTTTACATCTGAGGTCACAGTATATGCAATAGTTTGCATTACGTATAAGACGGTGGATGACCTAGATTGGAGCCTCCATTGGTGCATCAGTATGATTTAATCTACTTATTTAATTGTTAAAATAATACTATTGATAATTTTTAACAAATTTATTTATTTGCATGTAGGCTGATTATACTGAACGAATCAGGCACTCCAACATTGGTTCATCATCCAATGTTGAAGTTGTTATCCGTTTGGCATCTGAGTTACGAGCTATAGGTGCTATTGACAGACGATCCACTGACTATCCCAGACATCATGTTCCTAATACTGCACAGATCCCCCCGATGACCCATCCTTTTCAAGATCCTCATCAATCTATAAGTAACATGAGAGGAATGGGAAAAAGACGTTTTACTATTCAGACTATACCTATTCCACCTGGAGTGAACCAAGGTTCTGAACCGATACAGTGGCCATATCTTCCTGAAGACCCATTTAGTTCTTTCAGTCTGTCTTTCGTAAGTCAACAATAATTATTTGATATTGTTGTGCGCCCATCGAGATGCAATGACTTTGAAGCGGGGCCATTAGGATTAAATGTTGATTTAAACATCAGTTTATCTTTAGGGGATCATTATCAGTATGATGTGCTTTCCCAAATGGGTCCACCAGTGCAATATGAGTCCATGCCCTATGACCATACGGGCCCACCATTTATCTATGAGTCGAACCCATTTGTACAAATAGGCCAATCATTGGAGCATGATGATTTTTTCAATGAACTTTTTAGTGGCCCAAATTTGGCAAGTACTCAGGGTTTTATCGACCAACCATTATACAATGAAGGTTTTAGTGATGTAATGCCCTTACCGCAATATCCAAATGTTGATGATACAGATAGTCAGACAGATAGACATAACACATTGCACAGTAGTATAAGGCTTTGACTGTGCTGTTACTTGTCATTAATGTTTATTAATTGGTTATATTATGTTTAAATACATGTATTTATGATATTTATGTTATTGATTTAATGATTATTGTGTTTTTTTAATATAATGATATTAAATTAAACCATATTTTAATGTGATTAATGATTATTTATAGATACACACTTTATAATTTAAATAAACTATAAAAATTTAAATATAACATAATAGTTACATTATATATCTAATGGCTCAACCTTTAAAATATTGACTCGACAATCCAACATCACTTCTGCAAGTTTTTTTTATTGTGACTGACATTACCATACTTGCTGCAATGATTGACAGATCCCTTTTCTCGCCTATCCATCTCGTTTTGAATGCGGGTTGTTTTTGGGTGACCTTTCTTTCTTTGTAACTCCATATCAGGCACTAATTTATGCCATTTATACTCAGGCCAATATGCTTTGTTTTCCATTGGGTTGAATTACCCATCATAACATTTGAGCGCCTCAACAATACTATAATATTTATCTACAAATTGGTATATATCAAGATTCCTATGCATGCAACATGTAATTGCATGTGAACAAGACATTTTTGTATCTTGAAACTTACTGCACTCGCATTCAGGTTTATGAAAAGTCACTATATATGTTTCGAGCTCAACATTTACATCAGGTGCTCTGCATGATATTACCTTGAGCACTTTATATCGATTATCATATTCAATCACTACGTTTCTTCGAGCCTTATTAGCACGTTTGGTCATTATTTCAACACATCGAGGCATGAACCGCAACCCTTATGCCATTTTGGCCATGTACATGTCCCTCCACTAATTGGAAAATTTTACCAAATGAGCCAAAACATGTTCAATGATTGCATTAATTGGCATCATGCGAACACCTTTCAGAGCACTATTAACACTCTTAGCAATATTCATTGTCAAGTACCATATTGATAACCACCATCCTCGAATAGTGTCCAACGATCTAGTGATATCCTTATTAACCAATTATATGAATCTTTGTCGAGGTCTTTGATGTTATCCATCAACTACTTAAATTTGTGCCTTTGAAATTGTGCACCTACACAAGTAAGAAATATGTTTACATTGATGTAATAGATTTGAATAAATAAATTTAAATTTTTTTTGTCTTACCAGCCTTGTAAAGTAGATTTTTGATTGTAGCATTCCTGTGGTACGTGTTATAGTTGTCGACGAAATGCCGCAAACAGAACCTGTGAAAGGATAGAGGTTCCTTCGAACCACTCCTTTCATCCCGGAATATAGCCATTATACCAGCATGTTGATCCAATATTACTATAAGCCTGACATGTTGATTAACATGCTTCCTAAGCATGGACATAAACCAAGCCCAATTGGATTTATTTTCAGACTTAACAACAACAAAGGCAACTGGGAATAACATGCTATTACCATCAACTGAGCTTGTAATAAGTAGTGTTTGTTGGAATTTTCTAGTCAATAACGTACCGTCTATCAATAGAATTGGCTTATAGTGAGCCAATCCATCTATGGCAAGTTTAAAACTCCAAAAAACTCGCTGAAATTGCTTCACTGTTGGGTCCACCATTTGTTGCACCATAAACTCATAAACAGTTCCGGGATTGTACATTTGTCAGGCAATTAAGAAACCTGACAACCTTTGATAAGAATCAACATAATCGCCAAATATACACTCTATTGCTCTCATCTTCACGTACCAAGCCTTATGGTACGATACTTCAAAATTAAATTGTTGTTTGACAGCCTCAATAATAACGTCAATAGGTAGGGTTGGTTGTTTACTTACCATGCCCATGATGCAATTGCAAGTAATTTGAGAGCCTAGTTGTTAATGATCCACTGATATATTAGCAGCAAGGCATGAATGTGGTCCCCTGAATCTTGTCATAGTCCAAAAAGGACTACTTTCTTTTCTGGTTGCTCTTAACCTCCATCTGCGTCCATCATCAACCATTGCGCATCGCACAACCCAATAATTTGGCTTAGATTCAACGACTTTGAAATCCACATTCCTTATTATTGAATACTTTTTCGTGCAATACTTTACTTCTTCCTTACTGTGAAAAACCAAGCCTGTTGATAACTCGAACACACCATCCCAAGTCGTAAAGTGGACATCTTCAGAAATATTAACTTGGGTTGCATCAAAATCTATTTTTGAGTAATGCTCTAATGGGAAGACAAAGTTTGCCTTGCCTGTCTCCTCTATTAGATGCATCGATGCTAATGGATTGGCATATTCAGTGTGATTAGAATCCTCGCCATCACTATCTACAATCATGTTAACTGTTTCTATCTACATCATCATTAGATGATACATAATCATTGTACATTGGAACATCTTCAAAATCATCATCTTTTCCCAAAGCCATTGATGATTCATTTCCATAATTTGTAGTGTTGGCATTACGACTAGTTTCCTCGCTTGCGTCCATATTTTTTGTGTTGCCAAAAATGTTATCACAAAGTAAATCTACATCTCTTCTATTAAAAGATTGCCTATACTGACTAGGCATTATATCTGTAACCTGTTCCACAGAAGGTTGTTGATTGATGTCAAGAATATGGAAAACAGAATGGCATTGACTATCAGCTAGAATATGAGAAATAGATCATCGTTGACTATCATTAGGTACATGGGAAATGGAACGCTGTCAACTGGCACCAGGGGCATAGGAAGTCTGAAGTGATGACTTGGCTTTGCAACTATTCCCCCAACAAAATTCCTCTCACTAGAATGACTTTCCGATCTATTTCTAAAAAGTGATTTACTAAAAAAAATCACCAACCTTTTGACTAATTGATTACCTGGGTTGACTCATCCTTGCATTAGGCAACTGGCTAACTGATCGGCATAATTGAGCTTGTCTTGATCTGATACTAGCCTGCATTCCAAGTAATTCACCATCCCGTCAAGTTATAGATTGTCTTGGCTGACTGGAGACATCATCTCTTTGGTGGCTATAAGATTGTGGTTAGGCACTTTTGTCTAAATTTTGTAATGCATCTCCGACAAAATTATATTGAAAGAACATTTCAATATCTTGACGACTAAAGGACTGTGTAGGCTGACTAGGACCGATTTCATTAAACATTTGCTGATGACCTGCCTCGATATTTTCTCTTTACAATGCCTCACTTCTATATTGATATCCTTGGCCATAAGTGGGTCGACTAGCTCCTGCACCCCCTCACCAACTTCAATAATTAATTCCACCAAGTTGTAATCATCATATCTCATCTAATTATCATAAATTGCATTTATGTCTTCGTCATATGCCAAATCCACGGATGTCCAACATAACGATCTGCGATTGTACATTGAACTTTTGTAAATTATTCTAAAAATCACATCGTTCATACTTAAACCCAATTTCATGTGAATTTTATGGACCAATTCAAGAAGAGTCGGTTTATTTTTAACTCATTCTCCTTATAACGACATTTGGACCAGATACATTATACTAAAAACTCGATGCTCCAACGCTTATTTCTCCTCTAGTGTACAAATAAAAGTCAGTATATGTCGACATCTTTCAATTACCTATATGTGAAAAATATTAAAATATTTCATTAAATAAATTATATATTTTTATTTTTTTAAATAACAATTATTAAATTTTTTTTATTATATTTACATAATAATAATAATAATAATAATAATTATTATTATATTTAATAATAATACTTAAAATAACCACAATAATGATAATAATAATAATAATAGTAATAACATCAGCAACCATAATAGTAAAATTAATAATAATAAAAATAATAATAATAATAAAAATTAATGCTAATAACACAAGCAACAATGACAGCAACGACAACAATAACAATAATAATAACACCACCACCACCACCACCACCACCACCACCAACAACAACAACAACAACAACTACAATAATAATAATAATAATAATAATAATAATAATAATAATAATAATAATATTATTATTATTATTATTATTATTATTATTATTATTATTAACTATAACAACAACAACATTAATAATAATAATAAAAAAATTATAAAATACTAATAATAATTATCTACTACTTAAATATATTAATAAATTATAATTTTATGTTAACTATTATATTTATTTCTAATTATTTTTTACTATATCGGTTCATTTCGTAACAACTTTAATAACATTTATAATAATTATAATTTTTATATTGTTTTAATATTATAACGCAATTACACTATTTATATATAATAATAACAACGCCTATTCATTTTATTTTTCTAATGATTGTCTAAATCTACAATATACAACAAAAAAATTAATACATTAAAAATAATAAAATAGCTTTTCCCATCAGCTATACAATTGCGATTTTTCAAGCTTGTTGGTTGCACATTTCGATTAACTTTTGCATTTTAATAAATAAAATCAAAATCATTATACATCTAACATAAAATTAAACATATAAAATTATATATAAAAAATTAATAAATATTTACTAACCTTGCATGATAATACTGTATAAATTATTACTGATCCGAGATAAACATATTTGTTTACTTAAATTGTATAATTTTTTAAAATTATATAGTAAATAATTGCAAATACACTAAAAACAATAAGAACACTTGGAGTTCAAGAGTTTATAATTTTTGATTGCAAAGGAAATGAAAACGATTGGCCAACATTTATATATATAGGGAAGCAAAATTTTTGAACCATGCTAGAGGGGGGGGTGAATTTTTATTGAAATCGCTGGTGGGAACAACGGTTTTAGACCTAAAACCATTACTGCTATCAATAGTTTCAGATCTTAAACCGCTGTCCCCACCAACGATTTCAATGAGAAAATGTCCCCCTACCTCCAGTCGACACACTGACAAAACTGTTCTATTTGGCAGTGGTTTTATAAAAACACACCAAAACTATAATAATTATTAAAAACACATTATTAAAACAATTATCCCCAAAATTGGAGCATTTTTTAAAAGGAGAGTTAAAAAATCAATGTAATTTTCTCAATTCTGGAAGGTTATGACAGTAATTTGAAGTATCGCCTAGGAAACAATGTGATGCATTATTTTCGTCTTTCCACTTCTTTTGTTTTCAAATAAATAGGCATTTTTGTTTTTCCTCCTTTCCACTTCAAAAAACCAAAACAATGGCACCAAAGTGGGTCTCCTTCTCACCTTCTAATTAGTAAACTTATTATAACTTTATTTGATAGAGTTTGGATATGTCCATAACTATATTTGAATAAATTCTTATCTAATTAAAATTATCTTATCACTATTTAAAAAGTAATCAGAGTTTTATTAAGATTATGATTCTAATAAGCCTCTATATAAAACAGATCAAAAAATTTGTTTGAAGTTACTGAATTATTGACTCTATTTTACACACCAAAATTTTATTTTCTCATTTTTCATTTTTCTGCATTTCTAAGAGACTTTCAGAATGTAGCTTTGCTATTTTTTCCAGTGTATTAGCTTATGATTAAAGGTTTAATTAGTGATGCAAAACAAAAATTATGTGCTTCTATTTTTTCGAAAGTTTCTGTGTAACAAAAGGTAAATATGTTTCCTCTCATTTACTATAACATGCTATAATTATTTTTATGTTTATTTGTACGTATGCTTTCCAACACTATATCTCAAATCCTTCATTTCTTTTAATGCTTTTATTATTTGTTTTATAGGTAATTACGAGGTTATTATAGAAGCCAACAATTTTAGGTACTTTTTTTCATTATAATTTTCAATTTACTTGTACCTCTTTCTTTTCTTCTTCTTCTTCTTCTTCTTCTTCTTCTTCTTCTTTTTCTTCTTCTTCTTCTTCTTCTTCTTCTTCTTCTTCTTCTTCTTTCTTTATTTATTTTTGAAAGTTGAGAAATGAAGGAATAGAAAATGAAATGTTAAGTTTGATTAGTTTTATAAACCTTGAGGTAACTAAACTCATGATTTTACTTCAATCCAACCAGCCCAATCAACTCCACAATAAGGGTGTACAGAACCAAACCAGAACCTAATGGACTTTGGTCCGGTTATTTTGATTTTTCGTTCGTTTGGTTTTGAACCAAAATAAAAAATCAATTTAATTGATTCAGTTTGGTTTTGAAAATTAAAAAATCAAAGGAACCGAACAGATCAAAATTTTCAAAACTCACCGTTTTGCATATATATATATATATATATATATATAAAAGCAAACTGGCCTTAACTTTTATCTCTGGTTATCATTGCATTTAGAGGCATCTACCCATAAATGCCAATACTCTTCATGTGCAAGCTTGTGAATTTGATGCTAGCCTTCAATACCAATAGTTGGTTATAGAAGGGGCAAATGATAGGACCTTCTAGTTGAGGTGTTAGAGCAGTGAAGGTAGTAGCAGGGGCCGAGGAGCATGATAATTACTGTTGTGTGAAACTATTTTATGTATAAATAATAATCTTCTTGGGGCAGATGCCAAACAATGTTTTCTTAAGTTTTGTAATATATAAATGATTGTCTTTTTCTTGTTCATGCTAATTCATATGCTTAACTTATACATGCATTGTTATCAAATTATGTCATATACCAATAGTAATAATCATGACATGACATTTAATGCAAAAACACACATTTTCTTTAAACCTCAAGGGGTGACACCTTGAGTGCATTAACTCCTATTACCAATCAAGCTTCTCTATTTTTCTTGATTTAACATTTCCTCTCAAGCCCCTAAGTTTTTTTAGGATGCCTTTTTTTTCATCTTAGTAGGGTGCCTAATGTTAGCAAGGCCACCTTTTTTCAGTTTTCGACTTTTAGACTGTGTTGTTTTTAATTTTTATTTATTAGCCTAGCCATGGAACCTTTTTCACTTATGGACATATACCACTTCCTTAAATTCATTCTTGTTGCTATTAACAAGGATAATTACACCTTTTAATAATAGTTTTTTCAGTATAAAAGGCCCTTCCTAGTTAAGTCTAAACTTTTATCGATAATCGAACATGCCCGGTCTTATTTGTTTGAATACTAATTCACCTTCCCTTAAATGATGGCCTTTAATCTTTTTACCAAAGGATTGAGCTAATCTTTTTGTATAATTGAATGTGATAATAGGCTCTCATTCGACCTTCATATGGCAAGTCCATTTGCATCAACCTTTGCCTTACCTATTTTTTTTGAAACTTCACTTCTAAAGTTGTTTTCAATAATTGTAGCTCAATTTCTATCAAATCTTGAGAAAAAAAAGCTAGGGTAGAATTGCCTAGAAAAAATTGCTTATGTCCTATATACCAAAGAAAAAGGGGTGGCTTATATCAATGTCATGATAGTAGTTTGGTATTGCCAGAGTACAAATGGTAACTTTTATACCCAATCCTTATAGGTCTGAATGGTTTTGGATAAGATTTTCATTAAATTCTTATTGGTAGCTTCAATTGTCCCATTCACCTATGGACGATAAGGAGAAGACTTGTCATGTTTAATATTATATTTTTAGAGCATTTGCCTAGTCTTTATCTGGAATTGCACCCCATTGTCCGATGCCACATGATGAGGCATTGTGTACCTAAAAATTAGATTCCTCTCAATGAATCATACCATTTCCTATGCCCCTAACTTCTTGAAGGATTCAGGGTTTATCCACTTTATGAAGTAATCAATGGTAACCATTATGTACTTATGTCTATTCAAAGTCATTGGATAGATTTCTCCTATGATGTCTATTCCCTAAGCTGTAAAAAGCTATAGGATGATAGGTTACATAATTCTAGGATATGAAAATAACTTAGATATGCATATTGTTGACATTGATGGCACTATTTTACATACCAGGGACAATCGATATTTATAGTTAACCAAAAAAACCCTTGCCGAATGATTTTTCTCATGAATGCTAAACCATTAATATGGGCCCCACAAGTCCTTATGTGAATTTCTTCCATTACTTTCTTGGCTACTATCTTATTTAAACACCAAGTTGAATGCCATCAACTTGTATCCTGCATAAAGTCTCATCCATGCTAATGAACTAAGTTGACAACTTTTGAATCATTCTTTTTCTTTCTCTATAGCTTTTTTAGGGAATTTTGACCTCTTAATAATTTTAAATATCATGGTACTAGGGTTTCCCGTCGATCTCTTTTACATTCATACCCTGCTCGTTTTTGAAGCAAGGCTTGGTTGAACTTCTAATCACTATTGGTCTCATAGTCACCCCTTTTAGGTTATTCCACATAGACACCAGAGTTTCCAAGGAATGTACTAACTAATTTTCATCTTAAGGCACATGCCTAAAAGTACACACCTCAAACTAAGCGCTCAAGTTTTTCAGATAATCAACATATGGTTCTAGCCACTCTTCTTTGAAGGGCCATTCACCTTTCACCTGATGGATTATTGGAGATAAATCTCCGAAGACCTATACTATCTTTGACCTTAGGGCTAATAATGCTTCCAACCCATATATACAGGTGATATAAGAAGGTAAGCAGATAAAGTACATGGTAAAATAAGATGGTGATGTGTATTATTAGAGTTAAATGAAAAGGCATTGAAAAAGAAATTGTTATATAAAGCACGTAATACAATTTTCACCATACATCCTGGTGGTAAGAAGATGTACCAAGATTTGAAACAATTCTACTTATGGCTAGGTATAAAAAGAGATGTGGTGGAATATGTTTCTAAGTGTTTGAATTGTCAACAGGTGAAATTTGAGCACCAACTTCCTTTAAGATTGTTGAATCGCGTTCCAATTCCTCAATGGAAATAGGATAATATTACCATGGATTTTGTTACAGGTTTGCCCCTCATACAAAAGAAACATGATGCAATATGGGTGATAACCAATAGACTCACCAAATCAGCTCACTTCATACCGATTAGATCAGATTATTCAATGGATAAGTTAACAAAATTATATGTAAATGAGATTGTTCAGCTATATGGAGTCTTATTATCCATAGTTTCTGATTGAGATCCAAGATTATATTCACATCCAAAATTTAGAAGGGGTTACAAATGGCATTAGGCATATGGCTCAACTTCAGCACAACATTCTACCCCTAGATTGATGGACAATTAAAAGGGTTATACAAATAATAGAAAATATGTTAAGGGAATGTGTTTTAGATTTCCTAAGAAGTTGGAACCGGTACCTTTCCTTAATGGTGTGTGTGTATAACAATAGTCATCAATCCAGTATCTGTATGCCACCCTATGAAGATTATATGGCCGAAAGTGTAGAACCCTAGTGTACTGGATAGAGTTAGTTCAAACTAAGATAATTAGCCTAGACATTGTCAAAGATACTAAAGAGAAGGTGTATATTATTAAATAGAGGTTAAAAGCAGCCAGTGATAGATAAAAGCCATATGTACACTTAAAAAGGAAGAACATCGAATATTAGGTTGGTGATAAAGTGTTTTTGAAGATATATCCAACATGAAAGGTATTACGTTTTGGGAAGAAAGGAAAGCTTAGTCTAAGATTAATCTACCTATATGAAGTTCTGGAATGAGTTGGACTAGTGGATTATAGATTGGCGCTTCCTACAGAATTATCCATGTAATGTAACACCATACGTTCAATCAGATTGTTATAGGTCGAGTGAAATTATTATAGTTACCGTAGCTTTATAGTAATACGTTGTCCAATTTAGGTAATGAGTTGGTAGCTTAATTTAGCATTTCGATTCTTACATTAACAATTTCCATTGCTAAATATGGCGGCACTTAACAGCGGGAAAAATTTGGGATGAAAATTAGCAATAGAAATTAAATTTCGTTGCTGAAATAGTAACAGAAATTAATTCCTTTGCTAAAATAGCAACGGATTTTAAATTCAGCAATGGATTTCAATTTTCGTTGATATTTTTGCAACGAAATTATTTTCATAACAACGGAATATAATTTTCGTTGCAAAAAATAATACCTTCACTAAATTCAACATAAAATAGCAACGGAATTTCAATTGTTAGTGCTGCTGTTTCTTCCACACAAAAATTACCATCTGAAATAATAAGGAAGACTGTTGAAGAGGTACTGATATATTTAGATGCTACTATTTTCTCTTCTCCCTATACTCTGTGTTGTTTTCTTTAAATTTGTCAAAGCTTGCTTGCATCTGCAACCTAAACATATAAATGTGGATATTTGTTTGTTTATGTTTGTGTGCATGTAATGAAGAGAGAGAGTTGAAAATATGTGCAATTTAATTGAGACCAATCAAGGGGAGGTATTTTCAAAATACCTTGTTTGCATTTTGGTATTTACTAATACGAGATGATGCTCATCTTTTGATTTGCTTAGGATGGGGAACTTCATACAATTGATATGATTACTCCACTGGATGTGGTTGTTTGCAATTTAAATAATCAATTAAGTTCTTTGATGTGGATTGATGAGAAGGTTAGTTTCATTTTTTGGATTTTTGCATTTGCGAGAACTATGCAATGTGTTTCTTTTCAAATATTGTGTTTCATCGACTTACCTTGGTTGTTATTCATGCAAATAATCTTTTGCAATATACAAGATTGAATACTTATAGAATCAATTGTTGTGCATAATGAATTTAGATTGTGTTTTGTGATATGGAATTGTCCATAGTTTTGGTATATAAAAGATAGTGGTTAGGATTTTCCATAGATTTAATTAAAAATAATAAATAATTATATTTAAATTTATTATTAAATTATGTGATTAAGATATGGATTCCTTTCACTTGTACTAGGGAAAGAAAATAATTTATGAGTGAAAACAAAAAAAGACCAAATATCCCTAAAAAACTCTAAAAACTTTAAACTGTAAAATGACAACTTAAACGTTATTTTTTAGGCCTAAAAAATGCTGTTACAAGAGCTTTGCTCAGTAATAAATGACCGTCTCAAAACGAGCTTTTCGAAAACATATTATAATAAGAAATCTGACACTTGTAGCAAAAGTTATGACCAAAATAGTCTGTACAGTAAAAATAATCTATTTAGGCTTTATGTTAGATTTCTTCATTTCTTATCAAATTCTAATTTAATTTAGGGTTTTTATTATCTATATTTATGATGATAAATTGTTGGTAATTATTGATTTTATCCATAATCTATTGAATTATATGTGTTTGTTGCTTATTTACATATGTTTGGTGGTTTACTTTTCTTTTTTTGTGCTTTAATTTGTATAAACAACTAGTGTGTCATATGTTATTTTCATACATTGATCTAATTAAATCAAAGAAGCTATATGTATTCCTGCTTCACATTCACCTAATTTAATGTGAGATATGGCTTTTCTTTTTCATGCAAATGTAGACTTAATTTTAATGACTTGCTCTCATAGTGAACACAACAACTTTTAATCACACTTGTCTTTATTGTTTCATTTCATAGGTGGAGATTTTGTTTCTACACTCTGTTCTTGGGTTTGTCAATATGTATCTGTTCTTTGAGTTGCTATTTCACATCCTGTTGTTTGAAATAAAATTATGCAGAATATAAAAATACAAAATTGACTTTTGGTTGCTAAAATTAGCAATGGAATTTACTTTTTCGTTTCTAAAATTAGCAACTGAATTTTTTTTTTCTGTTGCTAAAATTTAGCAATTGAAATTGATATTCCATTGCTAAAATTAGCAATAGAAAAGTCAATTCAGTTGCTAAAATTAGCAATGGACTAATTTTAGCAACGAAAAAGTCAATTCTGTTGCTAAAAATTACCAATTCACCGAAAATGAGTTGGTTGAATTTAGCAACGGAATTCATTTTTCGTTGCTAGTTGCTAAATTTAGCAACAAAAATGAAATTCTATTGCTAAAAAAATAGCAACCACCAGATTAGCAATCAAAATTTTAGTTGCTAATTTCCGTTGCTATTTTGTATTAGCAACGGAAAATATCAATTTTTCGTTGCTAAATTGCATTTTTCTTGTAGTGTGATATATGGAATAACATGTTTAATCGTGGTTTCTAATGCATGTATTATATTATTATATATATATATATATATATATATATATATATATATATATATATATATATATATATATATATATATATATATATATATATATATATATATATATATATGCAGATCATTTTAAGAAATGTTGAAATTTAAGGATGCTGAATTACATGTAGGCTTACGTTGTGGTTTAAATTATTATATTTTATCATATACTTATTTTTAATATGTCATTTTTAAATGTTTTCAATTTATGTATGGTATATGACTCTGATGATCACCGTGAGTGGTTTTCTTTCATTTTTAGTATCCCCACTAAGCATTATGGCTTAGCATGAGTTATTTTATCCGTGTAGGTTCTATAGTCACAGCTTTTACACAGGAACGTTCTCTGCATCAGGACAGGCCAACACCAATTCATAGAAGTTGATGTTGGGATTTTTGGTTAATTTTGTATACGTTTCTTTCATATGTTTAATATGTATAAAAGGTCATATAATAAATTTATATCATATGGAAGATGATGTTGTATTAAGCTCATCATGAGAATGCTAGTATGTGCATGCAGATAGGAGCTAGAATGCATATATATATATATATATATATATATATGTGTGTGTGTGTGTGATGAAATTTTGAATGCTATGCATGATAATGAATATAAACTAAGATAGTTGTATCTAGCATGAATATGATAAGTGGGTTGCATGATGAGTGGTTATGCATATGTAGAAAAGGAATTGAAGTTGTGAGAAACACCTAATTAATATACAGGTTGACTGATTAAATGGATCATTAGTATGATTAATGTTGGTTTAATGGGTTAATATCCTACTATAATATGAATGAAATGTATGGTATAATATATGATAAAGGCACTAGACTTAGGGTGTTTCAGTAGCACCGCGGTATATGTGTCCCTATTGATGGCCATTATATCCTAAGATCCTGGATTGTCCACTGTACACTAAGGGCAATTATATTTTATAATTTATGTCACATTTTACATGTTTTTCCTTACTAATCATGTTATGTTATAATTATTACATGTCTCGTTAGTGTCCAATCATGCTTAAATAATATATATTTATCATAAACACATACATTAACATATAAAAGAAATGAAAACATAACAATTTCTTCACATTCATCATTTGGCCATGTTAGGATCTCACACCTACAATGTCATTTTTTCTTCATTTACATACAAATATGTTTCAAATGTCATTTATAACACTCATATAACCATACATGTTCAAATTGTCCTATAATTTCTAAGTTTCCTTAACTTCTATCATTATGTTTACTTATGTAACATTATGCACATTTATTAATTTTTATGTTCCACCACTTCCATTACATTCTCTACCCATTATGTTGCCAAAATCTGACTTGATACATCATTAATCATTAAATTCTCACAATTTATACATAGGTACCTAATTCGACCACTATAGTATTTATCATTTCCATGTTGTTTCTTCCACTTATTTTCATTCATATTAGGTTGTTTCAGCAATTTATCAAGTTATATGAATTTATATCACAATTCTACTCAATTTAATATAGTTACATAATGTAAAATTTAGGTTAAATTAACTAAAATAGATGAAATTAAATGTAATTTGTATCCACTAACCTTAATTAAGCTTGGAATTCACTTATTCTTCCCTCTCCTCTCCTTCCTTCTTCTTGCCTTTGTCTTTGCCTTGTAGTTCTTCTTTAGGCCAAAATTGGAAGGGAGAAAATCATGAGTTTTAACCATGAATTCAAACAAATAAAAGCTACTAAACTACTATACTAACCATGATTTTACAATCCCATAACAAATTCCTTAACCAAATCTAACAAAAACACAAAGTGTTGCCTAATTAGGTCAATTCTCTCTCTCCAAAATAACTCCAAATCCAAGCATCTCCTTGATGCAATCCAACTTTTATGGTTTAAAGGATGATTTTTAGAGTATGTGGTAAAAATTTTGGGTTGAGATTTGGTGGAAGGAAGAAGAGATGAAGAAAATGGTGGAAGATGGCCAAAATGATCTAGGTTTAGATTCTTCAAAGAAAATATGGGAAGATTACAAAATTTAAGGCAGAATTATAGATAATTATAGAGCCCTCTATGTTGTCTTTAAGTCCACCAAATCTAAGACCTAAATTCCTCTATTTAAGCCACTTGTCACCATTTCCTTAATCCCTACACATCATTTAACTATTGTACAACTTGTAGGTGATTATGACATATTTTTAATGACTTACATGTTCTTATATAATTAAAATATGACAATTAAGCCTATTAATTAATTTGAACTCGATTTTGACCATTTTTTTGAAATTGATGTTCAGCTTGTCAGAATGCTATGAAATTTTTTCCTGCATGCACTAGCATATGAAGGAGAATTTTTGTAAAATTTTAGCTCATTCCAACATTGTTTCGGTATACTTCCGGCTTCGGAGGCAAATTCAACCAATTCGAAATTCAAAATTTTGAAACTATCAGAAAATTTATTTTTCACTTCTAATAGATTATTTATACTATTTACAATGGCTTTATGTGATTGGAATAATTTTTGGAGCTCTGTAAAATTTTTTCAAAGCCCGATTAAACTTTTGGTCAACCCTTTTATGATAACCAAGAAAATGCTCCTCTACTCGATTCGGGAACCTATTTAAGCTTATTTTCTTCTTAAATTGTACCAATAGACTCCATTTAATTCATATTATGTCATCAAATGCCTAAATATACTTTCTAGACCTATCACCCATCCCCTAATTGCTCTGGGGTAAGCACGCTTAACCTTTAAGCCTTTGTGATTTACTCTATATTATACTAGTGCAATTACTCTAATAACTATCCTAGGGTTATTATGTATGCTCTACAACATATTGTGCATGACAAATTAAATTTCAGTGTGTTACATTACTCTCCCACTAAATAAAAATTTTGTCCTTGAAATTTACCTGGCTTCAAGAGTTGAGGATACTATTGTCTCATCATTTCTTCTGGTTCCCAATTTGCTTCCTCCATATTGTGGCATGTCCAAAGCACCTTGATAAGTGGAATTCTCTTATTCCTCAGCTACCTAGTTTCTTTGGCCAATATTCTCAGGGTTCCTCATTATATGACAAATCGGGCTACAGTTGGACTTTCTTTGGTGTAATGATGTGTAAAGGATAAGACCAATATCTCCTTAACATGGACACATGAAATACATCATGAATCCTTTCTAACTCTAGTGGCAACTTCAATCTATAGGCTACTGGTCCAACCCAATGTACTACCTTATAGGGACCAATGAATCTCAAACTAAGTTTTCCCTTTTTGCAAAATCGTAGGATCTTCCTCCATGGGGAAACCTTTAAGAACACTTTCTCACCCATATTGAATTCTATATCTTTCCTTTTCAAGTCAGCATAGGATTTTTGTCTATCTGTAGTTGCCTTAAGGTTGTCCCTAATCAATTTCACTTTCTCCTTGGTTTCCTGGATCAAATATAGTCCCACTAGCTTACTCTTTCTTAGCTCGGTCCAACATAAAGGCATCCTACATTTTCTCCCATAAAGTTCTTCAAATGGCACCATCTTGATGCTGGACTGATAACTACTATTATATGCGAATTCTGCTAGTGGAAGATAATTCTCCCAATTGCTACCAAATTCGAGTATGCAATACCTTAATATATCTCCAGTATTTGGATGACTCGCTTAGATTGTCCATCTATCTGTGGGTGGAAGGTTGTATTGTAATCTAGGTGAGTCCCCAATGCTTTTTGAAGCTTTTGATAAAATTTGGATGTAAACTAAGGATCTCTATCTGAAATGATGGCGATGGGAACCCCAATAATCTTACTATCTCATTAATGTAAATTTCTGCTAACCTGGCTGATGAGAAATCAGTTCTCACTGGTATAAAGTGAGTAAACTTTGTTAATCTATCTACTATCACCTAAATGGAATCATGTTGTCTCCTGGTAAGTGGTAATATAGACACGAAATCCATGGTAACACGTTCCTATTTCCATTTTGGTATGGTGATAGGCTGCAGTAATCCTGAAGGAATCTGATGTTCGGCTTTCACTTGATGACATATCAAACATTTAGTTACAAAATATGTAGTTTCCTTTTTCATCCCTGGCCACCAGTAGGTTGCTTTCAAGTCTTGGTACATTTTGTTACTGCTTGGGTGCA
>JBBPFJ010000168.1:0-56908 GCA_037975025.1 Excoecaria agallocha
GGTTCCAAAACACCATCACTAGTGGAATTTACTTGTTCCTGAGATGTCTAATCTCTCTAGCTAAGATCTTCACTGACCTTTCTTTATAGGTCATATCGACCTGCACTTGGATCTCTTCTAAAGTGATCACATGGTTAGGATCAGATTTGTACCTTTAAAGCATTGAAATGTGGAACACATGATGAATCTTTTCTAAATATGATGGAAACTTTAACCCATAAGCTACAGGACCTACTTGCTAAAGTATCTCATAAGGGCCAATAAATCTTGGACTCAGCTTGCCCTTCTTTGTAAATCTCATAACCTTTGTTCGATGAAATACCTTCAAAAATATTGTATCTCCGACTTGAAATTCTATATCCTTTCTCTTCAAGTTTACACTTTTTCTTCCAAGTCACATATCAAATTAGATCCTACAAGCTTCTTTTACTCAATTATGTCCAGCACAAAAGAGTTCTACATTTCCTCCCATAAAATGCCTCGAAAGGTACCATCTTTATGTTGGACTGGTAGCTAGCAAACTCTACCAAAGATAAATATTTCTTCTAAATGCTACCAAACTCTAGCACATAGCATCGTAATATATCTTCTAATATCTTAATCAT
This sequence comes from Excoecaria agallocha, assembly GCA_037975025.1. Taxonomy (NCBI): domain Eukaryota; kingdom Viridiplantae; phylum Streptophyta; class Magnoliopsida; order Malpighiales; family Euphorbiaceae; genus Excoecaria; species Excoecaria agallocha. The sequence goes on from JBBPFJ010000168.1 coordinate 606, forward strand.
CTGCTCTGACTGACCATCCGTTTGAGGGTGGAATGCTATACTGAAATGGAGTTTAGTCCCCAAAGCTTCTTGCAAACTTTTCCAAAAATACGAGGTGAATCTGGATCCCTATTAGAAATGATGGATAACAGCACTTCATACAACCTTACTATCTCATTGATATAGATCTCTACCAACTTGGTCAAAGAAAAATCCATCCGTACTAGCAAGAAAATAGCAAACTTGGTGAGTTTATCAATGATCACCCATATTGCATCATATTTTCTTAGAGTCACAGGCAATCCAGTAATAGAATCCATAGTCACCCGATTTCATTTTGATTCTGGTATTAAAATAGGATGAAGCAAACCCAATGAAACTTGGTGTTCTGCTTTTACTTGTTGACATATTTGATATGCTTTTTCTAGAAGCGTAAATACTGCAAGTATACGGTGTACCGGTTATAGTACTTCAGATATCGATCCCACGAGGAAATGCGATTTCAATCACCCACTATTACTACTCAATTTTAATCTTGTTTACGATGTTCCAAAATGGAAGTTAATTCTAACTACCTTATTGTATAAATTAATTAAATCCTAAATAAGTATATCAAAGAAGACAATTAATAATTTGAAACTCATGATCATGCATTTGATACCATTATTTGAATTATAATTTTTAATCTCATTAGTAAGCCAAGTTGGAATAAATTCCTAATCCACTCTCTCGACATGAATTAGATTGCCTAAAACATGCAATTAAAATACTAATTCTCAACTCTCGTTAATGAATCATTTTATTTTAATAACATATTTTAAGATTATCTACCAACCTATAGCAATTATCTCTACATGTGATCTCTCAAACTATGTTTTGATAATGAATTTTCTATTAACTTTTAATAAGATGTTGCTCTCGCTAACTCTCTTATTTATAATAATTATGATTATTTTCAGAAAAGGAATTCCACATTTAAGGTCGTCTTCCTTAACTTATAATGATGCCAATAAACTTTTTAACAAAAAATATTACAATCAAAGATCAATATTATAAATGGAAACAGAAATTTGTTCATATATAATCAAATGCCAACATAATATTCATTCAAGGAAATACAAGGAAGAAAAATAAAATAAAAGGACAAAGAGAAGGGGATCTCTCAACCCTTTTTCCCTTCACACAAGATGTCTTCTTCCTTGCTTTTGTCTCCTCTTCAAAATATGAAAATAAAAACTAAGTACTAAAGAAAAATTGCTATTGTTCTCAAGATCACCAAAAAATAAAACTACAATTATTCATCATCCTTAAAATTTTGTTCACTTGGCATATATATGCCAATTCAAAAGTTATGTTCCTTCAAGAATCCTTTCACAAGAGTTGTATTGTTTTGAGAAAAGGTGCATCACTTCATAATTTTGAACTCCTCATTCGTACTGTGTCGCGACCTCGCGACACTGTCGCGCCCGCGACAAGACACGCCTCCACTTGGCTGGCTCCGCTGGCTGTCGCGAGCTCTCCTTGCTTTGGCACCCTCGCAACATGGCATGCTTCAGCTTACTTTCTTCACCGTCTTTTGTCGCGACTACGCGCTATTTTCGCGCTCGCGACACCTCCAATGCAGCTCACTTGTATTTCTTTCCTCCACTTAACTCCTTTAATCTTCAAGTTATTCCCTTCTCCTATAAAACAATTAAAACAAATACACACACACACACAAAAACACATAAAAGCAACAAAATATAGATAAAATATTAAAACAATAAACACAATACGACACAAAACCACACACTAACACACAATATTTATGAGCTTTTCAAGCTTATATCAATTCCCCACACTTGAACTTTTGCTTGTCCTTAAGTAAAAACTTAAAAATGTTAGACCCATCAAAGCTCAAACACAAAAACATAAAACATGAAATATGGAGTTGTCCTTCTTAAGATTCTCACAAATTAACACATAATAGGTTTCTTAAACATAGTAATCATGAGTCAATGTCAACAAATACCAAAATAAAATCATGGATCTATAAAATCTAATACTCATATGCCCCAAATAAGATAAACAAGAGAATGCAAAGTACAATGATATAAAGCTCTTAAAATCTTTATTTCTTACAACATGTACTCTTATCCTAACAAGTAATACAAGATGTAAAGTTATTCTCTCATAATTTCTGCCTCACATCACTCAAGTGTTTAATGGATTGTGTTTAACTCATATTTCCTCTTATACCACCACATACCATAGGCTTGTATTAAATAAAAATCTCCATCACTAGTATAAAATAATGCACAAAATCAAAAGGGTCTTTAAAGGGTTATAGCTTAGATTAGGTTAAGGTAGGAAAATTTTGGTTAAGTAGCTCATTCATGTGGAAAATATAGCAAATACTCCAACAAGTAAGATTTTATATTGCAAAGGTTGCACTAAAGCATAATATTTATCTTACTAATGAAATTTCCATAATCCCTTATAACGATTCTTTAATTCCCACTAGTTTTCATTTATGCTCAAATTCAACTAGCTGCCTTTTCTTTCTTCTATTTCATTCTTTTGAAAGCAAACTAGTTAAACATTGTTTTTTCTTTATCTCTTTCTCTCTTTTTTTTAAATGGAAACACTAGTGGCTTTTAAAATGCAGGGATCAAAATTATTGATGCTACAAAATAGCAATACTTAATCCTACTCATCAAGCATTACTACGTCTTCCACATAACGGTTCAAAATTGAAAGGTTAATTCATTAGAAATTGGTATGGGGTTAAAAATAAGCTCATGAATAAAAATGTTATAGGCTCAAAATGGCTACCTAAAGTCAAAAAGGGTAGTTGTTTAAGCAAGCTAAATTAGGTTATTTCTAAGTGCCCTTATCATTTCTCATACATATTATATACCAAAAGTGATCTCAATAATTATCTAAAACAAGTTCTAGAGTAATGAATACAAGAGGAATTCTCTCAAAATAAAAAATTATTGTGTTAAGGCTCAAAAACTCACCATGGCTATGACAAAACTCTACATCATGCAAAACTTACTAAGTTAAATAACATGCTTAAAGAAACTTAGCTTAAAAAAACTGTATGCCAAAGTACTTTACCTAAACATGCCTATCCATATAAGCATAATTATATTAAAACTAAAGATCCTTAATTCTAAGTTAGTAAATGTATCAAATCGACACATAATTAACTATGGAAAGACTAATTACATATGTTAATAAGCAATAATCTCACAAAGAATAACTCCATCACACAACTTAACATAAAACACTAATCCTATATGCACACTAACAACTAGCTTTCCCACACTTAAAGGACACAATGTCCTCATTGTATAAGGAAGATTCCACAAAAACAAAATATGCAACACAAACAAGCACAACACAAACAATACAAAAACATAAGAAAAATTAAAAAGAGGAGTTGGGAACATTACTCAGTGGGTCCACTTGGGGACCCCGGTGGAGAAGGCGTGCATTGAAAATTCTGGTGGCGAAAGAAAGAAAGGAGCTTGCGACTGAGGCTCATTTGACTTTTATGCATTTGCTTGATAGTGGCCTCAAGGGAATCCATTCGGGCCGCCATGCTTTGATTTGCTGCCTCAATTCCATCCAAACGTGACATAACTCGCTGCAAACCAGTAATTTCCTCTTGTGCTGCACCGACACTCGGCTCATCCCTATCATCTCGAGCCAAACCAACATCACTAGCATGAGCAGTCTCTTCTTTATCATCACCCTCATCGGAATCATCGAAATCAGCAGCAGTGGATGTGGCAGGAGCTTTCCCTTTTCCTTTGGCACAACTAGATCCCGTTTCCTGCACAAAACGTGATAAAAACTGCGGAGGCATAGTGTTTCTATCTAAAACATGGGAGTTACGCAGATAACGGATATCCATTAAAGTCACATGTTCATTTTCAGCCAAAACAAAGTTGCCTAAATCACCTAAACACCCTAAAATAATACCGATTACCATGTGACACATGCCTACAGTTTTTGTTCTAGCAATTGATGCATGGTATAACCCGTCAAAGATAAAATCTATTGAGCATGGTGTTTTACGTGACAGTAACAAATGAAGCACAAACAAGTCCTTGGTTTGAACCTTGGTGCTTTCTACTCGTCCAAATAAGGCATGGCATAAATACTTATGAAATAAAAACAAGCCATTATCCTTAATAAGTCTATTATAGGCATTTTTGTTATTGAATTATGTCAAGCCAGTTAGGGTTGTCCAAATTGGTCAGTGATCAAATAAATTGAAATTAAAGCGTGTTCCATTCAAGGGAAAACCAAACCAATCATGCATTTCATCAAAACCAAATGTAAACTCAGCACCTTGGTGGCGAAATTTAAAGTGAGTCTTTTTATTATCAACATAAGCCAATGTGACAAAAAACTCTACAGCCCAGTCCCTCCTAATGGGTAAATTCATAACAGAAAATTTCGCCCACTTCATGTATTTGATATACCTATCAAATTGTGCAGTTAATCCTAAATCATTAATCAACCCAGTATCTAAATGCAACATGCCTACATAGGTTTTTGTATTAAAAAAACTTAAACTTTTTCCCTTCCTCTTCAGAATAAAGGGAGAAAGGACAATTAAACCTGGATTGTAGGAACTCATCTAATGTAGATGATGAAGAACCTGGCTCAACCACTGGGTGTTTATCCTTGCGTCCAATGGATTTTGTACGCACCATGATAATGACCTTGAGAATCTTAAAAATAGAAGAAGCAGAAAGAGAAACCAACAAAACCCTGCAAAAGTCTCAACAAATCAAGTAAAAAAATGGAAAGATGAGAAGAGAAAACACAAACCTTGAGAGAAAAACGATGAAAGCTTGTGAACAGTCGAGTGAAGGAATGTGAAAGGTTGGGTTAGGGTTTTAGCTATATATAGGGGCAGATGAAAAGGCAGTTAAAAATATCAAAAATTCAAATCCCATGCGCTGTTGCGACCTCGCGCCATTGTCGCGATCGCGACAGTACACGGTATTCCAATATTGCGACCACGTGAATAATGTCGCGCTCGCGACAGTAGCTAAATGCCCGATTGCCCTATTCACATGTCGCGATCGCGATGTCATCGCGCTCGCGACAGAACTAAAATTCCCATTCCTCACGAGCTTTGGTCGCGCTTGCGACAGAACATTTGTGATCCGTCCCTCATCCATGTCGCGCTCGCGACAAGAAGGATTTTATATATATATATATATAGCATCTACAACAAAAAATAAGTTAACATAAATACCTGTAAAAATAAAAATAAAATATGTAAATATCTTAAACAAAATAAAATAATGATTCACATAAAAACAATAGAGAATAAGATATAGAAATAATAACTCTAAGCCAAAGTCAAAGAGATAAAAGATACCTCTTTATTCTCATATGCTCCATCAAAATAAATTTTACACCGATGCCCATTAACTTTAAACAAGTCTCCCTTATTATTTTTAAGTTCTAAATACCCATGGTCGAAGACTTGATTAACTTCAAAAGGGCCACTCCATCGAGACCTCAATTTTCCAGGGAATAATTTTAATCGAGAATTAAAAAGTAAAACCTTATCCCCACACTTAAAGCTTTTATACTTAATATGAGCATCATGCCACTTTTTAGACCTCTCCTTATAAATACGTGCATTTTCATAAGCAAAAAGACGTAATTCATCAAGTTCATTTAATTGCAAACATCTTTTTAAACCAGCCTCCTTCATATCATAATTTAAGGTCTTAATTGCCCAATAAGCCCTATGTTCTAACTCCACCGGAAGATGACATGCTTTTCCATACACTAACTTATATGGAGTCATTCCAATAGGTGCTTTAAAAGCAGTCTTATATGCCCATAATGCATCATCAAGCTTGTGTGCCCAATCTTTTCTCGAATGAGAAACAATTTTTTCTAAAATCCATTTAAGTTCTCTATTGGACACTTCGACTTGACCGCTAGTTTGTGGGTGGTATGGAGTAGCTACTCTATGGTGGACACCATACTTATTCAATAAGGATGCAAAAGAACGATTGATGAAATGCGTACCTCCATCACTTATGATAGCCCTTTGTACTCCAAACCGTGAAAAGAGTTTCTTCAAAAACGAGATCACCACCTTTGAATCATTGGTTGGTAAAGCTTCAGCTTCAACCCATTTAGAGACATAGTCGACCCCAACCAATATATATGACTTCCCAAAAGATATAGGAAATGGACCCATAAAGTCTATTCCCCACACATCAAAAAGTTCAACCTCCAAAATATTATTCAAAGGCATTTCATCTCTCTTCCCTAGGTTTCCTGCCCTTTGACACTTATCACATTTAGCTACAAAAGTCCTAGCATCATTAAAAAGGGTAGGCCAATAAAATCCACACTCTAACACCCTAAAAGCGGTTTTTTCCCCTCCATTATGCCCCGAATACAATGATGAATGACAATGAGCTAAAATGTCCAATGTTTCCTCCTCACTCACACATCTTCTTATGATACCATCCCCACTAATCCTAAATAGATAGGGCTCTTCCCAAAGATAATTTTTCACATCACTAAAAAATTTCTTTTTCTATTGCCATGTCAATCCATAGGGTATGATTCCTGCAGCAAGAAAATTAGCAAAATCTGCAAACCAAGGCACATGCTTATAATTTAGTGACATAAGAGATTCATTCGGAAAAGATTCATTGATTTCATGACTATCCCCTAATGGTCCGTCAGCATTTTCTAATCTAGATAAGTGATCAGCTACTAAATTTTCAGAGCCTTTCTTATCTTTAATTTCTATATCAAATTCTTGCAATAAAAGGACCCAACGAATTAACCTAGGTTTAGCATCTTTCTTAGCAAACAAGTATCTCAAAGCTGCATGATCCGTATAAATTATAACTTTAGATCCTAACAAATAAGACCTAAATTTATCACATGCATAGACAACAGCCAACATTTCTTTTTCAGTTGTTGTATAATTCACTTGAGGAGGTGACAAAGTATGACTAGCATAGTAGATCACATGCAAATGTTACCAATCCTTTGACCTAACACACACCCAACTGCTAAGTCACTCGCATCACACATAATCTCAAAAGGCAACTCCCAATTAGGAGTAGTGATTATAGGTGCAGTTGTAAGGGCCTCTTTTAAAGAATTAAAAGCATGCATACAATCATCAGAAAATTCAAAAGGCACTTCTTTAACAAATAAATTAGTTAAGGGTTTAGCTATCAGTGAAAAGTCCTTAATGAATCTTCTATAAAAACCAGCATGTCCTAAGAATGATCTAATGCCCTTAAGTGTAGTGGGTGGAGGTAATTTCTCAATGAGTTCAACCTTGGCTCTATCCACTTCAATGCCCCTACTAGAAATCTTATGTCCAAGAACTATTCCCTCTTCAACCATAAAGTGACATTTCTCCCAATTAAGAACTAGGTTAGTTTCCTCACACCTTGCCAACACTCTATCCAAATTATTTAAACATAACTCAAATGAATCACCATAGACTGAAAAATCATCCATGAAAACTTCCATGATGTTCTCAATCATATCCCCAAAGATAGAGGTCATGCACCTTTGAAAAGTTGCTGGTGCATTACACAACCCGAATGGCATTCGTCTATAGGCAAAAGTGCCATATGGACAAGTAAAAGTAGTTTTCTCTTGGTCACTAGGGTATATAAAAATCTGAAAATAGCCCAAGTACCCATCCAAAAAGCAGTAATAAGAATGGCCAGCTATCCTCTCTAACATTTGATCAATGAATGGTAAAGGAAAATTATCCTTCCTAGTAGCCGAATTTAACTTCCTATAATCAATACAAACTCTCCAACCTGTGGTGGTTCTTGTAGGAATTAATTCTCCATTTTCATTCCTAATGACTGTCATACCTCCTTTCTTAGGTACACAATGAATTGGGCTCACCCAAAAACTATCCGAAATTGGATAAATAATCCCAGCATCTAACAATTTAATGACCTCTTTCTTAACTACTTCTTTCATGTTTGGATTAAGTCTCCTTTGCCTTTCTGCTCTAGGTTGACAATCATCTATCAAATTAATCCGATGCATAACAACATTAGGACTAATTCCTTGCAAATTCGAGATTTGCCAACCTATACTTTTTATTCTCCTTTTTACAACCTCTACTAACAAAAATTCCTGATGATGAGTAAGTTTATTAGATACAATAATAGGTAAAGTGTGATTTGAACCTAGAAACGCATACCTTAAATGACTTGGTAGTTCCTTCAATTCTACCGTAGGAGGACTTACAATTGAAGGTGGTATAGGTGCATCATTCCGATATAAGTGTTCTGGCCTTGCACTCTCTTGCTCCTCCTTCCCTCTAGCTTCTTCTTCATTGATTCCCTCATCTTCACCTGCTTCATTAAAAATTTCTGCAACACAAACATCAATGACATCTATTTTCATGCATATATTCTCTTCCATGGGGTATCTTAATGCCCTATCCATGCGATATTCAACACTTTCATCCCCCACTCTCAAAATTAATGATCCCTCATAGACATCAACTAATGCCCTACCTGTTCTCATGAAAGGTCTCCCTAAAATCAATGGGCATTTCACATCATATGTAAAGTCCAAGATGACAAAGTCAGCAGGCAAAATAAATCTGTCAACCTTAACTAATACATCTTCCACAATACCATAAGGTTTTTTAATAGAATGATCCGCCAATTGTAAAACCATTGAAGTGGGCTTAACATAATCCAACCCAAACTTCTTAAAAATTGATAATGGCATAAGGTTAATGCTTGCTCCTAAATCACATAAACACTTAGGGAACTCAACATCTCCTAAAATGCATGGTATGGTAAAACTACCATTATCTTTTAGCTTAGTAGGCAAATTATTTATTATGATAGAACTACATGCCTCAGTCAATTCAATGGTTGAAACATCTTCCCAACTTCTTTTCTTAGCAATTAGATCTTTAAGAAATTTTGCATAGTTAGGAATTTGTGTTATAGCCTCAACAAAATTTAAATTTATATGAACATGCTTCAATTTATCAAGAAAAGATTGAAATTGCTTATCTTGATTTTCTTGCTTTAAACGTTGCGAAAATGGTGGTCGTGGTTGAAAAACCCTTGAAATTTTTTCTGGTGCTGCCCCCTCCGTCGCGCTCGCGACAAGTGTCGTGCTCGTGACAGTAGGCTTTTCAACTGGCTCTGGCTCTCTCGCGACATCCTTTTCACTGGCGATGGTAGGAGCTCCCTCTTCTATCGCGCTCGTGACAGGTGTCGCGCTCGCGACATCTAGCTCATCCTGCCCTTGATATTTCTGAACACTATCAAAATTGTTAGTGGAAACAACTTCATTAGTATAAGATTTTCCTGACCTCAAATTTATGGCTTTCAAATGTTCTCTTGGGTTATCCTCCGTATTGCTTGGTAAATTCCCTTGTGATCGCGACGGAAAAACCTTGGCAATTTGCCCTAATTGAACTTCCAAATTATGAATGGAGGAAGCTTGATTCTTGGTTATTTGATCAAACTTAGTTTCCATCCTCTTTTGGGCCTCCTCTTGAGCATTAAACTTCATATTGATGCCCTCCAAAAACCTATCCATCTTAACCTCCAAAGCACCAAACCTATCTTGGGGTTGTTGAAACCCTACAATCCTATTTTGGTTACTACTATTGCCCCACGAAAAATTAGGGTGGTTTCTCCAACCGGGGTTGTAAGTGTTTGAATATGGGTTTCCTCTACCTTGTCATTGGATGAAACTAACCTGTTCTTCGATACTAGCCATACCCAAATTACACCCCTCACTTCCATGGCTTATTTGACCGCATATACTACACCCACTAGTTGAATTACTACCCATACCTAAGCTATTAATTTTCTGTGTCAACTGCTCCACTTGAGCTTGCAAAGCTACTACGAAATCTACTGCATGCACTCCCCTTGTATTTGAGAAATTTGTCTCCCTAGCTCTTTCGGTTGGCCACATGCAGTTGTTCATTGACATTTCTTCTAATAACTCAAAAGCAGCCTCCGTGGTCTTCCTCATCAAAGATCCCTCAGCTGCTGCATCAATGGTTCCTCGAGTGGTCGGATTCACACCATTATAGAATGTCTGCATCAACAACTCCCTTGGAAGATTGTGGTGTGGGCAACTTCGCTGCAATTCTTTAAACCTTTCCCATGCCTCATACAAAGATTCAAAGTCATGTTGAACAAAAATAGTGATATCCTTTATAATTTTTGCAGTTTTTGCTAGGGGAAAATATTTTGACAAAAAGGCTTGGGCTAATTGGTCCCAAGTTGTAATAGAACCCCTAGTAAGGGAATTCAACCAAGCTTTGGCTTTGTCCTTTAATGTAAAAGAGAAAAGCCTAAGCTTGATTGCATCCGCAGAAACTCCATTAATCTTAAAAGTATCACAAATTTCTAAGAAATTTGCCAAATGAGCATTTGGATCCTCATTTGCCAAACCATAGAATTGTATATTGTTTTGAATCATTTGTAAAAGCGATGATTTTATTTCGAATTGGTTTGCATTTACCGTGGGTCTCACCACACCTTGTTGAGCACCACTCAATGTTGGCGTGGCAAAGTCCATCAAACGCGGTGGATTTTCTTCTTCAGCCATAATAATTATTCTAACCCGACTCTTCTTTTTATTTGACTTACGGTTACTCAAAAGAAATCTCTCTATCTCCGGATTCAACTGCTCAAGTTCTTCTTGCGAACTCCGTGTATGCGGCATGAACTGTAAAATCCTGTAAAATTAAAACAACACAATAAAAAAACAAATTAAATATCGTAATCCAAAATCTTAAATCAAGATTCACAATATAATGATTAAAATCAAACAAGATTCCCCGGCAACGGCGCCAAAAACATGATATGCTTTTTCTAGAAGCGTAAATACCGCAAGTATACGGTGTACCAGTTATAGTACTTCAGATATCGATCCCACGAAAAAATGCAATTTCAATCACCCACTATTACTACTCAATTTTAATCTTGTTTACGATGTTCCAAAATGGAAGTTAATTCTAACTACCTTATTGCATAAATTAATTAAATCCTAAATAAGTATATCAAAGAAGACAATTAATAATTTGAAACTCATGATCATGCATTTGATACCATTATTTGAATTATAATTTTTAATCTCATTAGTAAGCCAAGTCGGAATAAATTCCTAATCCACTCTCTCGACATGAATTAGATTGCCTAAAACATGCAATTAAAATACTAATTCTCAACTCTCATTAATGAATTAGTTTATTTTAATAACATATTTTAAGATTATCTACCAACCTATAGCAATTATCTCTACATGTGATCTCTCAAACTATGTTTTGATAATGAATTTTCTATTAACTTTTAATAAGATGTTGCTCTCGCTAACTCTCTTATTTATAATAATTATGATTATTTTCAGAAAAGGAATTGCACATTTAATGTCATCTTCTTTAACTTATAATGATGCCAATAAACTTTTTAACAGAAAATACTACAATCAAAGATCACTATTATAAATTGAAACAGAAATTTTTTCATATATAATCAAATGCCAACATAATATTCATTCAAGGAAATACAAGGAAGAAAAATAAAATAAAAGGACAAGGAGAAGGGGATCTCTCAACCCTTTTTCCCTTCACACAAGATGTCTTCTTCCTTGCTTTTGTCTCCTCTTCAAAATATGAAAATAAAAACTAAGTACTAAAGAAAAATTGCTATTGTTCTCAAGATCAACAAAAAATAAAACTACAATTATTCATCATCCTTAAAATTCTGTTCGCTTGGCATATATATGCCAATTCAAAAGTTATGTTCCTTCAAGAATCCTTTCACAAGAGTTGTATTGTTTTGAGAAAAGGTGCATCACTTCATAATTTTGAACTCCTCATCCGCACTGTGTCGAGACCTCATGACACTGTCGCGCCCGCGACAAGACACGCCTCCACTTGGCTGGCTCCGCTGGCTGTCGCGAGCTCTCCTTGCTTTGTCGCCCTCATGACATGGCATGCTTCAGCTTACTTTCTTCACCGTCTTCTGTCGTGACCGCGCACTATTGTCGCGCTCGCGACACCTCCAATGCAGCTCACTTGTATTTCTTTCCTCCACTTAACTCCTTTAATCTTCAAGTCATTCCCTTCTCCTATAAAACAATTAAAACAAATACACACACACAAAACACATAAAAGCAATAAAATATAGATAAAATACTAAAACAATAAACATAATACGACACAAAACCACACACTAACACACAATATTTATGAGCTTTTCAAGCTTATATCAATATTAAGCATTTATCCATAAATACTATCACATCATGTTTCATACCTGGCCACCAATAAAAAGCTTTCAAATCCTGGTACATCTTGTTATCGTCAGTGTAGCACCTTTACCCTATACTTAGCTATAACACTTTATTTAGTATTAATTAAGCATTCTTATCATAACATTTCATTTGTTATTCTACTAAACATATATCTAAAAGTTAACTATTAGAAGCTTTACTTATAGGTGCATCTCATTAACATCAAATATTATATATACAAAACATCTATAGTAATTACAAAATTTCCAACATAATTAAAGTTTCCATATATACAAAATATAAGGACAAAAAGAAGACTTTATTATCAATCTTCTAAGACTTGTGTTGGCCAACCTGCTGCAGATATCAGTCTTGGGAAAAAGTCTTGTCCTCGTAACCTACACGAATAAAGAACCCGTACTAAGCTATAAAGCTTAATGGGGAACATAAATATGACAAATGACCACTCACAGTGGTCGCCAACAAGCATACATTATAAACTATAAGTATAACTTATGCTCAATTTAAAAAAAATGCAGACAAGAGTCCACACATGATAACCGAATGACTTAATGATAGTAAATTCGGCATTGATGCTTTATATACACAACATTTAATCATATAAGCATATTTATCCGTTAGACTTGCAATTCATTCATTGAATTACATACCACTGTTTATACTCAGTCATTTCTTCCACATACCACACACTTTAACGTATACTAGGAATATATATATATATATATATATATACACACACACACACACACACACACCCATATATGCTTATGATCAACAAAGACATATGCATATTCATAAGTAAGACAGAGCATTAGTACTATGAAAGTTTATCATTTATCAATCTAGAAATATATTTGTGATACTTATTGTACCAATGCATATATAGAATTTCTAGCTCGCTTCCATCTCAAATACCAATATCATGTGAACTTTATCACTTGTAAATCTGTAAATATTTTATGTGTATGCACAAGACATTATACATCAATTCTCAATAAAGAGCAATAACGAGTAGATATAGGGAAAACATATAACCCAATGTATTAATTTGAGAAGCAATCACCAACATGTATACCTATACATAACTCTTATATTCCATTGCTATAGAAAACACTTATTTCAGCAAAACATTTTCATAGCTTTCATACATGACTAATCTTGCAAGTCATTTATCTACCTCAAGCGAGCAACATATTACTATAGAAAACATGCTATCTCTAATATAGTCCATAACTAGATATTAGTGATGCACTAGTTCATTTATATAACTCTGTACATACTATTTCTATATGCGATAATCATGCATAAGTGTATACCGCAGCATCTTTTAATATCATAATTTCCATATGTGATGAAAAGGAATTTCACATATAAATTAGATTATGAAATCAATTTATGAATTGTCATGCTTCATAAAACTTTAAGTTAAACATCAAACTTTTCTTAACTTTGGTATAAAGCCTGCATTATTCTAAAGAGGTGGATAGTGGGTTATACGGTAGCACCCGAAGGTACAAATAAGGTACCCGAAGGTATAAATTGATTGATTATAACGGAGGCACCCGAAGGTGCAAGTCTGTTTAGTCACCCAAATGGGGTTGACTATAACCCAAATAGGGTTGAATAAGATCCAAATGGGACCATGTCTGTTTAGTCACCCAAACGGGATTGACTACAACCCAAATAAGGTTGAAACTATCGCAGCTGCAAGGTACCCTTACAGGCATGCCTATCTATTCACTTCCTAGACTCAATGCAGGCAGTAAAATCCCTTTGATTTATCTTTCTAATCACATACATATATTTATGTATATATGTACAACTATATGCGAAGTTTCATATACATGTTCATGTATAGACTTTATGTGAACATGATATCACAAACATGTACCAGCATAAATAAGTTGTACTCTTGATCAAATCAAATGCATGTAGTTCATTCACATGTATGTGATCACGGTACTTATCATTATGCTATCCTAAATTCCAATAATCATTTATTATATACATACATACCAATATTTTCTATTACTTCAAGATATACAGTATAGGTTAGAATCATATGTCGAGTATGCATATCTTTTTACACATTTTTTCTATCATACTCGTATATCACATTCATAGAAATCATAGTTATATGGAGATAAATGTACACTGTATGTTATCATTATATAATTGTGTATTTATACAATTCACTATGAAAACATGCTCTATATCATTACTCTTAAACATGTTTCACAAGACAAGCACAATCAATCAGCATAATATAACCAAGTAAAATTTATCATCCATATTTACATTTTAAGTAAACATGCCCACATATCTATATTTTCATATTTCTATTAAATATATTATATGCTTAAGAACACTTTTGTTTATGATTAAAATGTCATACTGTACAAGCTTTGTATTATCTACTTATATTATATATTTACATATTGTTTATACGTTCACATATAATCTACAAATCACATTACTTCTTTCTACAAGTAAAGTTGACATTTCAAACTATAAGTATCATAATAACTTCAAGAGATCAATAAAAACTGTGTATAATCAATTAGATGTTTACATATTATATATACATTTATATAGATTACATTCATGTAATCATATGATAGTCGTACATTAAAAACCTTCATTTATCATATTTAAACATTTCTTAACTTCATAGTATAGATGCATGCATCAAATAAACATTTACTCCATCATTAAAAATATGTACATGAAAGCATAATTACACACAAAAACCATGTACATAAGTTTTGATACATATAAATATTTTTATATCATTACCAACAATCCTTACTTATGTACAAATTTAATCACAAATATATGTTAGATATATTAATCACTAGTCCTTACCTATGTACACGTGTGAATGTATATGTATACATATAATATTGTATTAATATTCATATTATATGCCCTATCCAATTTATTTTATAATCGCATAAATACATATTTAACTCAATTAATTAAAAACCATAAGATAAAGTACATTAAAAATCTGCACAGGGAAGCATTCTGGACTCAACTTGCAAGCCACAAATGAATTTGAAAATGTCATTTTTAGGCTAAATTATTTTCTACAATATTATTCCCCTATGTCTCTTGTTTCTAGAGCATCAAAATTTACCTTAATATCTGACCTATAGCTCGAGATATTTGAGAAATACTATTGGCTGTTCATAGAACCGAAACAGTGTTTGCTGTCACTTAGAAAAAATCATAGCATAAAATTAAGAGGGATTTAGACCAACATTTCTTCATAAAAAACGTGTTCCTAGGTATATAGTTTACCAAAAATTTTACAGCATAAGATTTTGACTTTTCTACTAATACTTATTCCCAAAATACTATAATCAGTTCTTGAACCGAAATCAACAGCTCTCTTAACTTTTCATGTAAATATTTGGATGGGTTATATACATATTTAGCTCCAGGTTCCTTCTAAAAAAATGTTTATATTTCTATAAAGTTTACATAGAATAAAATCCCACTCAATTATGACTTAAATGGAAGGATTTATGGTCCAAACATTGGTAACTGTTCAAAAACTGTCTATACACACAAACAGCTTAATTGTATGAATTTTATGAGTTACTTAACAACAGAATCAAGCCATGAATTCTTCTACTGAATTGTAGATAATTACATATAGTTTACCCAAAATTTTGAATCACCTCAATCCGAGGTCTACAACTCCAGATATGGACAAAACAAGCAGGCTGGTTTACAAGAACCACACCTAGTTTTACCTCAACATTCAAAAACACGATTTTCCTATTTAAATCTCCCATTAACCCTAAATAAACTAATAAATTACCATCAAAATTAAGTAATACAAGCACAAAAATTGATATCCACACACATGCATGAAGAATAAGTTTTCAAACCTGGACATGCAACTCAATTCTTCCTTAAATTCTCTTTTCACTCATAATCCTTGCAAGCCCTTTTTCCTTGTTTCTTCTACCTTCTTTTTCTCCTTTACAACCAACATCATCATTCAATTAAAATTCTAGCACCTTACTCTACCATTACCTCATCAAAATGAAAGAATAAGGAGAAGAAGAAGATGTCATTTAATTGAAGTTCTTACGTTAATTTGATGCACAATTTCTCTTGATTAATCATCACATGCAAGAATTTCTTCTTTGGTTTCTGTAAAAGATTAACCATGAGCACATGAGAGAGCAAAGAAGAATTTCTATAATCTCACTCTTTAAATGTCGTCCTTCTCTCCCATAACTTCTCTTTCATGTGAAATATAATATATATATATATATATATATATATATATATATATATATACTATATATATATATATATATAATATATATATATATATATATATATATATATATATAGTGGCAGGTAAATTTCTTTCTTGGTTCCTCAAGATTTGCATGTTCCACCAATTCTCTCAATTTCTTGCATGTTACACCTTTGCCTCTCAATTTCATTGCATGTTTAATATTGACCCAAACATTTTATAATTCTCTTAAATCAACATCTCAACTCATTATCTTATTCACTTTTGACCCTTAGATGCCGAATCTATAAATTGACCCCTAAACTAATATTTTATACTTCAATTACACCCTTGAATATTATTATACCACAAAAACAAAATAATTTAAGTATATGACCTTATAAAATTCATACCATATAATTTACACATTTATCACATAATTAATGATAACTTAATAACATTTTTGCCCCAATTATATCTTAACTTTTAATAATTCATCCAATAATGCTCAATTAGACTTTAATAACTTGTAATTGCCCTTGAATTCTACTATGGCCTATTTTGGGTCCTTACAAATCTCTTCCCCTTAAAGAATTTCGTCCTCGAAATTCATACATGTATCCTTTACTCATGTACAACACTATCACTACTATACCTCTATGTCTATCACAATCATCTTTGATCTCGTACTTACTTTATCATCTTCTTTTCTCAGTTTTCATTTGACCTTATCTCTAAATAAGGGCAACCGTATCATACTATTATATTATTACTATGGTTAATATATATCCTGTCAGTTTTCCTATTCAGTTGGGGCCTATACATGTAGTATGATGTTTGATGCTATGCTTATGCTGCTTCGTGCAATAAGATGCAAATGCATTCTCTCGTGTGTTGTATCTGTTTTTGCCCCAGCCCATGTATAATGTTTTTTCAATTGCCCATGCCTGCTAAAGATTCACTGACAGGTATACATAGCATCGTAATTAACCCAATTTCGTCACAGTAACTTCACATATGAAAGACTTTTATTCACAATACCTAAACTATTTCTCCAAAACCATATTAGCACACTTATACTATATTCTATTAACACACTTGTACTATAATCCAAATATAATCATATTCGCATTTCTTATCATTTACTTTTTAATCCAAAGTTTGGATTTTATTAATATACCATCATAGAGTAATCTTTATATATTCCTCAATGCACTTGTACTATAATTCACCTAAGGGTCAAATATGCACAATATTCTCAAAGTTCCTCCATATCAGAACATTCCTAAAAGCATAAAATTTATTACCATAAGAATTTATTATTGTGAATGAGCAAATATTAAAGAAGGAACGATAAATACCAATAGCTCCTTCAATGACATCCTGCTTTGATGATACCTCAATTTTATCAGTCTGAACCGATACAATTAGATATATAGATTTTTCTCTTTCACTACGATCTATCTCTTCTATCTGAGGTACATTAGCAATGACAAGCTTCTTTTTATTCTTTGATTATATCTTACTTTTCCTTGGCAATACTGGGCAATTAGCCATAAAATGATCTGTTTTACCACATTTTAAACAAGCTCCTTTTAAAACTCTACAAATACCCCAATGATTCCTTGTGCAATGCAAACATTTAGGAACTTGAATCCCCCGGCTTTTCCCTGCCAAACCTTGCACAGAATGGAATATGTTGCTAGAATAACTTAATTTCAATATCTTATTTCTTTTTCCTAGCTCCCTCTTATCTGTATTCTCGTCTCGACTTCTTTTGTTCTCATTATTCCTATCAACCCTCTTTTGATATTCTAGGCTCAGTTACTCTTGTAAAATCTGATTCAAGATGCAATTCATTTTCTTTAGTTCCTCTAATATAGAAACAGACATCTTTACATAAGCTACATTCATAGGATCAGGGACAAATAAGTTCAATGCCCCAGAATTGCTGACTTTAATGATCTCTTTTCCAGTTTCTTTCAGTTTATCCATCTTTAATCTATACAAAACAAAACCAAGATATCTGCATTAGGCCAACACACTAAAACTTCCATATAACAATTACTCTAAACACTTATAGCCCAAAAATGGCTAAACCTAAGCTCTAATACAACTAATTGTAGCACCCTTACCCTATACTTAGCTATAACACTTTGTTTATTATTAATTAAGCATGCTTATCATAACATTTCATCTGTTATTCTACTAAATAGATATCTAAAAGTTAACTATTAGAAGCTTTACTTATAGGTGCATCTCATTAACATCAAATATTACATATACAAAACATCTATAGTAATTACAAAATTTCCAACATAATTAAAGTTTCCATAACTACAAAATATAAGGACAAAAAGAAGACTCTATTATCAATCTTCTAAGACTTGTGTTTGCTAACCTGCTGCAGATATAATTCCTAGGAGAAAGTCCTGTCCTCACAACCTACATGGATAAAGAACCCGTGCTAAGCTATAAAGCTTAGTGGGGAATATAAATATGACAAACGACCACTCACCGTAGTCGCCAACAAGCATACATTATGAACTATAAGTATAAATTATGCTCAGTTTAAAAAAATGCAGACAAGAGTCCACACATGATAACCAAATGACTTAATGATAGTAAATTCGGCATTGATGCTTTATATACACAACATTTAATCATATAAGCATATTTATCCTTTGGACTTGTGATTCATTCATTGAATGATATACCACTATTTATACTCAGTAATTTCTTCTACATACCACACACTTTAACGTATACTAGGAATATATATATATACACACACATAAGCTTATGATCAACAAGGACATATGCATATTCGTAAGTAAGACAAAGCATTAGTACTATGAAAGTTTATCATTTATCAATCTAGAAATATATTTCTGATACTTATTGT
The DNA here is from genome assembly GCA_037975025.1 of Excoecaria agallocha. Lineage (NCBI taxonomy): Eukaryota > Viridiplantae > Streptophyta > Magnoliopsida > Malpighiales > Euphorbiaceae > Excoecaria > Excoecaria agallocha. The sequence goes on from JBBPFJ010000168.1 coordinate 20,078, forward strand.
ACCAATGAATACATAGAATTTCTAGCTAGCTTCCATCTCAAATACTATTATCATGTGAACTTTTATCACTTGTAAATCTGTAAATATTTTATGTGTATGCACAAGACATTATACATCAATTCTCAATAAAGAGCAAGAACGAGTAGATATAGGGAAAACATATAACCCAATGTATTAATTTGAAAAGCAATCACCAACATGAATACCTATACATAACTCTTATATTCCATTGCTATAGAAAATAGTTATTTCAGCAAAACATTTTCATAGCTTTCATAAATGATGAATCTTGCAAGTCATTTATCTACCTCAAGCAAGCAACATATTATTATAGAAAGCATACTATCTCTAATATAGTCCATAACTAGATATTAGTGATACACTAGTTCATTTATATAACTTTGTACATACTATTTCTATATGCGATAATCATGCATAAGTGTATATCACAGCATCTTTTAATATCATAATTTCCATATGTGATGAAAAGGAATTTCACATATAAATTAGATTATGAAATCAATTTATGAATTCTTATGCTTCATAAAACTTTAAGTTAAACATTAAAATTTTCTTAACTTTGGTATAAAGCTTGCACTATTCTAAAGAGGTGGATAATGGGTTATTCGATAGCACCCGAAGGTAGAAATAAGGTACCCGAAGGTATAAATTGATTGATTATAACGGAGGTACCCGAAGGTACAAGTCTGTTTAGTCACCCAAACGGAGTTGAATATGATCCAAATGGGACCATACCTATTTAGTCACCCAAACGGGGTTGACTACAACCCAAACGGGGTTGAAACTATCACAGCTACAAGGTACTCTTATAGGCAGGCCTATCTATCTACTTTCTAGACTCAACGCAGGCAGTAAAATCCCTTTGATTTATCTTTCTAATCACATACATATATTTATGTATATATGTACAACTATATGCGAAGTTTCATATACATGTTCATGTATAGACTTTATGTGAACATGATATCACAAACATGTACCAGCATAAATAAGTTGTACTCTTGATTAATTCAAATGCATGTAGTTCATTCACATGTATTTGATCACAGTACTTATCATCATGCTATCTTAAATTCCAATATTCATTTATTATATACATACATATCAATATTTTCTATTACTTCAAGATATACAGTAAAGTTTAGAATCATATGTCGAGTATGCATATCTTTTTACACATTTTTCTATCATACTCGTATATCACATTCATATAAATCATAGTTATATGGAGATAAATGTACACATGTATGTTATCATTATATAATTATGTATTTATACAATTCACTATGAAAACATGCTTTATATCATTACTCTTAAACATGTTTCACAAGACAAGCATAATCAATCAGCATAATATAACCAAGTAAAATTTATCATCCATATTTACATTTTAAGTAAACATGCCCACATATCTATATTTCCATATTTCTATTAAATATATTATATTCTTAAGAACACTTTTGTTTATGATTAAAATTTCATACTTGTACAAGCTTTGTATTATCATACTTATATTATATATTTACATATGTTTATATGTTCACATATAATCTTCAAATCACATTACTTCTTTCTACAAGTAAAGTTGACATTTCAAACTATAAGTATCATAATAACTTTAAGAGATCAATAAAAATTGTATATATATAAATTTATATATATTACATTCATGTAATCATATGATAGTCGTACATTAAAAACCTTCATTTATCATATTTAAACATTTCTTAACTTCATAGTATAGATATCTGCATCAAATGAATTTGAAAATGTGATTTTTAGGCTAACCTTTTTTCTACAATATTATTCCCATATATCTCTAGTTTTCTGAGCATCAAAATTCACCTTAATATCTGACCTATAGCTCGAGATATTTGAGAAATACTATAGGCTGTTCATAGAACCGAAACAGTATTTGTTGTCACATACAAAAATTTATAGCATAAAATTAAGAGGGATTTAGACCAACATTTCTTCATAAAAAACGTGGTCCTAGGTATCTAGTTTACCAAAATTTCACAGCATAAGATTTTGACATTTCTACTAATACGTATGGCCAAAATACTATAATCAGGTCTTGAACCATAATCAACAACTCTCTTAACTTTTCATGTAAGTATTTGGATGGGTTATATACATATTTAGCTCCAGGTTCCTTCTACAAAAATTTTATCTTTCTATCAAGTTTACATATAATCAAACCCCACTTAATTATGACTTAAATGCAAGGATTTATGGTCCAAAAATTGGTAACTGTTCAAAACTGCCTCTACAAACAAATAGCTCATTTGTACAAATTTTATGAGTTCCTTAAAAATAGAATCAAGCCATGACTTCTTCTAATGAATTTTAGATAATTCAATCTAGTTTACCCAGAATTTTGAATCACCTCAATCTGATGTTTACAACTCCATATATGGACAAAACAAGCAGGCTGGTTCACAAAAATCACACCCAGTTTTACCTCAACATTCAAAAACATGATTTTCCTATTTAAATCTCCAATTAACCCTAAATAAACTAATAAATTACCATCAAAATTAATAAATCCAAGCATAAACATTGATATCAACACACATGCATGAAGAATAAGTTTTCAAACCTGGACATGCAACTCAATTCTTCTTTAAATTCTCTTTTCACTCATAATCCTTGCAAGCCCTTTTTCCTTGTTTCTTCTACCTTCTTTTTCTCCTTTACAACCAACATCATCATTCAATTAAAATTCCAGCACCTTACTCTACCATTACCTCATCAAAATGAAAAGAAGAAGGAGAAGAAGAAGATGTCATTTAATTGAATTTATTACCTTAATTTGATGCACAATTTCTTTTGATTAATCATCAAATGCAAGAATTTCTTCTTTGGTTTCTTTAAAAGATTAACCATGAGCAAATGAGAGAGCAAAGAAGAATTTCTGTAAGCTCACTCTCTAAATGCCATCCCTCTTTGCCATATCTTCTCTTTCATGTGAAATATAATATATATATAGTGGCAAGGTAAATTTCTTTCTTGGTCCCTCAAGATTTTGCATGTTTCACTAACTTCTCTCAATTTCTTGCATGTTACACCTTTGCCTCTCAATTTCTTTTTTTTTAACATTGACCCAAACATTTTATAATTCTCTTAAATCAACCTCTCAAATCATTATCTTATTCACTTTTGACTTTTAAGATGCCGAATCTACAAATTGACCCATAAACTAATATTTTATACTTCAATTACACCCTTGAATATTATTATACCAACAATAATAATTTAAGTATGACCTTATAAAATTCATACCAAATAATTTACACATTTATCATATAATTAATGATAACTTAATAACATTTTTGCCCTAATTAATATCTTAACTTTTAATAATTCATCCAATAATGCTCAATTAGACTTTAATAATATATAATTGCCCTTGAATTCTACTAGGACCTATTTTAGGTCCTTATAGTCAGGATGCATCATATAGCTACTATGACGAGCCTCTGTAAGGATATTTTTATTTAGTTTCCCCTAATCTGGAACACAATGTCGCTTCTTATATTAGAGCTACCATCATCATCCAGAGAATAATCCTCATCACTACTATTTTTTATCTTGTTTACAACGGCCACCAATCGATCATCTTGCTTCTAGGTTGCTTTCACTTGTTGCATAAAGTCAGGTTTCACTTGTATCTCAGCTATCAATGCTCCATCTTATGCCAAGCTCAAACTGACATTCATAGCCTGAAGAGCTGACATAAATTTTTTGCTGAGTGCATCAGCCATTACATTTTCTTTTCCTGTATGGTAGTTGATAAAATAGTCATAATCTTTGATCAACTCCAACCAGCGTCTTTGTCTAAGATTAAGCTCATTCTGAGTATGCAAATATTTCAAACTCTTATTATCTATATAGATGTGGCATTCTTCTCTATATAGATAATACCTCCAAATATTCAAAGTAAAAATGATGGTTGTTAGTTCTAGATCATAAGTAGGATAGCTCTTCTCATCAGTTTTTAGTTATCGGGAAGCATAAGCAGTCACCTTGCCTTCCTGCATCAATACACAGCCTAATCAATTTTTGAAGGCATCACTATAGATCATAAAGTCCTTGTATGACTCTGGTTAAGTGAGTATAGGGGCTTCTGTTAGCAAACTTTTAAGTCTCTTGAAACTTTCCTAGCATTTATCGGACCATTCAAACTTGGTATGCTTCTGCAGTAATCGAGTTAGAGGAATTGCAATGGTGGAGAAGCCCTTTAAAAATCTCGTATAATATCCGACAAAACCTAGGAAACTTCTCACTTCTATAACATTCTTAGATGGCTCCCACTAAAGAATCGCTTTAATCTTTGTAGGACCCACCTTTATACCTTCAGCGGACACTATATGACCTAGAAAAGATACTTCATTTAGCCAAAAATTACACTTACTGACCTTGGCATATAGTTATTTTTCCCTTAAGGTCTGTAGAACTATTCTCGAATGCCTGTCATGATCTTTCGTTGTCTTAGAATACACTAGAATGTCATCAATGAATACTACCACAAACTGATCTAAATAAGGGTGAAAAATCCTATTCATTAAGTCCATAAAGGTTGCTGGTGCATTTGTGAGCCCAAATTGTATGACCAGGAACTTATAGTAACCATATCTAGTACGAAAAGCAATCTTGGGTACATATGCTTCTTTCACTGACATCTAATAATATCCTGATCTTAGGTCAATCTTTGAAATACATATGTTCCCTTCAACTGATCAAATAAATCTTCTATGCGAGGAAGGGGTATTTATTTTTAATGGTCATCTTATTTAACTGTCTATAGTTAATACACAATCTGAGTATCCCATCCTTTTTATTTACAAATAACACTGGTGCTCCCCAGGATAACACACTGGGTCTAATGAATCCTTTATCAACCAATTCTTGTAACTGTATTTTCAATTATTTTAATTTTACAAGTGCCATTTTGTAAGAAGTAATGGAGAATGGAGCAGTTCCTGGAGAAACATCAATGGGGAATTTAAATTCCCCATCAGGTGGCAAGCCTGATAATTCATTAGAAAATACATCAAGAAACTCTCTGACTGTAGGCACTTTTGACACCACCTTCCCTTTTTACCTCCACTGCATAACACAAGTAAGCAATGCATCCTTTTCTAATCAATCTCTTGGTAGTAGTAGCAGAAATCACATCTGATAAGAAGTCGGTTCTCACACTTACAATTGTGATCTTCTGACCTTCTTCAGGTTTCAAAGTGACTTTCTTCCATTTACAATCTACTGAAGCAGTCCGTCCTAAAAGATAATCCCTAATATGATGGTCTTTATAACCACACTTAAAATAAGCCCCAGTCAGGTATCGACATTTTTACGGATGAAATTTACCATAGTGATCACATGTCACTGTTGTCCCACTGTCTCCATCTCAGGATGTGCTCGCTACAATGCAACTGGTGCCTTACCATGAGGTGCACCACCCTGACCTTGGCATGAAGCAGCTGGTGTACATCTCTAAGGTGATGGAGATCCTATGGATTTCTTACCCTGACCTCCCTTGCCACTAGACTATCCTTACTTTCTTTTCTATTGAAATCGAAACCGCCTGTCGACCTCATCTATCTATATAACTTCTAACTTATGAGCAGCCTCAACCATTGATCTCAAGTCAGGGTATTTCTATGTCCTCACAATCTATCTGAGCTTAGTATGTAGTCCTCTTTCAAATCTCTGACACAACTTATCTTCTTTGGTCTGACTTTCATCCAGATAAGCACTTAAGTGCTCAAACTCGCACTCATATTATACTACTGTCTTGTTACCCTACTTTAGCTGCCAGAAGGCATTATGTATAGCTCCTTTGTACTCTGAACCAATATATTTTTTCTCAAATTGTGTCACAAAAAAACTTCAACTCAACTGATCCGTAGGGGTGTGCATCCTAACTGAATCTCATCAAATAAAAGCTAGTCCCTAAAGCATAGCCATAATACCTTCAAATTTTTCTTCCAGTGGGCCACTGATGATGTAACACTCCTAAATTTTCATATGTCATGTATAGTATGAAGTAGATCATAAATAATTATCCTAGGATAAATTTTAGGATAATTGGAGTTGAATAAGATATGAAAATTAGAAAAAGTATAAAGATTAAACATTTCCAAACCAGAGTAATTTGAGGATGGGTGACCTAATGGGAATCTTGGTTTAAGAGTATTTTATAAAATTAGGTATTAAACAGAGTCTAATGGTACAATTTGAGTGGAAAACAAGCTTAGGTTGACCCTTAAATGGGATAGAGAAGTTTTTACTCGATACCGTAAAAATGGTTGACTGAAAGTTTAACCGGACTCTGAATTAGTGTACTGACCTATGAAAATTATTTTGATTGCATAAATATATTGGTAATAACCTAAATAACCTATTAGAAGTGAAAAATAAGTGTTCTGGCAGTTTTGTATTCTCAAGTTTCGGACTGGCTGCCGAACACATCGAAGCCAGAAGTATACTAAAAACAATATTGAAGTGGGTTAAAATTTAACCATGTATTTTTTTAGCATGCTAGGAGATGCAGGATAAAATTTTAGGGCATTCTGACATGGGAAACAAAAATTCAACATTCAAGATGCAAAAATCGAGATCGAATTAATTAAAGGGCCTAATTCAGAAATTTAGAACATATAAGGATATAAAAGTCATTAATAAAAAGTTATAGCCAAGTAGAAGCAAATCTAGAATAAATTGGTGTGTAGATATGGAGGATTTGGTGACATGTGGCTTAATTTAAAGCCATTAGATTTAATAGTTAAGGAATTAATCTTTGCCATTTTTTACCCACTAAAAGACAAAGTGGAAGAGTGTAGAACAACTGGGAATCACTCAAAAATTTCATATTTTTCTCTTGTTTCTTCACCCAAACCCGAGACCAACATTAGCTTTCTTCTCCTACATTTTTGCTTCAAATAAGCTTTTTCTCTCCAAATCCAAAGCTCAAATTTTGTAATTAGACACTTAATGACCTTTTCTTTAACCTATAAAGAGATTTGCATCAAGAATTAGTCAAGAAATCAAGGGATTAAGGTACAAGAAACTTTATCTAATTTAGTTATTTTATGGGTTTTAGGTGGAATTAATAGGGGAAATTATGTGAGCATGATTAGGAAAGTATTGTAGTAAAATCTACAAGAGGAAGAGAAAAGCGAGGAAAAATGAAAAGAGAAGGAAGAATAGGTGTTAATTAAGCCAAATTGAGGTTAGTGGATGTAATTTACATTTAATTTCACTTTTTGGGTTGAAATTCTTATAAAATCTACATTATGTAATTATACTAAATTGCATGTAATAGTGAAATAAATTAGAATAACGTGATATAAGGTTAAATTAAGTCACTAGAAACTCAAATTAGTGAAGAATTTAAATAAAAAGGAAAGGAAACTTAAGTGGCCGAATTAAGTACCTTAGGGTACCTTAATATATTTTGTCATTTAATTGAGTATTCCATGGTAATTAGACAAATTATAACATAAAGAAGGTAAAAATGTTGATTAAAATGAAAAATGAGGTTAGTCTTGATTATGTAATAGTTACATAATGGTGGAACTTATTGGAACTTGAAAATTTTTATGTGGATCTAACATATTTCACTATATTATGACTTATAATGGATAGTCTACTACATATAACATGAAATGGAAGGAAGAAATATTTGGTAAGTATGTCTTCACTTGTTGGTCGAATGATTTATATGTGTAGAATGACATGATTAAATTTAATTTTCATGAAAATAATCGCACATGTAAGGGATTTATAATTAATAAGTTGTTATGGATGCAAGTAAAAACATAATGCAGTTAATATAATATGATAAGAACAAGAAATGGTGTAAAAATGTAAAGGAATATGAAATTTGATAATGCCCTTAGTTTTCAGTGGGTGATACAGAGCTGTAGGATAGTATGGCTAGCCATAGGGTTATATATACTGCAGGAGAACATGAGTATATGGAGATTTGTACCATGAGATGTGATTATGATGAATTATGACAGTGTAGCCAGCTCATTAAATAGTATTACTGAAGATGGTCTCATACCCTGACTGTATGCCCACTCCAGTACATTAGATACTGTCCCGTTTATCTGGTTCGTGATTTTCCATTGGTGACAACTAGGGACAAAATTATAATTTTACATGTAAGCAGAGATAAAAAGGTGATTATGATATTAAATACATTATAGATGTCAATAAGTAATAAATAAGATGAAAAATGGGAGTGATATGTCAAACAGGGGTAAAACGGTAATTATAGGATAAATAGGGATTTAAAATGTAATTCATGCATTTAAATTAAATTAAAAGTCAAAGAAAGTCAACCAAGTCAAATTGGTTAAAATTGAGAAAAGTCAAACTTTAAGGACTTAACGAAAATTTATCTATTATTTTTCATAATTGTGTAAATAAATGAAATTACATGAGAAAAATGACTATTAAGGTAATTAAGAATAAGTTATAATATAAAAAGAATAAATAAAATGTTTTTAAGGGCAAATTGGTAATTTGCTTAAATTAGGCGATAAAATAATTAAATGAGATTTTATGTAAGTGAATCCACCACTAAGCGACAAGTTTGCTTAGCGCGTTATTTTATTTTAACTACGCATTGGGACAGGTACAGAGAATGGAATTTGAAGAATAAAATTGTGGCATGTAAATGTAGAAGTCCTTTAGCATTTTGCTTTAGTCTTAGTCATATAAATTGTAATAGATTATATAAATATGCATAATTATATATGACATGTAAATTAAATAATACTATGACTTAGTGAAATGGGTGTATGAAGATATGTGTGTGATTCTGTGCTTGAGGTACAATTGTGTGATACTGAATTTATAAGTGTTGTGTTATTGACTGAAGTTCTGGAGGTGGAGAAAACTGTTTTGGAAGTGAATTTTGAATTTTTACAAGTTTGGGTAGCACGATTTTAAGCCGTCATGCGCCGAAAATTTCATAAAATAAATAATAATAATAATAATAATAATAATAATAATAATAATAATAATAATAATAATAATATAAGAAAAGTTAGTAAACTTAAGGTGTCACAGGTGATTTCAAACAATCTCTTAATTTTAAATAGACACGCTTCTGCTTGGGTAGGATTCAAAAGGTCACGTCCATAAAAGTCTTTAGCTTCCAATCTTTTTAATTATTCTAAAATGGGCTTCCTTCTGGATGGAGTTAGTTTCTGTATCTAAGCTGCTTCTGGTGCCGATTGTGCCTGACCTGCCTGCAGTCTCTACTGCATATAATCGGCTATCAAATTAAGGAAATCTGGCTGTAGGGGTGGAGGTGGCACTACTGCTGATGAAGCCTACTATTGTGGGGCCTCACGTTGCCCAGTGCTAAATGATGCTTCATTGTCACCGTCTCCCACCTAACAACCTCGATCGAAAGATATCTTTTCACTATAAAATAAAACAAAAACATGTACACATTAGATCCATAATACTCTTCCACTAATAATTGGCATGTGTGTGTGTGTAAGAGTGTGTGTGTGTGTGTGTGTGTGTGTGTGTGTGTGTATAAACCAATCACATAATCCCACTCCAATCTTAGAATTGCCTAAACATTTGCTCTGATACCACAAAATATAATACCCTTATTATAACAAAGTCCTGATGATTTAAGCGATGAGTCGAAAAACTTTTTTTTCTAAATTATTATACTGAACTTTAATTATTCCTTTGACTACAAAACTTTTCCAATCATCATTCATTACAATTTTAAACTTGCTGATAATCTATAACTATCCAATTTACTATTCATTAAATAAAAGTCTGGCAATATAACGTCTTAAATACTTGCCTATCTAACCTAAAAAGCAGACAATTTTCATAGCCCCTCAAGGAAACAACAATTTATAAACAATATATATATATATATATATATATATATATATATATATATATATATATATATATATATATCACCCTCATACAATTTCCATTTCCTATCACAAGTTATATACATATACATCAATATACTGTTCATATACAATCCTAACTTTTACTTCAAATTTTGCTAAAAAATATATAAATGCCATACAAAAATATCTAACTATTCTTTCTTCTTCAAAAATAAGGCTCTATTGTGTATTTTGCTCCACTCAATCTTCAGAACCTACACTCAGTAAAAATTACGCGCTAACCATTAAATATGCTAAATAGTGACTATAAATCTAAAAATTTCCAACACATGCACAATTGCATTAATCATGCAAAATTTTTTAATTATTCAATCAAATGCAATTATCATTTCATTTAACATTTTACACTATTAATTACCTCTACTATGGTAAAATTTCAATTTAATTCTTAATTTTTAATTAATTACAAAATTGCCATTTTTACACTTTAATTACAATTTTGCCACTAGTTCACTTAATTTTACTCTAAATTCATTAGTTGGAATACAAATTACCAATTAGACCTCGTTTTAATATTTTCATATCAAATTACATTTTGATCCTCCAAAATTAGAAAAGTTTATTTTTAGAATATTTATTCACTATTTTTACCATTTTTACCCTTTTATTCAATATTTTGCCATTTTTACTCAGTAAACTTGTTATTTAGAAAAATTACTATTTTGGCCCTAAACTTTTTATTTTCTTTCAATTAGGTCATTTTTCATTCTAAACTTTATTTTCACTTTACTTTTTGCACTTTTAACTCATTTTTTACCATTATGCCCCTAGTATAATCCTGGCAAAAAATTTTAGATTGGATATATGGAATGTAGACCCCATGAGCCTATAGCAATGCACTAAGGAATGACCCCGAAAGATCATTCTACCACTTTCAAAAAATAGAATAGTCAATACAAAAACCATGGAAGATCATTACGATATTGCCATAACAAAGCAAGTTACCATGACTTGCACCGCAGTATGGGTGTCCCTAAGGCTACTCAATCATGTGTAAATTAGATTTAAACCGCCTGATAACTACTAAGAGCAAAATTCCTTACTTATTTCAAAATCACTTTTCTCATTTCTGATATTTTCACTTATTTTTCTACTATTATTTCATCACTTTTACACATTTTAAGAATTATTTCACTATAATTCAACAAATTCACCTTAAATATAATACAAATTCATTCTCACAAATATTCATATAAATTCCAAATAAATTCATGGACACTTAATTTCATGCCTATATTCATTTTAAGGTATTAAACATCATAAATACATAAAATACACCCTCATACACACTAAGGTGCAATTCGGCCAAGTGAGGTTCATACCCTTCCAATATTTTTTTAATTTCTTTTAAGCTTTCTAAAGGCTATTATTAAGGCTCTTAAACACTATTCTAAGCTTAATTTTAATTAAATATGCACTTTACATAGGTTCACTCAGGTTACATAATGCAATTTCATATCCAATTGAAGGATATTGATGGATTTTATAGTTACTAACATTTTACACTTGCTTTAGCTTCTTTAAACTTTCTTTTCCTTGCCTTTTCTTTTGGAAGCTTACACACCACTTGGAGAATCTACATAGGCCAAAATTCACATCAAGAAAAACTCTATGATTTTGATCTGTTTTGCTGAAATTGACTCCATAAATGGGCTCTAGGCACCTAAAAATATCTATAGGTACCTTAAAAACTATTTTAAACCTAAAACTTCACTTACTTCACTTTCACACCTTTCACTTTAACCTTTATTTTCTCCCATTTTTCTCACTCTAACCAAGGATTAGAAACCTTAAGAACCTTGTAGAGAGATAGAATTACACTTGAGATTTTTTAATTTAGTGAGAATTTAAGAGAGAGAAGAAATTTGAGAGAGAAAAGAGGAACGGCGAGTTCAGCCACACATGAAGAAGAAGAAGGCCGAATAGATAAGGATCTCCCTCACAAAATATCTCATTCCTTTGGATTTTATAGGGTTTTAAGTGAGTTGGGTCTTGGTTCAACCCAAAGCCCACTTACTCAAGCCCAATAGCCGTATTTAGGCCAATATGCAATTTTTTTTATGGTTCTCTCACTTTTCAAATCCAACTCATCCCAAATTTGATTCCATAATTTATAACATGCTTGAACTAGGTTGTACACAAAATTTTAACTCAATCAAAGTTAATTTTCGATCTGATTTAATTAGATTGGTCTGATTTAATAATTACCAATGTCACTAAAAAATTAATTTTTATAGCCAAAATATTCTACATATCATTTTAGGAAGATCTGCAATTTTTGGCAATTTTTAGAGCTCATTTACTATTTTTAAGAATTCGATCAAATTTCAGTCAACATAGTTAACCTTTGAACCAATCCGCTTTTTTTTCGTATTTTCGAATTTTGAAGGCTTATTTAACCTCGATTACACTTTAAATTTTAATCTTGAACTAACCGTGATCAATATTTTTTTACGATCAAATAAAATATTTTCCACCTCTGGATGTACTTTTCATCCTGGATGTACTATTTACTACCAAAAATACTATTCATGGCTGACTCGGTATTGAGGCCATTATATGAGGATGCTCCGATGGTCAAGTCAGTAAAGGATGTAATACGGTATTTTTAGTAAGATTGCTAAGAAGGAGAAAATATACCTGATTCCTGACTATATATAGAGATGAGTCTTTCATATGTGTTAGGAATACTGATAAATATAAGAGTCCTGTTGGGGAAAAAGTTCTACCAGAATAGGAAGTTCTCTCCTAAATAGAAGCTTTTCCTTAATAGGAAGTTTAGTGTGGATCTGTGTACTAGTAGGACTATGAAAAACAACATCGTTGCCAATATAGGTCCTAGTTGACTCGGAATGTCATCCATCTAGCTATAGATCGGGCTCTAGGCCCAGCAAGGCCTAGCTCAATTATCATAAGTCCCCTCCAAGATATAGGGAATTTATGTCCGATTTGGAAAGAACACCTGAACTACATGACCAACCTTTTCGATCTCATTCCTCAAATGTAATCTCGACATTTGCACTGGTTATTATTGCTAAGGAGTAGCTCATTGATTTCTATAATGATAGCTATCTGCATTATGACATCTCCTTATTTTTCGTTTAACAGCTGCCAACCTGGCTAATTCTCAAGCTTTCATCGCCATCCAGACCGTTCATACATCTCATTTTCCAAGACTTACTACTCCTATAAATACCCCTCTCAACTCTTCACTTTTACCTTTTTTCGCTTCCCATTTTTGCCAATGCTTTCACATCTCCATCCCTACATTTCTTATGCCTTTTCCTTCCAACATTGCACTTCCTACACTCCAACTCGTAGGATAGTATCCTAAACCCTTATGCTTTCCTTAACCCTTTTTGTTTCATTGTTTTCTTTCCATTCTATCTATTTAAAAATGAGTGGCGAATCTTTAGATTCTTACAAGATTAGGATCTCAGACAACTTGTTAGATGATAGTACCCCTAGTATATTGGCTTATAGTTTATCCACCAATAATACATCTGTAGAGCTTTCTATATTCCAAAATTTTTTCCATCAAATACACACCTTCGCACCTAATGTACCAACAACTGCTCCTACCAAAGAAATTCCTGACTTCGCTCCCCCATGACCTAGGAGACCGTCGAGGTCCAACCCCTAAGTTCCTAACATTGGAACCACAATACAAGCTTTCACATTCCTAAACTTAAGAGTTCACCTAGGGATACCCAAACAGTATAAATTGTTTGCTTTGAGCTCTCATATTATGGTTGACTTCAACTTTAATGACAAAAAGAAGTTGATCATATATGAGGCCGATATCCAAGCCGATGTTACCCTTCTTCCTTTAATCTGTTTTGAAACCACTTTCTTGAGGTATTATGACCTTACCTTGAGCCAGGTACACCCCAATGGCTAGCCCATTCTTACAACCCTTGAAATTTGGTCCTCAAATAAAAACATTGACTTGATGATGCACTTGTTCAAAGCTACCCATTTTGTCAGGCTTCGAAACATGATCGAAGACCATTGCTACATTCATGCCTGGCTTAGATATGGTGTATTCTAGGGAAAGACCAACTTTCTCAAGAATTAGAAGAATATATTCTTTATAGTGCAGAAAGAGATAAACTTTGTCATCTGAACCTTTTAGGGATAGTTCATCAATAAGAACGATCACCGAGTGTTGTTAACTCAAGATATGAATAGCACCCTAGCCCGATAGAGGGAGGTCGCATGTGAAAAGATAGATATTTATGAATTATTGAATCTCGCATCATCCCTTGAACCCACTATTGAAATAAGAGAAATATTCTCTTGATCATTCTTTAAAGTTTCTAATCCTTTATCTCATCTTGTTATTATTTTACAGACATGAAGAGAACGGGAAAACCAACATTTGCTGAGAAAATCAAAGCAAAGAAAGCCAAGATTGGGGAGAGCATCAGACGGGCATCCACGATACATACTCTTACTCGGACATCTGCACCTGAACAATCTACCAACCTAGCTTTGATCTCAATGAGCCTCGTGCCAGCTATCAAACTTAGTCCTTCTACAAGGACTTTTTCCCTTGATCTCAGTCTCGGTACAACCATTACCATTTCTGACACCTCTTCTGCTCCCTCTAGTGATGATATACCATAAGAAGGTAGCCCCTCCATTATGCTACCGAGACCTTTTTTAGACTCGATTGACATAAACAAAATGAGCAATCCTCCAGATTAGAGCAAGAAAGGGTATAAAAGCATAGAGAAGGTTTGGGCTACATGGATGTCGAATCCTACTGCCTATAGCATGATTGATCCATAGTATAACAATTACTACTCTCTTTTAACTTACATTGTGGAGGAGGTCTCTTCATTTATCAACTTAAAGGTGGACCAGCTTTGTGCCATCATGTGGAGGCACTACATCGAGGTAACTTTTGGTATACTCACTAACTTATATCATCTAGGTTTTCTAATATTGCTCTTATATTCTATTTTGTAGAGTATGATTCTGTCGAACACTATGATAGGAAATATGAACAAGCTGGTGAACGTTATCAAATAACTGAAGAATAACTCAGTCGAGCTTAACAAGCAATTAAAAGAGTTTCAGATGGACACTGACTACTAAAAAACCATGCTTTAGCCATGGAAGCCAAGGTGAAGGAGACCGAAGTGGCTGGCCAAAAAGCAATCGAAGATGCAGCATGCAAATTGGCTGAGGTCGAGGCTTTTTATGGGAAAACCAAGAAAGATCTTCAATCTTCTGTGGTTAAGCTAGAAAAGTGCCAAGCTAGGCTGAAGAGTTACCGAGCTAAAAAGAAGAAGCTCTAAGGCTCCATGGCTAAGCTTGAAGAGAAAGTAGATGATCTCACCATGGAGAAAGTTATCGCCTATGGAGGTAAGCTTATTCAATTAATAAGGGTGAAATAACCTAATTAGGAATTCATCTGGCTAGATGATGTCGAGCTTGACAAGGAATAGTTTAATCTTATTTCTTTTTATAGCTTGTGGCTCTCTTATGTACTTTCCCTTCATCCATGTAAATTGCCTCTGGACACATACGTTTAGCATTTTTCAATTCTGCTTCATGCTTAGTAGTACTGAATTTTGTTATCACTCCAGATTATTGTGTAGATAGCCCGACCTTGGGGAGTACATGACCTAACTCAAATAAGATAAAGTGAATTGCAAATTTTAACAAAAGATTAAGTATTGAATATGCTCATGACCTAGGCTACCGAGTTGAGCCTGTAATATTATTAATAAATGCGCTTGAGGTTTAAGCTACCTAGCTAAGCTATTACATTATTATAAACATAACTTATCGCCTTATTATCGAATTATACTTTTAACAGTAAATTACGAATGAGCCTTTGTGCCTAAAGAGAAAAACAATATGCTCATGGCCAACTATGCCTTAATTGAGCTAATTACAACATGTTAATGGAATGCATGCCTAACTGAGCTAAGAGAAATAAAAAAGCTCTTGGAAAACTTGCCTGTTAAGCTTTAGATGAATCCTCATGGCATATATGCCTGGAGTTTTTTAAAATGCTCATGCAATTGCTCATAATTTAGAAAAAAAAAGGCTCATGGAAACAATTCCTAATGAGCTTTTATGAATTACTCGTGGCACATATGCCTGGTGAGCGCTTGAGAAATAATCATGGAACCTATACCTAATGAGCTCTTAAGAAATACTAGTGGCAATTATGCCTAGTGAGCCGTTAAGAAATGCTTATGGCAGCTATACCTGGTCTACTCTTGAGAAATGCTTGTGGCACCTATGCCTGGTGAGCCTTTGAGAAATGCTCATAACACCTATACCTACTGAGCCCTTGAGAAATGCTCGTGGCACCTATGCCTAGTGAGCTCTTGAGAAATAATCATGGCATATATGCCTAGTGAGCCTTTAATAAATGCTTGTGGCACCTATACCTAGTGAGCCATAAAGAAATGCTCATGGCACTTGTTCCTGATGAACTTTTGAGAAATGCTCATGGCATATGTCCTTGGTGAAACTTTGAGAAATGCTCGTAGCACCTATCCCTGGTGAGCTCTTAAGAAATGCTCATGGCACCTATGCCTAGTGAGCCCTTGAGAAATGCTCATGGCACCTATGCCTGGTGAGCCCTTGAGAAATGATCATGGCACCTATGCTTGGTGAGCTCTTGATAAATGCTCATAGCACCTAT
This sequence comes from Excoecaria agallocha, assembly GCA_037975025.1. Taxonomy (NCBI): domain Eukaryota; kingdom Viridiplantae; phylum Streptophyta; class Magnoliopsida; order Malpighiales; family Euphorbiaceae; genus Excoecaria; species Excoecaria agallocha. Next base: position 36,737 of record JBBPFJ010000168.1, read on the forward strand.
GCCTATTTCAAGTTAGAGAAGTTCATGAGTATGGTAGTATTTTCCCCATCATGTCTCTAAGCCGATATGCTCCAAAATTAACATCTTCGTGCACTATAAAAGGACCTACCTAATTAGGGTCCAACTTGCTTACATAAGTGGCTTTTTGTGCTTCAACGACTTTCTTAAGGACCAATTCTCCCACATGTAGTGTTTGGGGCTTAAGCCTTCAGTCGTGGTATGACTCAATTCTTTGTTTGTAAGAAGCTACTCTGATTTGAGCTTATTCCTTTTTTCTTCAATTGTATCTAGGCAGTATAGTAGTGATTCTTTATTTTTCATTTGGTCATATCATTCCATCCTTAGGTTTGGAATCCTTATCTTATATGGAATAATTGCCTTCACATAGTAAGTTAAGGAGAAAGGAGAAGCAGTTGTTGTCGTCCAAAGTGAAGTTTGGTAAGCCCATAACATATTATTTAGGTCCTTAGCCTCATCGAGCCTCTTTTTCAATCCCACCAATATAGTTTTATTGGTTACCTCAGTCATGCCATTCAACTGAGGATGATACATCGATGTGAATTTGAACTAGATGTGCAACTCTTCACATAAATCCCTAAAAGATTGATAGTTGAAAAGTTTCTCGTTATCAGTAATAAAAGTATGTGAAATTCCAAACATCGTTATTATTGCTTTCCGAAAAAAAATTATGACGTTAGCAGTAGTGATCATCGCTAAGGGCTTAGCTTCCACCCACTTGGTGAAGTGCTCCACTGCTACTACTAAGAACTTCCTCTATCCTGTGGTCAATGGGAATGGCCTCAGTATGTTTATCCTCTATTGCAAGAAAGGCCATGAGCTGTGTATCAGAGTTTGTCAGATTACCTCCTTTCTGGATTATCCTCCTAAAACGATGGCATTTATCACACTTTCAGACCAATTGCCTTTCATCTATCTCCATTGTAGGCCAATAGTATCCCTAAAAGAGAGCTTTCCTAACTATCATCTAAGCTCCTTCATACGCCTCGCAAATATCCTCATGTATCTCTCTAAGTATATACTTTCCTTTATCTAAGTTTAAACATAGTGACCAAGGGTGCGAGTAGGACCTTCGATATAGCTTCCCATCTATAATGGAATAGAGTTTGGAGTGCTTAGCTATATTTTTAGCTTCTATATGATCTTTTAGGAGGGCCTCTGCCTTGAGGAATTGATAGATTGATAATCACCATCCATCCATCCATCCATCCATCTATTCATTCATTTGAACCAAGCAGGCTTTATATGATGGCTGCGCTATGATGGCCCAGACCACGTCCTCTAATCATATGTCATAGTTTGAAAATGCTTGCTTTGCCAAAAAATTGGCCCCCGTTATTCCCTTCTCTAGGTATTTGCTCAATTGTCTACGAGCCCTCTCCACTTTCAAGCTGGGTTAACAATGCCGATACCCAATCCTTATAATTTAGCATCAGCTGCTCTTTTGCTTTGAATTTGCCCTATACTTATATAGGGCGAGCTCTAGTTTGAAACATAAAGCTTCATATTTTTCCACATTGTTAGATGCTGGGAATGTTTTTCGAACCATGCCCTATATAAGTATCCTTCCGGAGCTGAATAGTATAGCTCCTATCTCGACCCCTTTAGATGAAACAACTCTATCCATATATAACCTCCAAGTTACTTTGGCCTATTCAATGGGTGGGGCATACAGCTGGGTCATGAAGTCTGCCAGTACCTGCACCTTCATGGTCGAACGAGGCTCATATTGAACATCAAATTCTCTGGGGCAAGCTACCTATTTAGTCATCCTTCTCGATGCTTTTGGCTTCTGTATGACTTTTTGAGAGGAGTGTTGGTCAGACTACCACTGTATATTCTTGAAAATAAGTACAAAGCTTTATTGCTGAATTGACCAATGCTAAGGCCAGCTGCTCCAAGATCGGGTACCTTAGCTCGACTCCTCTATGGACCTTGCTAATATAGTATATAGGAAACTACTAAGTATTTTTTTCTCTGACCAAAATCAATCCCACCGCTCAAATATCGAGAGATACATGAATAGGTTCTCACCTTGTTGGGGTCGATTGAGCAATGGGGGTGAGCTTAAAAACTACTTCAAAGCCTTGAAGGTGAACTAGCACTCTAAACTCCATTTAAAGTTCTTCAAGTTTTTTAAAGACATATAGAATAAGAGGCACCATTTAGACGAGCAGGAGATAAACCTATCGAGTGTTGTAATATTTTCATTCAACATCTGCACTTCCTTGATTGACTTTGATGATTTCATTTTTAAGATGGCATCTATCTTTGTCGGGTTTGCCTTTATTCCCCTTTTTGAGATTACAAAGCCTGAGAACTTGCTGGATCGAACTTCGAATGCGCACTTCTTTGGATTCAATTTGTGGCTGAACCTCCTAAGTGTAAAGAATGTTTTTTTAGCTCCTTGGGTAGATCTCCCAAGGTCTTGCTCTTGACTATCATGTCATCTATATATACTTTAATTTTTTGACTTATCTGACCTACAGATAACTTGTTCATCAACCTCTGGTATGTGGCCCCTGCATTCTTTAGTTCAGAAGGCATTACTTTGTAACAGTATATGGCTCTATGAGTGATAAATGCTATTTTTTCCTTATCTTTGGGCTTTATTAAGATCTTGTGATAACATGATGATGATTCTAGGAAGGCGTACTCCTCAAATCTGGATGTTAAATCCACTAATATATATATGTTCGATAATGGATAGTTGTCTTTTGGGCAGGGTTTATTCAAATCAGTGAAGTCTATGCACATTCTCTATTTCCCATTAGCCTTTTTTACCAGAACTATATTAGATAGCCAGTTTGGATAAATCACTTCCCTCAGGAATTCATTACTTAGTAAGGTGCATGTTTCCTCATTAATTACTACTTACCGCTCTAGCGCGTGATTGCGCTTCTTCTGCTTAATCGGTTTATAACCTAGCTATATGTTCAATGAATGGCATATGATATCTAGCATGATGCTTATCAAGTTCGATGGTTGCCAAGAAAATACATCTGCATAAGACTCCAACACCTCTAGCAGAGGTTGCATTTCAGAGCTCAGCTTCCATGAGGTTATCCAGGTAATGCTCTACCTCCTGCAATATGTCTATTAATTTTGCCTTTCGATCATCTATTGGAACATCTATGGTGTCAACTAGGAGGGCTTACTTTGCTTCTTTTAGCATGGTAACATATGTTTCCCTACCCATGCTTCAATTTCTATAGAGTATAACTGTCCCTCCTGGTGCAAACACTTTCATGATGAGTTTTTACATGAAAATGTAAACATCCACTGTGAACAACAAAGGTCGGCCAAGTATTACATTATATGAAAAAGGCATGTTTGCTACCATAAAACATGAAACATATGACCTGACGGTAGAATCATCTTCCAATTACAAGTTCAGATTGACTGAGCCTTTAACCTTAACGGGTTATCCCGATATCCCAATCAGCGACACTGTGACTTTATCTAAGGGGTTCGGCATTCCCAATGATTGAAAGCCTGCAAGGTGATGAGATTCACTATGCTGCCTATGTCTACCAGGATCTTCTACATCAATAAGTCCTTCATATTACCTTTATAACCAAGGCATCATGGTAGGGTTACGGAACATGTTTCCCATCTTTTTTATGAACTAGATGACCTCTTCCGAGACTTACTGATTAGACTTGAATGATAAAACTTCCTTCTCTTTCCTCTTTTTTGAATCGTCAAAGATATCATAATGCTTCCCCTCTATGATCACATAAATCACCCCTATCAGAGTTTTATTGCTTATGCTGCCTTTTACCTTGCCAGTCTTCCTTAGTGGGGGTTTGCATTTTGTCATTTTTTTTTACTTAATGAACTGTCTTAGTCCACCCTTTCTTATTTGATATTCAATCTCTCGCTTGAGGTACCTGCAGTCATTGGTCTCGTGCCCTTTGTCCTTATAAAAAGCACAATAAGATGTATGGTTCCTACTGGCTACTGGCATCTTCTCTCATAGGCTTTGGCTAATACACCTTTTGTTTTTTCTTCATCCAAGATAGAACCTGTGTTGAAAAGGTATTGAGCTTGATGAAAACTTATTCTATATGCCTATTGACATACGATATTGAAACCATATACGATCTGTTCATCCCTCTCATAGCCCTCGACTCATTCCTCCTCAGACTCCCCCTTGTCTGGGTTATTCCTTAGGTGTTATCATGATCCTTTACCTACTCACTGTACTTTAGTCTCCTGGCTTCATCCATTCAAATATACTTGTAGGACCTATGCATGAGTTCGGTAAAGTCATAAGGGGGTTTTTTGCTCAAGGAGTCACTAAAGTCCTGGCACCTGCTATTCTTACTTAGGGTATTAATAGTGACTTTGAGATTCAGGTTCTGGATGTCCATCGTCACCACGTTCAATCTATCTACGTAACTTTGCAAGGACTCCCCCCTTTCCTGGACCACCTGGTGAAGATCAATGAAGACTCTGGTTGGTCGAATGGCCACCACTAACTTCACCTCGAGCATATTTGTGAACTATCAAAAGTGGTTTATTAAATGTTTGGGCAGATTTTCAAACCAGAATCTGCCATAGTCTGAGAAAAAATCTTACAGAGGGTTGTATCTTCTATGGTGTAAATTAGCATGGAGTGGCAAAATTATTGAACATGGGCATGGGGATCTATATTACCATTATATCTTAGTAGGTTTGGTAACTTGATGCTCAAAAAGAGATCGAAGAGTGTGGCTCAAGAGAGGAGGGATCAAAAATCATCCTGATACTACCTCACATTCTGGTTTAGCTTCTACATTCTTTCTTCAATGAGCAAATCAAGCTCGTCACTTGTTAGAGTTATTCTTGATCTTGCTTTTAGCTAAGGTCCAAAGTTTAGGTTTTCCAAGGTGGGTGTCGTGTTAGTTTGGGCAGTCTCTGGTGTTAGCTGGGGCGGTTGTTAGGCTGCCACTTGTGTCAAGGTTGTTAGGAGGGCTTAGACAAGTTAGGGAGTGAGGCCAAGTATGGAGGTTGCCAGCATTTTGGTAGGTAAGCTGATGATGGGATGGTTGTTGGAATACCTTGAGGGGTGGGCTCTAGGGGTGAAAAAATTGAAAGGTGGGGGCCTGGAGTTATGTTACTCTAGTTGTTTCCTTATTGGATGTTCTCGTCGTCAGAATTCATGGTTCCATGGGGATAAGTTCTACAATCACCACACCAAATGATAACAGCTTAGGATTACCTGGCTAGTATCGATTCCTGACTCCTGCAATGGGTTGCTTTAATGATACCTAAAAGCAAAGAGTGCCGATGAAGGTCTGGCTAGGAATGCTTCGACGATCAAGCCAGTAAAGGGTATAATGGGTACTTTTAGTACGATTGCTAAGAAGGAGAAAATGCACCCGATTCCTGACTATTTATAGAGATGAATCTCCCATATGTGTTAAAAATCCTGATAGACATGAGAGTCTTGCTAGGGAAGGAATTCTACCAAAATAGAAAGTTCTCTCCTGAATAGAAACTTTTCTTCAATGGGAATTTTAGTGTGGATTCGTGTACTAGCAGGACTATGAAAAATGACATAGTCACCAGCATGGGTCCTGGTTGACCCAGAGAGTCATCCATTTAGCTATGGATCGAGCTCTAGGCCTAACAAGGCCTATCTCAATTATCAGCGAATAAAACAATGAAAAAATAATTAAACCATATTTATTAATTATTATATGAACATTTAAAAAATATTAATTGGGTTATTTTGCAAGTTTAATAAAATCTAACCATTGTTAGCCAACTCTCAACTAGAGTTGAAGAGAGTTGAACTGTTGAAACATAAGAAAAGAAGACAAAAGGATGCATACGATGAAAAAGCCTTTCATTTTTAAGAGATTTAAGTTTGGTTCATCCTTTCCTCTCTTTTCTTCATTTATAGTCACCAACAAAACACACTTTCAAACAAGTATCACAGTCATTGTTTATATTAATTTTTTATTAATACCTTTCACAATAATTCTAATTGATGTCATATGTTTATTTGCATAATCGAAATAGAATGACACAAGCTTGATGAGATCAGCAAGAAGAAATGGCTATATTTATCTTCATCACCTTTTCGAAAGTTATTTAACTAATTACTTTATAAAACTTCAATTACCTACCTAATTAACCTTACTTTCTGAAGTGTGAATGCAAACACAAAGAGAAATAAAAATTTGATAAAAAAAATTTCATTTTTCTATACAATCCAAACATGATTGAATCAACATGTACGTAAGTTTTCCACTTAAATTTGTAAATTATTGCCATGTTTCCACTAAGTTGCTCCTATCTTTTTCCTCTTTATCACATCCAGTCCTCTTCTATTATGACTTTTTTTATTAATATGGCATGGTATATATAAGGGAAAAAGAGTGGGAGAGGATCTTGATTAACTAATTCTAGTTCTAATCCATAAAATAATACTCAAACTTTGATATATTATATAATTTGGTCATCTGTTTAAATTTGTGCTATTTTAGCACCTCAATTAAAATATCAAGTAATAAATGAGTCATAATATATAATTACAAATATAAATGTCAATGGAAAAAAATTAAATCCAAAATATCACATATTTTTAATCAAGTGTTGGCTATCAGATAAACTATTGTAGTTCGTTTGTGCACTTTAATTAAAAGTTATATATATTGATTAACTGTTATTTAAAAAACAAAAACAAAGAAGGCAATTATTTGAGTGGGGAAATGAAAACAAAAATATTATTAAATAGTAAAATAATAATTCAGTAATGGTATATATACTATAACACTTCAAAATATTATATAAATCTTAAAAAGAAAAATACATAAAAAAAGATTTTGTGTTTAGAAGTAAATATGTATATATAATAATCAATTAGTCGTGACTCATCGATCGAATTCCATTGCAACTCATGTAATAAAAATAAATAATTGTAAATGTATAAAAATAATAATTTAAAACTAAAACGAATAAATTGGTTAGCTTTCATATGGATTTGCAATTAACATTTAAAAAAAATTTTTGCACACCCTTATTCCTTTATGGGTCAACAATATTGTCCAATGATATTGTCACGTACGGTTGAATACATTATGTGCAATAAAGAATAGAAAAGATACCATCAAAGACATCTTTTTTAATTTTGGTTTTTTTTTTTCTCTCTTTGCCTTTGGTATTACTTTAAAGGCCAAATATATGATTCACCCCATAAAATTTATCAAAAAGAGTAATTACCCCTAAAATTTATTTTGTTGTGATATAATCCTAAAAATGTATAAATTGAGGCAGTTTAATCTTCTAAATTGACGGAATCATTAATTTGACTTTTTTTATGTCAGCTGACCAATGATGTGGCACCCTCAATTGATACATGGACATCCAGCACATGACATATCACCCGACATATGCACACATGTGACACGTGGGATGACTTGTGACAAGCATATGCCTATCACGTGACTTTAAAAAATCCTGTATTTTTTTTACCCGTTTCCTTTTGGCCTTCCTTTCTTATTTCTCTCTCCCTATCAAAACTAGAGCTCTATCTCCTTCTCCCTTCCTATCAAAACTAATAGAAAATAACCCTCTATATCAATGATAATATTTAGCGTGGACCAAAATGGATCTTCTTCAAGAAGCCTCCGCACAATAGCAGCGTCGTTTTGTTGAGCATGCCATGATATCAATGAGGTCTTATTTTTGCTTATCCAAAGAGGAAGGAGGTCCACACATACCATCGCTAGCATAAAAGGAGGAAGTATAAGAGTTCATGGCCAAAAAAAATAGATCGGATCGAAAAATAATATTTTTCTTCTTCTACTTTTCCCAACTATTTTGTTCCCTCTTCTTTATCAATTTGGTTTATTTTTCATATTTTTGCCAATGGTGGTGAAGCCGTGGATGAAAGAGGAACTAGAATGCTAAAAAATTTCATAATTACAAACAAAGAAGATTTAATTTTAGATTGAAAGCAGCTTCCATCCATAGTTTTGAATCCAAACACTCATAATTCCTTATAATTCTTTATTTCTTCACTTTTAGAATAAGAATTTTAAAGAATTCAATGTAGCTTCTACCTTGGCTGCCGATTGGGACAACTTAATTGGAACATGTTTAGTTTTCTTAATTAAAAATAAATAAAATATTATAGATCCAAAATATAAATTTTACAATATTTTTGAAATTAATCAAAAGTTTACTATACAGATCTAATTAACAAAACCATCTATTCTCTTTCTCTATTGCTTCCCTTTTTAACCTAATCTTTATACCTTGCAATATAACCAGCGATTTTATCATTAATAGTCTTCAAGGACAAATAACCCCACGTAACCATCGATTCAATCAAAGTCGGCAATCTGTTATGGCAACTCATAGAGACAAAGTGATGAGAAAGAAATAGAAGGGATAAATCGCGTAACAAAAATTTATAGGGTTTTTGATGGTCACATGTAAGGTATATGATTGCCATGTGGCTACTGACATGTCACACTTACACCACATATCATTCATCGTTATAGCAATTAACTCATGTATCATTGTAACAATTGACTCATGAATCATATATACCTTTAACATGTACCATGCATCATATGTATACCATACACCATAATGTATATCTGAAATGCATCATGTGTATGCCATGTTTGCACTTCTTGTATCATATGTGTTTCATGCATATGCATGCATCATTGTGACGATTGATTCATACATCATATGACCCTAAACATGTGTCATGTATCATATGTGTATCACACACTGTATGCACGCCTATACCATACATCATATATATACCTCTTGCTTTTGCATCATACAACTTATACGTATCACTTGAATATTATGCATCTTCATGCATCATTCTAATGATTAATTCACACATCATATATATGTCATTCATATGCATCACTCTCATACATCATACATCATGCTTACACATCATATGTGTGTAATTCATATGCTTCGTCGCCATGCATCATTCTAAATTTTTTATCTTTCCGCCATTGTAGACTATTCATTCGGGTAGTTTAAGGGACAATTACCTTACCAGAGTTAGAAATGGAAGATGCACCACAAGCACTTGATGAGTTGGATAAGAGGCTGAATAGAAGGTTCTAAAAATTTGAACAAAAAATATTGGTTGTGATTAGAGGAAGTTTCCCGCCACCTGTGAACCTCAACACATAAATCAAAACACTACTAGGGGCATTCCTTTGATAGGCATTGAGAAAAGAATGGATAGTATACCTGCTCTCGAATAGGACCTTATAAAAGATAAGAAAGGTGATAAGCCAGTACTGGTAGTGAAGAATGAGGGCCTTAGTATGGAGAATATTGCATTTAAAAAGTTAAAAGAGAAAATTGAGGTAATGGCCCATCTCCTATCGGCTGAAAAGGACTAGGCATTGAGGATAAAGATCTGGATAGTGAAAATTTGGTACCTTAAAGGTTCAAGATACCTGATTTACCTAAGTTTAATGGTACTTTAGATCCATCAACACATGTGAAGCAATACACTTTGGTGATAAAAGGAATCATTTTGACTAGAAAGCAGAAGATTGAGTATTTCTGCGTCAGTTTAATAGGCTCTGCCATTGATTGGTACCGTGGGTTAAATCAAGGGACCACGAAAGATTGGGATTTATTAAGGGAAAAGTTTATGAAGTAGTATGACTATAGTACCAGAATAGAGGTCACTCTCAAAAATCTAGAGTTGTTATACCAGAAACCTAGAGAGTCCTTCCATAAATACCTTTCCCATTGGAGAAATAAAGTGATGAAGATGAAGCAAAAGGCGAACACCCCTGATCAGATCAAACACTTTATTAAGAATGCGAGCCCATACCTAAGAGATGGATTAAAAATGAAGGGGCTTAAAGATTGGAAATCTCTCAAGGATATCGCCATTAAAGCTAAGGGAGAATATTTGTAAGAAAGGGCCCAAGCTACGAATTCAAAAAAAAAGTAACCATGGAAACAAGCAGGACAATAGAGACCCAAGTAGGGGCAATGATGAGGTTATAGAAGTTTCAACCACAATAATAAAGGGAAATCATTATACCATTATGGGTAAATAGCTGTATTGGTACTTCACTCATCTCAATAGGCAAGGAAAGTTACAACCATTACCAGCAAAGCTAGCCATGAGCCAAGGGGAACCTAAACACAAAATTGATTTGTATTGTGCTTATCACCAACAAAAAAGGCATAGAACTGATTACTATCATCCCCTAAGAGATCGTATTTAGGATTTAGTTGACACTCAGTAAGCACTGATTCCAAAGGGGGAGAATTAAGTCTTCCTTTACAGCTCCATAACATCGCTAACCTTGGAAGCATCATCCAGATAAAAATGGGATCTGAATAGTTTTTTTATGATGTAATAAGTGTCCTTGAACTAAGATAACTTTTTTCTTTTGATTGCATTAATGATAAAAACTTTCTTTATATTTGTAATGTCTCATTTAATTGCATCATGCACGATAGTAACCATAATTCATTTTTAGGACATTAATTCAATGAACATTGCTCCACTTGATCTCAAGAAAAAAACATTTTGATTGCATCCATTATGACTCCTGAAGTGAGGCAAATTTTGAGATAAAAAGAAAAAAAAACAAAAGAAACAAAAAAAAGAGAAAAAGACCGTGCAAATGCATAGGGTGTCAAATGCCTTTCTGTAGGAGTTGATGGGAAGCAAGCTATAAAGTACCCTTACTATGAACTCAACATGTATTTGTTGTTATTCCCTTTTGCAATCATAACTATGCAAGAAAACTCTTATATCATGATCATAGGTAAGTCTCGGTAGGCTATTGGTCTTGCCATGACAAATCCTAATATAAAAATGGATACTCTATCTCACCAACCACACTATCCTCAAAGGATGCTTTTTGAACCATTACTACTAGTTACATTGTAAAGCATGGATTTTTATGAGGTCGGAATGGAATACAACTTAAACCAAAATTAAAATTCTATTATAGCTATCACTGTCCATTTAAGACATATCTAGAAAGGCTCCTTAGTAAGAGAACTATACACAGTTGAACACATCAAATGTTATAAGACTGACATTAACAACAAGAAAATATTGGACAAGAGATGAAACTCTAATGACAACGTAAATTTTAGAAAGATACAGAACACAAATAGATTTTCGACAACCTTAATGATGGTTTTCCTCATATTGGTGCTAATCTACAAAGTAATAACATAGCCACTAGAAAGTGTAGAGAATTTAGCTAAGATAACAGTATAAATTTGAAGCATACTGAAAGAGGCTTGTTCTAGAAGATTGTTTAACTTACAATGATGAGTGAAAGAATTATGTTGTGAATGACATAGTGAAGGTCAATACACCTTATGGGACCAAGTTATTGTGATGAGAACATTTCAAAAAGAGCCTTGATTGTAAATCTGTGGATGCATAGTAAGGTTCAATATACCTTATGGTGCTAAGCTATTATCCCAAAATCTTTTTACCAGGAACATTGACTAAATGGACATTTAGGCATGCCGACAGTTGGCACACTTACAAAAAAAATAGAAAAAGGAAAAACAAGCCCTACAAGTCAAAAAAAAAGGCAGTCTTGCTAAAATTAAACACCCCGCTAGGGTGAAAATCTAAAAAGCGATCCTGAAAAAAATTAGGGATTGCGAGAAAATGTTCAATCAAGAAAACTTAAAAAGGGTCGATTAATAATAGGAGTCGGATGCACACAAAGTGTCACTTTTTAACATTAAATGAAATTTGTGTTTTTGCATTACATGTCTAGTTATCATTATTGTCATCACATATGATGCATATAGATGAGAATACATGCATAAGTATGATTAATCAATCAAAAGAGGCATATTACACGTACAAGGACATATGTTAAAGTATGAATTAGAAGTGTATATTCTAAAAAAACAAAAATAAAAAAAGACCATTAGAGATGAAAACCATAACTGGCTTTTTAAGCAAAAGTTAGGTCAAAGGATAGGGTGAAAACCTGGAAACAAATAGTCTATTCTAAAAAAAGAATAAAAAGAATAAAAACCATTGGAACGGATTGGATCCATTTCAGGTAAAAGTTAGGCATAGGATTATGTGAAAATCACTAATGCGATGCATTTTCCACTAAGAAAAGCTAGTGTGGAAACTCACAAGGGGTGCACTGCCTTCAAAATAATAACTTAAAGCAATAAAGGGTTATCAAATAAAAATGGAATAGGATCAGACCGTCACTCGCTCTGGACTCACTCGAATGAATAGATTTCCTTACATTTTAATGGTCCATGCATTCCATTATACATAGCTTTTTTATATGTATTTCATACGCATAACTCTTTGCACACATCTCATACACTATAATCCTTTATATGTAATTCTGTACCCATAATTTTGCAAAAAGAAAAAGCACACAGGTTTCTCAAAAGAAGATCGATGTACCAAACTCCTTCAATTAATGCCATAAGTATTTAATTCAATCATCACCCCACAATAGGGGGCAAGCCAATAGGCCTACATTCATATGATGCTTCAAAATTTGGGAAGATTTTTACCCACCTCAAAGTGTGAGATGATGTTATGCCTACTGGCATAAAAAGTAACCAAGTAATATTCTCTATTATGAATGATAAAATAGCAAGCCAACTACTTTCTTTTTATACAGGCTCGCAGGTCTCAACCATGTGCCATTAAGTCATTTCTTAAGGCATTTTGAGTCTCTAAATAAGTCTTTAAGTCTTTTTTCAAGGCATTTCTAGTCTCTTAGCGAGCATTAAGTTTTTAAGTCCTTTTTAAGGCATTTCAAATCTCTTAATGAGCATTAAATCTTTAAATTCTTTTTCAAGGCATTTTGAGTCTCTTAATGAGCATTAAGCATTAAGTCTTTTTGAATCTCTTAGTGAGTATTAAGTCTTTATATCCTTTTTCAAGGCATTTCGAGTCTCTTAACAAGCATTGAGCATTAAGTCCTTTTTTAAGGTATTTCGAATCTTTTAGCGAGAATTAAGTCTTTAAGTCCTTTTTCAAGGCATTTCAATTCTTTTAGCAAGCATTAAGCCATTAAGCCTTTTTTCAAGGCATTTTAAATCTCTCAGCGAGTATTAAGCATTAAGTTCTTTTTCAAGGCATTTCATGTAATATCCCAAGAGATATATTAGTACTTAATTGTAAATATATTTGGGACATGATCGGAATTAATATAAAATGTTAATGGCAATTTCATAAAATTGTCAATTTAAGGGTACATGTGCATTGTTATAAAAGTAGTGGGGTTTGATTAAAATTTTTAAATTGTCTTCCTGCCAAATGTAAGAATTGAGGAGAGATGAGGGAGTATGGTGTAAATTTTTCATAGCTTGGCAAGTGGCCTAATGAGGAGTGGACATGTAAAATTCTAGAGAAAGGAAGAAGAGACAAGAATAAAGAGAAAGAAAGAAAAATCTGATTTTTGGGATTGAGTTGGCCGGCCACCCTTGAAAAGAAACCATTTCAGCCATCTTCTCCTCCCTAAAGGCTCATTTCATCAAAGAAAATTCCCAAAATTCAGTCACATAGCTTGAGAAAGAGAGTTTAAAGGAAGTGATTAGAGCATCAATAAAGGTATGGGAGTTATGTTATTGTTTTATGTGTTTGTAGTTGAAATAAATTGCTATATGTGCTCTAAATGATCTAAAGTTGATGTTTGAGTGAATAATTGAATTTATAGTGCATGAGAAAGTTGATTTGTGCCTTAGAAAAAGTTGACATGAAAATCTGTTTTGGTTCACATGAACCAGTCTTAGTTAAAATGGCATAACTATTTTTGTAGATGTATAATTGATGTGATTCAAGTTGGATATGAAATATAAGACTTATATCTACAACTTTTTATGAGAAACTGGGATCTAAATCTATCTCTAGAATGTTCGGAATTGAGCTTGAAGTGGATAGACCCCTGCTGTCCGTCCCAAGTGAGCAGTCTTCGGTTTTTAGTAAATAACTTGAGATTTATAAGTCCAATTTGAGTTATTTTTTATTTTTTGGAAACTAGAAATATATTGAAACAACTTTTTAGAAGAAAACTTTTCCTGAAAATAATGTTTTCTTGGTCAAAAATGGTATATAAGTTGAGACAGAAAATCTGTCTTTGAGCGATTTTAGGCATCACGGTTACTATGATATTCCTAATAACCATGAGGCAGTCCAGAACCAAAATACACCCTACCTCACGGTTATTAAGCTTTTCTTAGTAACCGTTACCCCTTTAAAAAGTATAGAACACAATTATTACTTATTCGATAATGACCGTGAGGTAGTTTGGCGTAGTCCAAACCCGAGAGTGCAACTAGGTCATGGTTACCATGAATTTGGTAGTAACCGTGACCCTGCCCTGTTTTTCTTGAACTTGATTTTTAAGTCTTAAATTGTTATTAAAGCATGTCTAAGCCTTCCTGAATGCTTTTAGAGTGTTTTAAGTTTCAAAATAAGAGTAAGAAATTATATGAAATGAGTGTAAAGCATAGTGAATTAATGAAGTAGAGTTAAACATATACTAAGTCTTAATGCATAAGAATTTGTATAATAAATGAATATAAATGAACATGAATATGAGTGACATGGTAGAGTAAAATGATTGCATAATCTATTGAATGTGTTAGTGTTATGTTTATAAAAGTGTGCAATAATATGTACATGTAATGAATGAGAGTGAGCATGAAAAATGGTAAGTATAATGTTACTAATTGCATGACAATTAATACTTATATTAATGTTAATGTTAAGTGTATTTGAAGTTTAAGTGAATAAATTATTGTTTAGTGGTTTTGTTACATGATTTAATTGATGTGTTATTTCTATGAATCTAGTGGTATTAAGTGTGATAACTTTGAGTGATTAAAGACTAATTGTAAGCCTAAATTTCACATAGTAGTGGATAGATAGGCATGCCTATAAAGGGAATAGTGATTGCAACTGCTAGTGATGTCACCAAAGTGTGACTAGTGTAGTGTTTGATAACTTTTGGTATCTAGTGAACCAAGACTTTTATGTCTCTAGTGTTTGTACCCGTATCCACCATTTATGAGAATTCAGGCAATGAAAGTGATCTGAATATTGAATAATGATCAGTGATTAATAATTAAAGTGATACATAGTCATTTGTTAGTGTTAGTGTTTTATGATAATGTTAGTGCTTTTCAGTGATTATTGAAGTGTAAGTGAAAAACTGTATAGTGAATATTAATGAGTGCATAACTGTTATTGAGTGTGATTAAATGCATGTACTGAATAAGAGTGACATGTTATTATGTTATATGTATTGGCATGTTATATTGATTGTGTAAGCGACTTCAACAAGAAGTCAATTGTACTGTTTACTCCCCACTGAGCCATTGCTCAGAACGTGTGTTTTTCCCGTGTAGGTACTCAAGTGTAAGAAGGTGCTTTTGCTAGAGTCAACATCTGCAGGCCACTAGAAGGGTAGTGAGTAAAGGTTACTTCTGTCAATGTATTATTGTTGTAAATATATAATGTAAAGGATTTAAACATGTATGTAATGAACTAAATTGTATTTGTACTTTAATTGTATGATATGCCAGTTGTATAAATGTATTTTTGTACAAGTAATTTCATAGAATATATGTAAATAAAATGGTAATAAGAACGGGCATTATATTTCAAGGCTCTCAATGAGCATTAAGTCATTAAGTCCTTTTGCAAGGAATTTTGAGTCTCTTAGCGAGCATTAAGTCTTTAAGTCAATTTTCAAGGCATTTCGAGTCTTTTAGCGAGCATTAAGTTCTTTTTCAAGGCATTTTAAGTCTCTTAGTGAGCATTAAGCATTAAGTCCTTTTTCAAGATATTTCAAGTCTCTAGCAAGCATTAAGCATTATATCTTTTTTTAAGGCATTTCGAGTCTCTCAGTGAGCATTAAGCATTAAATCCTTTATTAAGGCATTTTGAGTCTCTCAAGCAATAAATTCCTTTCTACAGACAATGAAATCCTTTTATAAGTGTTATGCTAAGGGCAATTACTAGAGGATGGCCATCCTATTCAAAGGCAAATCTACATCTCCACAAGGTTAATATCTTCTTCGAATTGCAATAGCACACTAACATCAAGTCCTTTTCACAAGTACCAAAGTCGTTCTAAAAGGCATTTAACCCATTTGTGATTGTTCAATATGCTGACAAAAAGGCATCAACCAAGATAACTCATCCTAATTTTGCATGCTAATAAGCTGGCGCTAATCAAACAGTCAATCAAGGATTAACACATTAACAAGCTGATGGTTATTATCCAACTAGGATTAACGCATTGACAAGCTGACGATAACTACCTAATCAAAAGAGTAGCTACTTTAGAAGGTATTTGTTTTAATCAACAAAAAGACTCGCTACCTCAGGTACGCATCTTTTTCCTTTTACTCTATATTTTGGCTCACTTTAGTACTAGTGCACTAGCTCTCCAAAATTGAGGGTAACTGTAAACACCATGACCCAAGCTAAATCAAGGTTATCCAATGATGAGAAAATAGTATATTACTGATAGCAGGATTTCGAAGCTTTGATTGTAAATTTCACATATTTTTCTCAAATATTTTTTATGATTTTTAAAATATTTTCAAGTGTTTTACAAAAAAAAAAGTGCATGAAAAACCTTTATTTTAACCTTCAGATGTGACAAACGGTCGTCTATTATAAGAGGGAAAATCGTTCATGGCCTTTTCTCTCCTATCCAGGTCAGATCAGGGGTATTTTTGGAAATTTTAGAATTCTAGAGTGAGGGATGGCCGCCTCTCATTGAGGAGCACCCATCCGTGGCTCATTTTTTTAGAATTTTAACATTTTTGGAATTAAAAAAAAAGTGGATAGATGTTTAAAAGGATTTCATCCGAATTTAATGGAGGAATTTTTCGAGATTTAAAAAGTTAGAGTTGGAATCCAACTCCAACTCTAACCTAAGTATAAAAGCTAAAATTTTAGGATTTCCAAAGGGGAGGAATCACTTTTTCTAGAGAGCAAACTTTAGAGAAGAAGAAAATCAATCTCTCTCTAAGAGGCTATTTTGCTCCAACAATCCTTTAATCTAAACACACATAAATAACGAAATTTATTAGGTTTTTTTAAAAAATCAGAAGCACAAATCGAAGTGAAGATCTAGACTATAAGAATTTGAGAGTCAAAATATCTCTTGAGGGTAATATTCTAGGCTCTTTTTCTACTTTATCTCTCTAAAATTTTCATGCATGATTATATGATTATTTGTGCAAATAAACACGTTTAAATATTATGCTTGTGTGATTAGCATACCTATTATTATTGAGATATAAATTTGGATTGATATGTGCATTAATGGCATCATTAGATAAGAGAATCATACATTGTTGTAACATTTTAAGCTTTTATTTTATTCTATAATTCTTTAAATTAATAATTTTAGTGTGTTCATGCATGATTTAATGTTATAATACTGTATTGGCATGATTTAAAACCTAAAAACTATATATTTTGGATCAAAAGTGGTTTTGTATGATTTTTGCATGTTTTGGCTTCAAGGTTTTGCATCTCATTCAGTCCAGCAGGTGACGAAATGGCAGATGCCCATCTGTCAAAGGGATATATGGGACATCATGGGCCTTCTTCACATCCCATCCCTCGCCCAGTTATGGTCATCCCTCACCTGCATTGGGCATCTATAGCAGATTTTTAAACTTCTTTTATTGTACATTTCATGTATTTTATGGCATTTATTTTTTTATGATATTTGTGTATTATTCTGCATGATTCAATTCTATATTTAACCTGGCTCTATACTGTTCAATTAATTAAATGATTATCATTGTTATATTTTTAAAATACTAATTTATTTACCCCTTTTGTGTGGTTTTTTTAAGTATGTAAAGTCTTTTACCTTTAGAGGATGATATGGGTTTTTTACATTAGGAATCGTGCTCCCGATTAGATGACCACCCAAAGCCCATCTGGTTACCTCGTTTAACCACTATTTTCATCACTTTATTTATTTATTATCTTAGTTTTGTTCATTTATTATTTATTTTTGTTTGCTTATTTATTCGTATTTCTTTGGATGTATTTTTCTTTTTTGGGATGTAATAGCTAGTAAAAAAGGGATTTTTGTGCAGCTTCAAATATTTTCTATTAATCAATTTAGAATTTTCTTCAAAACTTGGACCAATATCCAATTTTTCATCCAAAGTCAAATAAAAGAATAAAATGAAGTTTTTTTTTGTAAAATATGCATGAGGGAACCAATGTTCCTAATTCAAATAAATACCACAATTTATATATGTATATTACTTTACTCTTATTGCTAGATGATTTGATTCTATAATAAGTTTAATTAGTTGATTCGTTTACTTATTTATTTATTACTTTTCATGATTGATCAAGATTTTTATTTAATTCTTACGCTTTTGTATTGTGTGAGAGATGATAATGGATTAAGTATAAAACTCAATTATAAAATAAGATCTAACTAAGATTCCTAATAAGAGTGATGTCCCGAATATCAATCTTCATTTGGGCATCAAAAGGTCAAGATTCATTTCCTGACATTTTGTTGGATGGCAACTTCATGACACCTACCTCTTTTAGGCCTATTAGTAGACATCTTCATGGGTTGATTACTAATAATAATTTAGTTTTGATCCCTTTTTACTGTGAAGTAGCCAATTTATGAGTTAAAATAAGCCTCCTCCTATCTCGAACCCTAAAAATGGGCCTCCAAAAGCGAACCCAGAGATAAGAGAAGGCTCCAGCGCACGTCACAAGTATCATAGATATAAGCAACAGAACCCTAAAGTTGTAAATGACTCAAGTCAAGTTGTCAACCAATCCATAACTCATAAAAGTGGATGTGACAAATTTAAAGGGCACACAGTTTAGAATATATGTGGTAGTCAATAGAGCATCTCCCCAATAGGAGATTAGTAAATTTACCTCAGCCATCATAAATCTTATCATATCAAATAGAATCATATTTCTCCTTTCTATAACATCATTTTGTTGTGGAGTTTTGGGAATGGACAACTAATGTTCAATTTCCTTTTCATCACATAAAGCTTTAAATTCATCCTAAAGATATTTTTGACCTCTATCAATTTTTAAAGCTTTTATTTTCCTAACTAATTGATTTTTAACTAAGTTTATATAAGTTTTGAAGCAACTCAATGCTTCTAACTTGTGAGAAATCAAGTAGATATAGCCATACTTAGTATAGCCATCTATAAATGTAATGCAATAGTAGGCCCCATGCCTTACCCTTCTATACATTGGACCACAAACATTAAAATGGATTATTTGCATTGGAAATTTGGCCCTAGTTCTTTTTCCAAATAGTTTTTTTAACTAGTTTTTCGTTTCAAAAATGCTTGCAAATAGGTAAATCAATTTCATTTAGGTCACCTAATAGACCTACTTTGGCTAACCGACTCATTCGATCTTGCCTAATGTGATTTAACCTAGCATGCCATAATTTTACATTTTTTCATAACTTGTGAAGCAGAATAAGAGAATATGGAAAAAATAATGTTATTCATGTAATCAGGATCAATATCCACAATAAGAAATTATTCTAAATATAACTAAAACCATAATAAATATTATCCAAACATAAACGCATACTATCATCTTTAAAATACATATCAAAACCAAGTCTTATCAAGGCTAAAATAGAAATTAAATTCAACTAGAACTATAATAAATATTATCCAAACATAAACGCATACTATCATCTTTAAAATATAAATCAAAACCAAGTCTTATCAAGGCTAAAATAGAAATTAAATTCTTATGGATCTCCTAGGTATAAAGTACATCTTGTAGGATTAGGGTTTAGCCTTCACACAAAACTAATATGCACGTGTATGTCCCTTAAATTGCCACTCTAGAATTGTTTCCTAATAAATCCATTTAGCTCCATTTGGGATTCATCAAAATTCGATAAAGGTTTCTTGATCCCCTATCACATGGTCCATTGCTCCCAAGTTTATTACCTATAAAGGATGAAAATTAGTTAGGAATATAGAGCTAGATACACATATTTCACTAACTTTCGAGTTAAAATGAAGTACCTTTATAGGCATAGTGCAAGAGAAGTATCCTTTCTATTGGCAACTGAAGAACTTCACTACTAAAATGTTCACTTTCTTATTGCCTTTAGACTTTTTAGTATTCTATCT
>JBBPFJ010000168.1:57108-143646 GCA_037975025.1 Excoecaria agallocha
CATCATTTGGACTTGCCATGTCAGCATGCCATGTGTCATACTGTGTTGACACCGTGAATTTTTCGGTTACTTTTTCGCTGAAATCCGGTCAAAATGACATTATTATATAAATTTGCAAAGTTTAGTAATTTTATGAAAAAAAAATTTCTTTTATGATTATTGTGTAATTTGATCAAAGTTCAGTAACCATGAATGAAACTAACCCCTTTATTCAAACTATGAGGGTACCTAGAATTTATGAAACAAATAATAATAATCACAAAATCAGCCCTTAGATAGATTTGCCATCTCGTGAGCAGCTTGGTTTCTAGTTATATTTACATAAGAAGCTTTTCTGAAGAACTAAAGGGAATATATATATATATATATATATATATATATATATATATATATATATATATATATATATATATATATATATATATATATATATATATATATATATATATATATATATATATATATATATATATATATATATATATATATATATATATATATTATATATATATATATATATATATATATATATATATATATATATATATATATATATATATATATATATATATATATATATATATATATATATATATATAATATATATATATATATATATATATAATATATATATATATATATAATATATATATATATATATATATATATATATATATATATATATATATATATATATATATATATATATTATATATATATATATATATATATATATATATATATATATATATATATATATATATATATATATATATATAATATATATATATATATATATATATATATATATATATATATATATATATATATATATATATAATATATATATATATATATATATATATATATATATAATATATATATATATATATATATATATATATATATATATAACTATATATATATATATACTATATATATATATATTATCATACTCTATATCAGTATATATATATATACTATATATATACTATATATATATTATATATATATTTCTATATATATATATATATATATATATTTCTATATATATTTATATATATATCATATTTCTTTATATATATATATATATATATATATTATATATATATAATATATTATATACTATATATATATATATATACTATATATACTATATATATATCATATATATATCTATATCTAGTATATTATATATATATAATATATATCTATACTATATATATATATATATATATATATATATATATATATATATATATATATATATAGAATAATCCGAATTGTTAAGTTTATTATATCAGCTAATTATTAAAATTAGATACTCCTCAGTCCTTATAAAATTTGGATAATCTTCATTAGTTTTTGGAATTAAGTATAGTTTCTTTACATGGTATCAGGGCCATCAATTTTGCAAATTTCAGGCTCCAATTTTTTCATACGTGTTTGACTCTAAACGTAAGAGAAATATGTTATTATATAATATATTGACTAGTTTTAAAAATTAAATATTTTTTCTAAATATTTGGACAATGTTCTAATCACCTCATCACAAGTTTTTAGGTTGAGCTCAGCTAAGACCTTATTTAGCATATCAACTAAGCGTTTGGAGTGCTGTATATATATTTGGACCTGGTCTCGATTTTCTTGCAGCTGGAGTTCATTGTATATATATAGTTTACCGCCAATTATGAATCCAATTCCAAATTGTTAAATAATAAAATAATTAATCTTTTAGTAAAATCAAAGTATTTGTGCAACCGTATATGTTCAAAACTAAGTTGTTGGTAAATTAATCAGACCTGTTTACCAATCAAGATTCGCATAGCAACACTTCTTGATGATAAGATCACATGAAGCGTATGCATACTCTTAAAAACTTGCAAAAAAATAATGTAGTATTTTTTTTTCTATTTCATAACTTTGAGCCATACTAAAATATGATTCAATTGTCAAATTCTAATAGGTGGCCAATTATATTTTGTGCTTTTTATGAATTTGGGGTTAATTATAAAAATATTTAGAAAAATAGGATTAAAGTAAACAATATTAAAAATTTGGGGTGCTGAAAACTGGCATTTATGTATACCAATATCTAACTTGGTGGGCCCTACGATGTTGACCGGCTGGAGTGCTAGAAACCGGGTTAATTAGGTGCTGGTATCCGTCATTAGGGCCCCACGGCTGATTGGAAACGGGCTCATTTTGGTGCCGATTTCTGGCCAATTTTCTGCCCGGTCTGCACCCTGCAAAGAATCTCACGGTTTTGTCTTTTTATTTTGTTTAAAATCTGTGCAGCACAAAACTTTTTTTGGTGATTTTGACAATTCAA
Organism: Excoecaria agallocha; assembly: GCA_037975025.1. Classification (NCBI taxonomy): domain Eukaryota; kingdom Viridiplantae; phylum Streptophyta; class Magnoliopsida; order Malpighiales; family Euphorbiaceae; genus Excoecaria; species Excoecaria agallocha. Next base: position 59,441 of record JBBPFJ010000168.1, read on the forward strand.
ACTTGCTTTCTCGTAACCAAAGAATAAGAAAAAGACAAACCTAAACTCATTTGAAATATAAGTATAGATGTGCTTTTTTAAGAGTTGTTCCCATCCTCTTTCTTTTACAATTTACATTTCATGCTTTTATTTTCCTATCAGCTCTCCCTTTCTTACTTTGAAGCATTATTCTCTTAACCCTCTCTCATTTTCAATTTTTGTTATCTAAATTTATATAATTACTTTAATTCTACTTTGAAGCATTATTCCCTTAACTCTCCCTCATTTTCAATTTTTGTTCCCTAAATTTATATAATTACTTTAATTCTAATTAAAGTAATTAGAGTTACAAGCAGCACTATAAATTTCCTCTGGCACAAAAAAGGTAATATTATTGTAAAATATTAATTAATTTTATTAATTAAAATCTATATTATTATTAAATTTATTTTCATGTATAATTTGTAGGTGATAATAATTTTGAAGGTTATCTAATTTCAAGATTAAAGGTAACATATTACTTTTTTTTTTCGAAATAGTGTGAGGTTACATTTTATAGAAGATATATATGATGAAATTTGAAAAATTTTATATAATTTGTACGTGACATATATATATATATATATATATATATATATATATATATGCTGAAATTTGAAAAATTTTAAAAAAATGAATTATCAAGCAAAGTTATATGCGACTATTTTGCATGCAAAAAAAAAAAAAAAACACACACACACACACATGTGTACATAGCTTAATGTGTATTAAGTTGTGATTTAATTATGCTACATGTTATTTGAAATTATTGACTACTGAACAATGTATAGTGTATACAATTAATTTAATTGAATGAAAAATATAAAATGGTTCAAAAAAATGTGATGCTAAATTACCAAATTTTGAAATGGGGTTATATATCTAAATTAAAAAATTAAATTTGCATGCGTAATACATGAAATTTATATTTCAATTTTAAATTTTATATGTTGATTATTAAGTATATTTTAAATATGTTAGAAAAAAATAATATGATAAATATTTATTTTATAAAATTTCATGATTAATTTTAATATGATATAAGTAAATGAAAAATTTTATTCAAATATAATAATTATTTTTATTAATTTGATACGATAGATGGTGTATATATATTTATCCCTAAGAGCAATCATGAGTGATATTTCTAGACAAATTGTGAAATTATCATTATAACAATGTTCGAGCATATTATCACAATAAATAAAAAATTACAAGAAATTATTATGAAAGGATATCGGATGATTGAAGAAAAGAAGGTGAAAGCTCTTTGAAAAGATATCCATTGGTTTTATAAACTTTCGCGATTGGAAATTATTACCTACCAATAATGTGTATGCATATTAATAAAGTTCGAAATATACAAATAAAAAAAAGTTTTATAGTAATAAATAATTAAGTTTGAGAACATACCGACCTTATATAACATGTCCTTAAGTTTTGAATTTCAATGGGCAGTGTAGTAGTTGCTTACAAAGTGACGTAGATAATATCTATGGTAAGCTAAAGGCTTTTTCCAACCACTATTATCATCACAAAATAATGCCATAATTCTCGCTTGCTGATTAGAGATAACAACAATGCCTGACTGCTTATTGACATACTACTTAATGCATGTCATAAACCAACCCTAACTGGATTTGTTTTCACCTTCAACAACAACAAATACTACAAGGTATAGGAAATTATTGCCATCAACTACACTTACAATTAACAGTATTTGATGAAACTTTTCTATCATAAATGTTCCATCAATAAGCAAAATTGGCTTGCAGTGAGGTAGTCCATCTATACATAGCTTGAATACTTAGAAAAACCTTTTGAATTGCTTGTAGTTGGGTTTCATACTATCTTCAACAATAAAGTTAGACAGTTCCAAGATTGTATGTCTCAATAGCTTTCAAGTAACCAGGAAACTTTCCATATGAATCCTCATAATTACCAAATATCTCTTCTAATGCCTTAGTCTTTGCATACAATGCCTTATTATAAGTCACCTCATAATTGAAACGATTCATGATATTAGCTATTATAACACTAACTTTGAGATCAAGCGCAACACTAACCATTTCCAAAATGCATTCGCAAATTATTTGTGAATTTAATTACCTATGGTACTAGTTTACTAGTGATGCATTACAGTTGTGAGGTTCCTTATATACACCGATGATCCAATAAGGTGAGGTTCTTTTCTCAATAGCTCATAAGCTTCACGGATAACCTGTATCGGCATACGTGCAACACACTGCCCAATACGATGACTTCAACTCAATAACTTTATATGCAACATTATTCTGAATTAAAAATTTCTTCACATATGCCTTTACTTCATCATTAGATGTGAATGTCAATCCTTCACATAACTCAGAAATCCCATCCCATCTTAGCATTGACACATCATTATACATGTTAATTTCAGCTTTAACAAAATTAACAGTTGTGTGGTGAACAGATGCAAACTGAAACTGTGAAATATTGGATTCACCACTAGGTTGATCTCTAATCTCATTTATATGCAGATTCTGAAGGCCTTCTGTCGCATGAATTGAACTACATAGAACATAGTGATCATCTCTTCTAATAACCATCTCCGAACCATAATCATTCAAGTATATTTCTTTATCATCATCATCTGGATCACAATTTGGAGAAATATACCCATTGTTCACAATATTATCTTCATCTCTACATGTATCATCACCATCACCTGCAACATTTCCACCTCCATAAGAAGAATAAGAGGCAAAATTCATTTGATTTGGACCCTTAAACTCTCAAATAGGACTTGCATTAATTGTTTCCAATTCATCAACATTTTCACATTATCTAGAAGCCTCAAACTGTGTACAAAAATTAGGCTAAGTGACTCCTGTATAATCACCATATACATTTATTCCTTCAACAGCTGGTATAAACTCTCATTCTCTAACATTATCCATCTATTTAATGTTGTTCATTGCATTTTTTACACCTCTAATTATAATTTTTTCGGCTACAACAATTAGTCCGGCAATGTTGTACCCAGAAAATATATTGAAATTTTCATAAATTTGATCAATATCTTCATCATCGGTTACATCCATACTTGCCCAAAAAATTGATCCCTAGTTGTTTACTGGATACTTATATATCACCCTACTAACCCTCTCATCCATAGGTAAATCCAATTTAACTACTATTTTGTGAACAAGTTCAACAAATATTTGTTTACTCCTAATTTTCAATCCCCTTTATCTCACTAATGGACTTAAAATGTCATATTGAAAATTAGTTATAGCGAATCCTGATTGTCCACCTGTGTGAATTATGAAAGTAACTGGGATCGATATTTTTTCCTACATTATATACACATATATCATCAGCTAAAATAATATATAAATTTCTCAAAATTTTGCTAGACCCACTTCAAAATTAAAATTTAAACTATTACTATTTATTAAATTTTTTATTTTTTTGCAATATTTTTTTCTTACATATTAACATTATATATCCATTTTTTAACATATAAAAATATCTTCCACTAATTATTTCAAAAATTATTTAAAAATTATTTTTAATATAATTATCTGGTAAATCTAATTTCAAATTACCAATCCTAGAAACAACACAACGAATATAAATTTTTTAACTTAATCAACAGATTCATAGATTTAATAACTATTTATTCTTTTTTCCACCAAATAATATTTTCATACTATTTAAATAGACAACATGTTATACAAAAATTAAACAATAAACTAGATCTACCATAAATTTTTTTTTAATATAACCTTAATATATTTTTCTAATTTAAAAAACATTAATGCTTACCTTTGTTGGACTAAGCTTCAAAGTAATCAGCACCTAATAATAATAATAATAATAATAATAATAATAATAATAATAATAATAATAATAATTTTTAACTAACATAACAAAAATTATGCTACATAATATTTAAATTAACTTACCTTTTTATTTTATACGAAACCAATGTGCATAAATACTCAATGAAATTAGAAACACATAATAATGAATTCTTGGATGAGGGCAAAAATTTCGAAATAAAAGTTAGAATAAATGAAAAGAGAGTTTTAAGGTGAGTTTTAAGATGAGAAATGAGAATGAAAGAGAAATTCTGTAAATAGAAAGAATTCAATTCTGGAGCTTTATTTTATGTTGCATTCAACGAGGTCAAAGCATAGATAACGAGGTCTGACATTTGGCCAGAAATTGGCACTATTTATTAACAATTTTTGACACCATGCTAATGAATACCGACATCTAATCAACCCGATCTCCAGCACCTCAACCGATCAACATCGTGGGGCCTGCCAAGTCGGATACCGACACACATAAATACCTGTTTCAACCATCCCTGATTCGTAATATTATTTACTGTAACCCTCTTTATCTACATATTTTTATAATTAACCCCAGATTCATAAAAAGCCCTTATATTTTCATATCAATCATAACTGAGCAATGAATGAAATAAGAAATTCTTTTTTTATATTTAAAAAAAAAAAACTCAATTTCCTTGGCCAATGTCTCAATTTTGTCATTTATAATTACGAACATGTATAAAATTGAAATTCATTACTAATAATTTACACATTCCTCCTTAGTCAATCATGTTAAGAATACACTGACTATCTTTTGATCACTCCAAAATCTTCCCATATATATTATCCATTGAACATTACCTAATATTCTATAATAAGATTATCTATAATATTATGGAAATGCTCGGTTAACAACCGACTTAAAAAATGTATAAAAGGAGCCAAACTCCATAACGTGGTGTGTTTGTGTGGGAAATACAATTAAAAGTGTGACTGCATCAATGTGAGTGAGCGAGTAAAGTAAAAATAATAATAATAATAGATATCAGTGTGTATGCAGTAAGTGTGAGAGTAGATTGTGAGTGGTGAGCATTTTCTAAAAGTTTTTGGATAACATATTAAATTCCATTCTTTTGCAATTTGATTTTTCACTTGTTTAAATAAAATTTAATAAGCGGTATCAAAGCCAGATTGATCTGCGATCGAATTATAGTATCAAGCCGTCAAAAATCGTTGTGCGACAAGCCTTTGTCAAAGATTGATACTATAAAAATTATGCCTGTTTACAATCAAAGACTATAAATCTAGGTGGTCTAGGACTAAATTAATTTGGTTAAGTGTTGGGAATTACCATGGTATGTATATAATTAAGATCGCAAAGGATGGAAGATAATGGTGACACTGCAGTTCCCCCTTCCTCGCCCTTCATTACCACAAGATGTCTCCATTCCCTACCGAGGGCCTTCGAGTTGTGTCCCAAAAGGTGGGTTGATGGTCAATTCAAAGCTGCTCCCTTGCATAAAGTTGAGCACTCAAATTTTAGATCTAAGACATATAGGTTATATGTGGATAACCTCTCCCTAGGTTAGCCGTCGTTTGGGTTAAGGAAGTTGTTCTCCTGGTTTGGTTCTATGGAACAAACTTTCATTTCAAAAAAGCTTAGTGTAAGGGGAATGAAATTTGGCTTTTCAGTTTAAACACTCCCAAAAACATTGATCTCATCATCAATCGATTACATAGAGCATGGTTAGGGAATCACCAAATACAAGTTAATCTAGCTCGTTATAGTAGCATGCAACCAAAGAGGAAAAGGAAAAGCTTTATCCCTAAGGAAGTGAAGTTCTCTAGTCATAAAGATTCTAGATCATATGCCAAAGTAGCAGAGATGGGGATGGCAAGCAAAGATGGTGAAAGGAAAGATGTTTACAGAAACCCGAGTATGGGATCTGTTAACTTCCAATACGAAGTAGAAAAAAAAAAAGATCGGGAATGGCTAATCAGGAGTCTGGTGGCATGGCTTCACCAAGCCTTAAATGTATCCAATATCTAAGAAGCTATGCTAGCACATGGGTTTTTATCTTGTGAATGTAGACCTATGGGAGGAAATCTAGTGCTCTTAACCTTCATTTTTAGCAAAGACATGGAGGGCATGTTAAAATCTGGCTTGGATTGGATGAGTGAATGGTTTGAAATGGTTAAACCATGGGAACTAAAGGATAAATGTAAGAAAAAATACATCTGGTTAAGGTGTAAAGGATTCCCTTTGCATGCGCGGAATACAAAAATCTTCTCAACCATAGCTTCCTTATGTGGCAACTTCATTTCGTTGGATGAAAACACCAGGAAGAAACACTGCCTAAACGTGGTCAGAATGCTTATTGCTTGACCAAGCCGACAGTAGACAAATCAGACATGCAGAAATGCTAGTTACTGGAGTATAAGGAATATGAAGAGTCGATTCCTTCTGGAAACTCTCTCTATTTCAAAAATCATGTCTTACTTCCTTTTGATGATGCACTCTCCCCAAATAAATTCCTTAAATAAAGCTTGTCAGTCGAAGGAATCACTTGGGCCTTCTTGGTCTAAGCAGAAAGGAATGCTTTAGCCTGATTTTAATATTCCATCTCCTATTGGATCAATGCTATCTGCTAGAATCGGACCTATAAATTTAGAGAGTTTCTCTTCTTATGGGTTGGAGATTGTTCCTTACATAGGCTAACCCAATTAAATAATGTGGGTTAAAGCCCAGGCCTTAAAGAATTGCTTATCCAAATTGGTTCTAACGGTAAAAGAGGAATTGGTATCGAGTATTCCAAAAGGAAAGCAAAAAAGATCAGATCTTTTTACACCATTGACTCTATAATATCTGCCATCCAATGCTCTAATTTGAGAAAGAAGAAGGGTAGAAAAGTAAGGAAAAATAAAGTAAGAATTTCTGAGAAACTAGTTCTGAATTCTGAAGAATAATGTGATCCAGGTTGTGGCATAGGTGAATCGATGTTTGATGGCTATATTCTCAAAGTAAATGAGAGGCTTAAGAGAGAAAATTTTGAAGCAATCTCTTTCACCCAAAAGTGAAGCCCTTAAAGTTTTAAAAGTTGCAGATATACTAGAGATTGTTGGTGTTAAAAATAGAACTGCTCTACTGGAGTGTCTAATTCGATTCAAGGAGGAGGAAAGGGCAATCTGGGAAAATATTAAGGAAAGGCGGTGAAGAATTTCAACTTTATCTAGGTTGGTTCTTTTGGTATTCTTATATTTCTTTTGAATGATCTTTTTTTTTTCTTAGAATACTAAAGGACTAAGCTCTGCTGTTAAGAGAAGTCTAATTGCCTCCCAAATTGTAAAGAATTGAGTTGGAATGGTTTTCCTTATAGAAACTAAAATGCAAAGAATTGATGAAAATAAGACAAGGAGATTATGGGGTAATGAAAAGTTTGATGGGGTCTCTCAAGATGCCATAGGTAACAACAGTGGTATCTTGGTTTCATGGAAAATAAATCTCTTTTAGAGTATAAAAGTTACCTCGAGACAGGGTTGGTTGGCAATCAAAGGATGTTTACTAGAGAAAAATATGAATTTCTATGTAATTACAGTTTACGCACCAGATGGTAAGCAAGAACAGAAGGTTGTATAGGATAATCTTACAGATGTACTGGATAATGATCTTCCAATTTTAACCAGGGGAGACTTTAATGCTACTCTTAAGGCGGGAGATAGATGGAATGGAATTTTAAACCGAAAAGATGTTAAATTCCATAACTTTGTTTTTCGAAATGGCTTGATTGACCTTTCCCTTTTCGGCAGAAAGTTCACTTGGGGGAACTCAGTCAATAAAAGCATAATTGATAGATTTTTGGTCAATCAAAGGTGGCATCTATCCTTTATTGTTATATCTCAATGTGCTCTTCCAAAAAGTAAATCTGACTACTCACCTCTGGTTCTGAATTATTCCCACATAAATTGGGGTTCGAGGCCATTTAGATTTTTGGATTTATGGCTGCTTGACGTTAATTTTTTAAAGAATGTTCGATCTTGGTGGAACAAGCCTGGTATTTTATAGAATAGAAATGTGCACACCAAGCTGAAACTGCTTAATAAGCACATAGCAGAATGGAATGTGTCGTGCTTTGGTAATGTTGACCAGGCCATATATGAGATTTGGAAAAGATATTGATGATCTAGATTGTGATCTAGAGTGCGATGTTATATATGATGTTATCAGAAGATTCATGATCTCTAAAAGAAGCTCTCTTATTAGCTTATTATGAGGTAAATTGAAGGTTAGGGAATCTATTTGGAGATAAAAGTCCTAAATTAAATGGTTCAAAGAGGGTGACCAAAACATGAGGTTTTTTCATCTTTCAGCCTTAGTTAAGGGAAAAAGCAACCGTATCACTAGGCTTAAAGTGTCAAGCAGTGTGGTTTTGAGTCCAGAACTGATCAAGAAAGAAGTGTTTACTTTCTATGAGAACTTATACATTGAGAATCTTCATGACGGCCCTCTTTCCTCGTCGACTTTTTCAAAAAATTACCAGTCTTTTACTGATTCTCTGGAACTCTCAGTTACTTTTTATGAAGTTAGAACTAAGGTCTAGATTTATGATAGTTCAAAAGCTCCTGGCCCATATGGATTTAATTTCGCTTTCATAAAAATGGCCTGGGAAATCATTGGGGTTGATATTCATATGATGGTGGAGAATTTGTTTGCTAAAGGGCAACTTCCTAAGGGGGCTTCTTCCTCCTTCATAGTCTTAATTCCCAAGGTGGTGGGTGCTTTGCATCTTAAGGACTTTCATCCAATCGGTCTCATTGACTGTTTATACAAAATCATTGCTAAGCTATTAGTAAATAGGCTCAGAAAAGTTATAGAGGAAGTGAATTCAAAAAAGCATTGTGCTTTTATTAAAGGTAGATAGATCTTGGATGGTATTTTGGTCGCAATTGAAGTCATCTATTCTTTAAAGGCTAACCACCAAAGTGGTGTGCTGCTTAAAGTTGATTTTCACAATGCCTTCGACTCGGTAAATTGGAAGTACTTAGACTCGATGTTAGCGCTCATAAATTTTGGTTCTAAATGGAGATTCTAGATTTGGCAGTGTGTTACTTCAACTAAGGTCTAAATGGTGGTTAATGGATTCCCTACTCAGGAGATTAAATTATCTAAATGATTGAGATAGGGTGACCCTTTATCGCCATTCCTCTTTCTTGGTGCTGCTAAAGGTCTATTAACATTGATAAAAAAAAGGCTTTAGAGATCAACCTTATAAAAGGTATCAATCAATTTCCTAATAGCTCGATTGAATTCTCCTTATCTTATATTTAGTATATAGATGATGCTCTGGTCTTCTTACCCCAACTTGGATAACATCTTGTATATGAAAAGAGTCCTCAAAGTCTTTGCTTATATCTTTGGACTCATGGTTAATTTTCACAAGAGCCATCTTATTGGAGTTAATATTGATAATGAATGGATATCAGGTTGTGCTAAAATTTTCAGGTTTAGGGTGCAACACATGCCTTGCTCTTATTTGGGTTTGCCGTTAGGTGCTAATCCAAAGAGATCTAATACTTAGAAGCCAGTTATTCAATAGTTTCATCAAAAACTAGCTGGATGGAAGGGGAAACACCTCTCTTATGCTGGCAGACTTATTCTCATTAAAGCTACTTTATCGAGTCTACCTACTTACTTTATATCCCTGATCAAAATGCCATTTAATGTTCTCAAAACCTTGACTTCCATTATAAGGAATATTTTTTTGCTGTGGTAGGACAAGTAATAAAGCTTTATGCAGAATTCGATGGAACCTTATAGAACAGCCAAGGAAACTTGGTGGCCTTTGTAACACCTAAAATATACTTAACACTGTTTCGGTACCCCGCATGCCGGGAATTTTTTTTTTCAACTTATAACATCTAATTAATTAACTTAATTATCATTCGTCGATGGTCTGTAATTATCCCATTTATTATATACTTAATAAAATTTTAACAATATAACGGCTATAAATTCGACTAGCCCCCTGAAAAACAGACAAATTTTACAGCCTCTCTGAGGCACAACATTTACAAATAATAACCATCATCAAACACATCCAAAAATTTATACATATCTACTTTCACAACTCTTGTTTAATATTTACATATCCAAAGGAAAAATTTATGCATATATATACATGCCAAAGGATTCACAAACTTAATACATCAGAAGACGTCCTTGAGAGAATATTCTTGCTCTCGCTCCTGAGTACCTGCGCACAGTCAAAGCTATGCGCTGAGCACTTAACATGCCCAGTGGTGACCAACAATCTAAATATTTTCTATACTTATCTTAAACATAATGCAGTTATACAAAAATTCTCTATATAGAATTCGTTAAGTCAAAGATTCAAATAACACTTTTCCCTTTTAATTAACGTTATTATTTCTCATCAATTTACATATTTAATTCAAACTTTTTACTTTATTTCAATTTAGTTCTTCTTTCTTATTAATTCTATAAATCTAGCCTTTTATACTTCTTTTTAATATTTAAACTATTAATTAAGGTAGTTAACCTTAATTTTACACTTAATTAAACATTTTTATGCAAAATTTCATTTTAGTCCTTATTCTCTTTTAATTAATATTTTTCATTTTTTTATCATATTTTCATACTTTACTTTCATTATGCCCCTAGTTTGATCCGGCAAAAAACTCTACACCGGATATACGGGATGTGGACCCCATAGGGCCACATCAGAGATAGAGAAATGATCCCCAGAGAGTCAATTCTCACAGAGCAGAGTACAGAGACAGAGTAACTATGGTGATCAGAGATCCAATCCATAGCATAACAAGTCGCCATGACTTGCACCGCGGTACAGAGATGTCTCTATGGCCAGCCAATTATATCCTGAGCTAGTTTTGCTGCATGATTATTTCTAAGGGCATTATTGTATATACTTTTATTTACTTATCAAAATAGTTCATAATTTCATGAACTTTTCATTGCAAGCAAAAATTCGTTTGACTAACCTTTACTTCATAGTAAATTAATCCATATTAATTTACTACTTTTCACCCTCTATTGAATTATTTCCTCATAATTCAATAATTTTTCTTATACATATATTTCATAATTTGCTTCAAATATACTTTATTATTACATATAAATTTCTTAAAATTTATATGTACACTTTTCACATTTATTTCCATTATCTCTATATTTTATTGAATTATTTTTCAATAATTCAATATTTTTCATTGAACATATTCAATCTTAAAATTCTCATTTATTCATATAAAGTCCATAAATCCCCTAACAATTTATTTACACGTTATTTCACATTTACTACTCAATTTTACTTAAATCATACATTATTTCCGTATAATTTTCTCATTTCCATTACTTACATAATCAACCACTAAGCTTTAAAAATTTTCATTAATTTTTATAATTCACATAAAAATTTAGAATTACTAAATTTAACATTTTTAATTAAATTAGGCTACTAATTATCATTTTCATGCAAAAATAACTATTTTTCCCATATAAGAATTTTCGGCCAACATATATATATAACCTTAAAAAAACTTTTTCTTCATTTTAACCATGTATATAGCATCAATTAAATCCTAATCTCATTTATCCCATCTTAATTTCATTAATTAAATAATTTAGCAATTTTTTTCTCAATTACATAAAAGAAATTAATTCAAGAAAATAGGAAATACTTGGATTTATTTGTCACATACCAAATTGACTTGTTCTAGGATGCCTAAGCTTCATTTCCCTTGCCTTTGTCCCTTGGATTAATATTTTCTCCTTCCAAATCTAATACAACCAGCCATAAAACCTTAGATTTCATCATCTTATTGTTCTCAAATGCAAAATCCAAGCTCATATTCATTATCTAGACCTCAAAATTTATGAAAAAATATCAATTAATTTAAAACACTAAAATTCATAACCTCCAACTTACCTTTTTTTTTTTTTTTGCCCACTTGATTTTTAGCCTTCCTTTGCTCAATTCACTTAATTGAGGTTACTAGGGTAAATTAGAGAGATGAAGCTTTAATTTTTATGTTGGGAACTAAAAATGATTTGAAGTGAAATAAGAACAAATCAAAGGAAGAAGAAAAAGATGGTGTTTCGGCCACTTAAGGAGAGGAAGATGGAGCCAGCAAAATCTAGAGATTTTCACAGATTTTGCCTCTATTTATACCTCTCAAATGGGCGTACTTATGGTCTTAATTAATGGGCTTGACCCAAATATAAAATTAAGTCCATTTTAAACCCAAATCAAAATCTCTATCTTCCTCACTTAAAATTACTTCAAAAATAATTTCATAAATTTTATCACATCAAAAATAGTTAGTACGCAAATTTTTGGCTCAATCGGAGTCCGTTATCGGTCCTATTCAAACTTATCGGTCCGATTCGACAACTATCGGTGTCACCGAAAAATTTCATTTTTATCACCAAAATATTCTACACAAAAATTAATGTAGGCATGTAAAATCTAAAAATTTTTAGAGTTCGTTTACTATTTTTAATTATTTACGCAAAATCAAGTCACCTTCTTTACCGGGGAAATTGACTCGCTAACTTTTTTGTATTTTTGACCTTTGGAGGCCCATTTGACCTCAATTTCACTTCAAATTTCAACTCCGGACTCCCCTTGACCAATACTTTTCGATGATACAATAAAATATTTTTGACTTTCGGGTGTTCTTTCGGGCACGAAAAATACTATTCACCATTGGGAAGTACAGCTCACGGCTGACCCGGTGTTGAGGCCATTACATTTCTCCCCTATTTAAAATAAATTTCGTCCTCGAAATTTACCTGAATTGAAGAGTAAGGGATACTGTTGTCTCATAGTTGACTCAGGTTCCCATGTAGTTTCCTCCACATTGTGGTGATGCCACAGAACCTTCACCAATGGTATCTGTTTATTCCTGAGTTGCCGGACTTCTCTAGCTAAAATCTTCACTGGTCTTTCTTCATAGCTCATATCAGACTGAACTTATATTTTTTCTGGTGGTATCACATGGCTCGGATCAGATCTGTATCTCCGGAGCATCGACACATGGAAGACATCATGTATCTTCTCCAAAGTAGATGGCAATTTCAACCTGTAAACCACAGAACCTACTCTTTGAAGTATCTCATAGGGACCTATAAACCTAGGGCTTAACTTACCCTTCTTGCCAAACCTCAGAACTTTTTTCCATGGCGATACTTTCAGCAAAACTTTGTCTCCGACTTAGAACTTAATATCCTTTCTCTTCAAATCTGCATAAGATTTCTGCCAGTCCATTTCTTCCTTCAAGCGACTTTTGATAATCTGAACTTTTTCTTCAGAATCACGGATCAAGTCTGTACCTAATAGCTTTTTCTCTTTTAGTTCTGTCCAGCATAACGGAGTTTTGTATTTTTTACCATATAATGCTTCAAAAGGCGCCATTTTCAAATTGGACTGATAGCTATTGTTGTAGGCAAATTCAGCCAAAGACAAATAGTTTTCTCAATTGGTGCCAAAATCAAGAACACAGCATCGAAGCATATCCTCTAATATCTGAATCACCCGCTCTGACTGACCATCAGTCTGAGGGTAAAAAGCTGTGCTAAGGTGCAATCTGGTACACAGAGCATCCTGAAAACTCTTCCAAAAATGAGATGTAAACCTGGGATCCCTGTCAGAAATAATCGACAAAGGCACTCCATGCAATCTGACAATTTCACTGATATAAATCTCTGCCAGCCTAGTCAAGGAATAGTCCATTTGCACTAGCAAGAAATGAGCGAATTTAGTAAGTCGGTCAACAATTACCCAGATGGCATCATGCTTCCTCTGAGTCACAGGTAGGCCAGTCACAAAATCCATAGTCATCTGATCTCATTTTCATTCTGGAATAACAAGTGGTTGAAGAAGTCCAGAAGGAACCTGTTGATCTGCTTTCACCTGTTGACATGTCAGGCATCTTCCTACGAATTCAGTCACATCACGCTTCATACCTGGCCACCAGTAGAAGGCTTTCAAATCTTGGTACATCTTGTTACTTCCGGGATGCATAATATATCTACTATGGTGTGCTTCTGTCAAAATATTTTTCTTCAAATCATCCTGAGCGGGAACACAAAGTCTTCCTTTAAAATAAAGACTTCCATCATTGGACTGGGAGTAGTCACTTTTACCACTATGCTGGAGCTTATTTATAATAGCCATCAATCAGTCATCGCCTTTCTGAGCCATTTTTACTTGATGTACAAAGTCTAGTTTAACTTGAAGCTCAGCTATTACAGCTCCATCTGGTGCCAAGCTTAAACTAGTGTTCATTGCCCGAAGAGCTGCAAAAATCACTAATAATTATTTACACTTATTAATGCCTTATCTAGGTTCATAACAAAACACTAACATTACCTGACATAAATTTTCTGCTGAGCGCATCAGCCACCACATTTGCTTTCCCTGGATGGTAGTCGATATAGCAATCATAGTCTTTAATCAACTCCAACCAGCGTCTCTGTCTGAGATTAAGTTCTTTCTGGGTAAGTAGATACTTCAGACTCTTGTGGTCAGAATAAATATAACATTTCTCTCCATACAGATAATGCCTCCAAATCTTCAATGCAAAGACAATGGCTACTAACTCTAAATCATGAGTAGGATAATTTTTCTCATGAGTCTTGAGTTGCCGGGATGCATAAGCTATCACCTTGCCTTCCTGCATTAGGACACAGCCCAAACCATTTCTGGAAGCATCACTGTAAATCACAAAATTCTTGCCTGATTCAGGTTGAGTAAGGATTGGAGCTTTTGTTAACAAATTCTTTAGCCTTTCAAAGCATTCCTGACATTGATCAGTCCAAACAAATTTAACATTTTTCTGTAGTAATCGAGTCAAAGGAACTGCAATGGTGGAGAAGCCCTTGATGAATCTCCTATAATACCCGGCCAAACCCAGAAAACTTCAAACTTCAGTTACATTCTTAGGTGGTTTCCATTGTAAGATTGCCTCAATCTTTGAAGGATCCATTTTGATGCCCTCTGCAGATATCACATGGCCCAGAAAAGATACCTCATTTAGCCAAAACGCACATTTGCTGAATTTAGCATACAACTGTTTCTCTCTCAGAGTCTGTAGTACAATTCTCAAGTGTTTATCATGATATTTCGGTGTCTTTGAATACACCAGAATGTTGTCGATAAAGACTACTATAAACTGGTCCAAGTAAGGGTGAAAAACTCGGTTCATCAGGTTCATAAAGGCTGTCGGTGCATTTGTAAGTCCAAATGGCATGACCAAGAACTCAAAGTGGCCATACCTGGTCCTAAAAGCAGTTATGGGCACATCTGCTTCCTTAACCCCCATCTGATAATAAACCGATTTCAGATCGATTTTAGAGAAGACACATGCTCCTTTTAACCGGTCAAATAAGTCTTCAATGCGAGGAAGAGGATATCTGTTCTTTATAGTCACTTTATTCAGCTGTCTGTAATCAATGCACAGTCGGAGAGTCCCATCCTTTTTCTTTACAAATAGGACAGGTGCTCCCCAAGGTGAAGTACTAAGTCTGATAAACCCCTTGTCAAGCAACTCTTGAAGCTGAACCTTTAATCCCTTTAACTCTGCAGGTGCCATTCTATAAGGTGCAATAGAAATGGGAGTAGTACCGGGAGCAACATCAATGGAAAATTCTACCTCTCTGTCAGGTGGTAAGCCTGGAAAGCTCATCAGGAAATACATCCTAGAACTCCCTGACAGTAGGTACATCTGACACCTTTAAACTGTCTTTTTTCACCTCAACTGCATAACATAAATATGCTTCACAGCCTTTTCCGATCAATCTTTTTGCTGCAGTAGTAGAAATCACATCAGATAGAAAATCAGACCTCACACCCACAACCGTGATGTCATCACCATTCTGAAGATGTAGGGTGACTCTCTTCCTTCTATAGTCAACAGTAGCTTGATGGGTGGATAGCCAATCCATCCCAAAGATCAAATCAAATTCGCGGAAGGGCAACTCGATAAGATTTGCCAGGAATGTATGTCCCTGGACACCGATAGGACACTGTCTATAGATCTTATTCACTACCACTCTATGCTCCAGAGGATTACTCACCAAGATGTCCTGGTCTAAGTAGGCCTCTTTCATCCCTTTTCCCCGTGCCAGTTTTGTGCTAATGTATGAGTGTGTGGAATCAGGATCAATCAGAGCATAAACTAAATCAGATAATAAGACAAACTTACCCACAGTCACATCGGGAGCATCCTCATCTTCTCGAGCCCTAACAGCATATGTTTGTCCCCCTGATCGTCTCTGTCCCTGGGATGACTGACCAACTGGTCTGGAAGCTGAAGTGTTAGGGGCTGCTCCCCTACCACGACCTCGTGGAACTGATGACCCAGTACCAGATGCCGATGAGGTGGCTGGAGCTGTCTGCTGCAAAGGACAGTCTTTAATACGGTGCTCTCGGGACCCACACCTAAAACAGGCTCCGGTCAGCAATCTGCACTCCCCTGAATGTGTCTTCCCACAATGGTCACTTAACACAGGTGTCCCCCTACCACTGCCTTTGGGTGTACTGGAAGTTGTAGTGACTGTAGATTTACCATGGGAGGCACTACCCTGACCTCTGCCCACTGGTGGAAGACCCTGAGGTGTCTGTGGACCCTTTCTGCTTTTTACCCTGTCCAGGCTTGCCACTGCTTTGTCTCTCTTTCTTTTCTGCTGAAATCGGGACTGTTTTTCTGCTTGCTCGGCCTGAGTGGTTTCTAATTTGATGGCTGCATCTATCATGGATCTCAGGTCTGGATATTTCTGGGCCCCAATGATCTGCCTTAACTCAGTATGTAGACCCCTCTCAAACCGCTGACATAACCTTTCTTCTGTGGCTAAACTCTCATCTAAATAAGCACTCAAGCGCTCGAACTCTCTATCATACTCAGCCACTGAACGATTTTCCTGTTTCAATCTCCAGAACGCATCCTGCATGGCTATCTTATACTCAGATCCAATATACTTTTTCTCGAACTGATCAATAAAGAATTTCCAGTTCAGATGGTCTGTTGGCGTATGTCTTCTGACTGAGTCCCACCAGATAAACACTAGGCCCTGAAGCAAAGCAATAATACCCTCCAGCTTCTCTTCTTCAGAACTATGAGTAATTTCAAATAACCTTTTTATTTTAAAAAGCCACGCCTCTGCAGCTACTGGCATCAATGGATCCTCGCCTGTAAAATCCTCAGCTCCTAACCTTTTTAACTGCTCCAGTATAGGCCTTCTTTTAGGTGGAGCAGGCTGCTGAACTTGTATTACTGGTGGTGGTGGTGCCTGAGCTTGTGTAGCCTGGAGGCACTACTGGATATAATCTGACATTAAATTGAGGAAGTTCAGCTGAGGAGGAAGAGGGGAAGGAGGCAGTACGGGTGGAGGTGTCGGCTGTGGTGGAACCTCCTACTGCCCCATATTACTCGAGGCCTCACTCCTATTATCTCCTGGCTCGCGACTCGGCTCTCCAGACATCTTTGAACTATAAAACAGAAGGAAGCAAGAATATATTAATTCCCGAAACAACTTCTCAAAAATAGTAATTGGCATGTATATAACTTATTAAAATTAAACATTGCACCCACTCCGATCTTAGAAGCACCTAAACCAGGCTCTGATACCACAAAATGTAACACCCAAAACATACTTAACACTGTTCTGGTACCTCGCATGCCGAAATTTTTTTTTCAACTCATAACATCTAATTAATTAACTTAATTATCATTCGTCGATGACCTGTAATTGTCCCATTTACTATGCACTTAATAAAATTTTGACAATATAACGGCTATAAATTCGACTAGCCTCCAGAAAAACAAATAAATTTTACAGCCTCTCTGAGGCACAACATTCACAAATAATAACCATCATCAAACACATCCAAAAATTTATACATATCTACTTTCACAACTCCCGTTTAATATTTACATATCCAAAGGAAAAATTTGTGCATATATATACATGCCAAATGATTCACAAATTTAATACATCAGAAGAAGTCCTTGAGAGAATATTCTTGCTCCTGCTCCTGAGTACCTGCGCACGGTCAAAGCTATGCGCTGAGCACTTAACATGCCCAGTGATGACCAACAATCTAAATATTTTCTATACTTATCTTAAACATAATGCAGTTATACAAAAATTCTCTATATAAAATTCGTCAAGTCAAAGATTCAAATAACACTTTACCCTTTTAATTAACATTATTATTTCTCATCAATTTACATATTTAATTCAAACTTTTTACTTTATTTCAATTTAGTTCTTCTTTCTTATTAATTCTACAAATCTAGCCTTTTATACTTCTTTTTAATATTTAAACTATTAATTAAGGTACTTAACCTTAATTTTACACTTAATTAATCATTTTTATACAAAACTTCATTTTAGTCTTTATTCTCTTTTAATTAACATTTTTCATTTTTTTATCATATTTTCATACTTTACTTTCATTATGCCCCTAGTTTGACCCGGCAGAAAATTCTACATCGGATATACGGGACGTGGACCCCATAGGGCCACATCAGAGATAGAGAAATGACCTCCAGAGAGCCAATTCTCACAGAGCAGAGTACAGAGATAGAGTAACTATGGTGATCAAAGATCCAATCCATAGCATAGCAAGTCGCCATGACTTGCACCGCGGTACAGAGATGTCTCTATGGCCAGCCAATTATATCCTGAGCTAGTTTTGTTGCCTGATTATTTCTAAGGACATTATTGTATATACTTTTATTTACTTATCAAAATAGTTCATAATTTCATGAACTTTTCATTTCAAGCAAAAATTCGTTTGACTAACCTTTACTTCATAGTAAATTAATCCATATTAATTTACTACTTTTCACCCTCTATTGAATTATTTCCTCATAATTCAATAATTTTCTTATACATATATTTCATAATTTGCTTCAAATATATTTTATTATTACATATAAATTTCTTAAAATTTATATGTACACTTTTCACATTTATTTCCATTATCTCTATATTTTATTGAATTATTTTCCAATAATTCAATATTTTTCATTGAACATATTCAATCTTAAAATTCTCATTTATTCATATAAAGTCCATAAATCCCCTAACAATTTATTTACACGTTATTTCACATTTACTACTCAATTTTACTTAAATCATACATTATTTCCGTATAATTTTCTCATTTCCATTACTTACATAATCAACCACTAAGCTTTAAAAATTTCCATTAATTTCTATAATTCACATAAAAATTTAGAATTACTAAATTTAACATTTTTAATTAAATTAGGCTACTAATTATCATTTTCATGCAAAAATAATTATTTTTCCCATATAAGAATTTTCGGCCAACATATATATATAACCTTAAAAATTTCTTTTCTTCATTTTAACCATGTATATAGCATCAATTACATCCTAATCTCATTTACCCCATCTTAATTTCATTAATTAAATAATTTAGCAATTTTTTTCTCAACTACATAAAAGAAATTAATTCAAGAAAATAGGAAATACTTGGATTTATTAGTCACATACCAAATTGACTTGTTTTAGGATGCCTAAGCTTCCTTTCCCTTGCCTTTGTCCTTTGGATTAATATTTTCTCCTTCCAAATCTAATACAACCAGCCATAAAACCTTAGATTTCATCATCTTATTGTTCTCAAATGCAAAATTCAAGCTCATATCCATTATTTAAACCTCAAAATCTATGGAAAAACATCAAATAATTGATTTAAAACACTAAAATTCATAACCTCCAACTTACCTTATTTTCTTTGCCCACTTGATTTTTAGCCTTCCTTTGCTCAATTCACTTAATTGAGGTTACTAGGGTAAATTATAGAGATGAGGCTTTAATTTTTATGTTGGGAACTAAGAATGATTTGAAGTGAAATAAGAACAAATCAAAGGAAGAATAAAAAGATGGTGTTTCGGCCACTTAAGGAGAGGAATATGGAGCCAGAAAAATCTAGAGATTTCCACAGATTTTGCCTCTATTTATACCTCTCAAATGGGCCTACTTATGGGCTTAATTAATGGGCTTGACCCAAATATAAAATTAAGCCCATTTTAGGTCATTTTAGGCCCAAATCAAAATCTCTATCTTACTCACTTAAAATTATTTCAAAAATAATTCCATAAATTTTATCACATCAAAAATAGCTAGTATGCAAATTTTTGGCTCAATCGGAGTCCGTTATCGGTCCGATTCAAACTTATCGGTCCGATTCGATAACTATCGGTGTCACCGAAAAATTCCATTTTTATCACTAAAATATTCTATACAAAAATTAATGTAGGCATGTAAAATCTGAAAATTTTTAGAGTTCATTTACTATTTTTAATTATTTACGCAAAATCAAATCACCTTCTCTACCAGGAAAATTAATTCGATAACTTTTTCGTATTTTTGACCTTTGGAGGCTCATTTGACCTCAATTTCACTTCAAATTTCAACCCCGGACTTCCCATGACCAATACTTTCCGATGGTACAATAAAATATTTTTGACTTTCGGGTGTTCTTTCGGGCCCGAAAAATACTATTCACCATCGGGAAGTACAGTTCACGGCTGACCCGGTGTTGAGGCCATTATAGCCTTGGGTAGGATCTCTACCTCAGAGGAATCTTAGTTTACTATTCAAGTGGTTCTGGAAGCTTGACCTTAAAAGTGAATCCCTTTGGCTGAATTTCATCTTTAAAAAATATGGGATTAAAAATCTTTTGATTTCGAGAAAATTTCCAATCATTATTCATCCATAATTTAGAAGGATACATATAAGGTTAGAACTTCTTTTATATTTAGAAATAGCCTTGCAATTGATGTTTGATGTGGTAGCTCTTATCTATTTTGGCATGATAAATGGGTTTTAGATGATGCATTGAAACTAAAATTCCCTCGCCTCTTTAAAGTATCTCTTTTGGCTAATGCTTCTGCTTTAGAGTATGGGAATTGGTTTAGAGGAACTTAGTGTTGGAAGCTTGGGAGCTTACCTTGTTGAAAGACTGATTACTAATTATTAACTCCTACTATCTTTTTATTGGAAGACCATACTGAAAAGTTTGGGTTCATAACCTAAAGGGGGTTATATTATATCAAATATGCTTGCTCAACCTTGAGTCTCGTAGCTTCAGCCTCTGGAGCCTCATTTTACTTCTTTTTAAAGTCTTGGATAATCTTGTTCCTCCGAAAGTGGAGTTATACTTATGGATGGGTCTTCAAAATGGATTATGCACAAAGGTATTCTTAGAAAAATTGAGAAATTCTCCTCAATAATAATCTTTTGTGCCCTCGATGTAAGGAGTCTCCAGAGGATTTGAACCACCTCCTCCTAAAATGTCCCTCCTCTTCAGATCTTTGGTATATAATCTTTAAATGGTGGGATTATGAGTTTTGCATGCCTAGTCGGTTTAATGACTTCATATGTCAATGGATAAGATTAGCAGGGAATCCTATTCAATAAAAAATAGGGAAAATCATCTTTCTGGCTTGCATTTGGACTATTTGGTTAGAGAGAAATGCCCTTACCTTCTCTGGGGAAAAGTTAGACTCTTGTGCCTTATTCCATCTTTATCTCACCCGATCTTCACTCTAGATAAAGTTACATGAAGATCTGCACTTCTTGAATGGTCAGGATATTGTGTTAGTAATGGATGGTATTAAAAAGGTCTTTTATCCCCTAAAGACTAGACCTCCAATAGAATGGTCCCATTCGTCACTTGGTTCTTTCAAATGGAACATAGATGGCTCATCTCTTGGCAATCCGGGTTCTGTTGGGATATGAGGTGTTCTTAAAGACTCATCGGGGTGTAGTTATATGTCTTTTCTCATGTAAAATTGGTGGGGCCAATTCAATTGTTGCTGAGGTGCTTGTAGTATGTAAGGCTCTTCAAGTCTTGTACGATTTTCTCATCCAGCAGGGTATAACTATTTTTTTCATCATTAATCCATCTTTTGTGGTCTCTTGGCTGAAAATCTTGGTGCCTCCAGGCTATGGAGGATAAGGAACATTTTCAGTGATATTAATAACTACACATCTAGAATTAATAAAGTGGTCTTTATGTATAACATGAGAGAATGTAATTATTTCATGGATTCTCTTGCTAAGCAAGGTGCAAATCATTGTAGTGACTTTGTGGTTTGGTTATAGAGGCAGGTTAAGAATTTTGTTAAGTGGCAGAGCTATTCTTTTTTTTTTTATAAGACAATATATCATTGAGGAGAAAATTACAAGCATTGCAACAATCCAACCCAGAGCATCATTACTGGGTGTGCAATATATGTCTCACTTGCAAAAAAGATGGGGTTATAGATACCAAAAGAAATCATAGAATTCAAAGCCAATAGGACCCTATAAACCACAATTCTAACCCTGTATATCCCAACATAGGCTATAGACCAGGGTCTCAATCATCCTTTATAACAACATGAAAAAGAATTACGCAGATCAAGATAGTAAAAATCCAATAGGGAAGTTTCAGCCTTAAACCTTCAGGAACTGTAAAAGTCGATTAAACAGAGCCTTTGTTCACTTAACTTGAATAGAATGCAACACACACTAGATAGATCTTCAAATAACAAGGCTTAACAGAATCCATACTCAAGAGACCTTATCGCTTAAATATTACAAAACAATAGACAATTCATAGATTAGAACTAATTTCAACATCTCAAAAATAAAATAAAATCACAGCTTCTTATCTTCTAAGCCAGGAGAGAAAGAGCATCAGCAAGAAGATCACAATTTAAAGTGCCAAAATCCACCAGCATATTGCAAAAATAAAACCATGCACTGTTAACATATCTAGAATAGTTAAACAGGCCCTATTGAAACTTCAGGTTTTGCCAAGGGGTGGAAAAATAACCTTCTAACCACATCAGTTATCAAGAATGAAAAATGATTAGCCATCGACAGATGGGCTAGATAAGCTAGGCAATAAAGTCATCTGTCCTATGAACCTCCTATTTGGCAAGGCAATCAGCCACTGCATTACTAACCCTGGTCTTATAAACAAAAGATACCTTTGATATGCTTATAAAAAAATAGTCAATTTGATTGAAAATGCTAGAGTAGATCCAAGGCCTCTCCTTACAGTTTGCACTTAACCAAGTTATTACATTTGAAGAATCAAGTTCAAAGATAACTTTACAATTTTGATTCTTTAAAAATTAATGAGAAAAGGATAAGGCTTTCTCAACTTCCCAAAGTTCAGTTTGATTTACCTCTATAATTCCAACATTTACGAAAAATAAACATAGAAATTCACCTCTATGATTTTGTAAAACACCTCCTGCACCTGATGGTCATAGTTTGCCTATAGAAGGACCATACGTGTTTTATTTAAGAGCAGAAAAAGATGGTGGTAGCCAGGGAGAACAAATTCTGGCTTTATGAAGCTTATGATCTTTGTGAGCCCATCCGCGGATAAAAGTAAGTTCTGATTCGAGAAATCTTCAAGATCTTATAATACGACAATTGATGTGCTTTGGCTTGGCTGGATTGTCTTGGGGAAATTATGTTAGAGTTCAACCCAGATGTTCACGATGGTTGTTTTCACAGCTGATTCTAGTTTAAGTATTGATCAATTATGTTACATCGATCTGTCGGTCAATTCCATCGACTGATGATACAATCTATTACAATAGGAAGAGATACTATTTTAGTTTATTTGTCATCATGGCAAGGCATAAACCAGAGGAGAGTTGTTGTTATGCTTGTTAGAATATTTAACCTCTTTTTGGTTCTTTATATTGGAGATTGTGTGAAACTACTGTTATGGAGGTTTTTTGTCAATTGGGTGGTTGTCTCTTAGGAAATATGAGTGGTTGAGAGATACGAGAGGTAATGATGATCTCTGATAATTATGTCTACTGCCTGGGGAGTAATGGTCTGTACTGTGTTTGTTATTCTAGTAGCTCGATGGTTCATGTCCTTAAAACTGCAGGGGTTATTATCTTTACGGTTCATTTATAGGCTTGGTTTTGTTTTCCTGGATTATTTTTCTTTTTAGGATCCTACTACTATTGCAGCTTTGGAAAACCTATTTTGGTTTTCAGACTCTACCTCCCCTAGGCTTGCTTTATTATAGTCTCTATCTCGGCTGTTATCACTTTAAGGTTAGGATGATATTTATCATTTGTGTGTGTGATTGTGGATGCTGATAATTGATATTCATCTAGGGAGAAATGGATTGTTATCTACTCTTGTAGTTCATGGATCCGAGTGGTTCATATTTTATTTTGAGTGGCTATTTCTTAGGAAATATTAGAGGTTGGGGGATATGAGAGGGTGGGGTGTGTTTGCTGATTTAGTTGCTGATCTCGGTTATTCATCTAGGGAGCAAGGGACTTAACTCTGCTATTACTGCTGATCTTTTTTATAATCTACTTCCTGCTAACGATTATTTGGCTTTTAAGATCTGCTGGGTTTTAATTTATGTTCATAATCCAAGGTAGCCTAGATCAGAGTTACCTGAAGATGAGGAATATAATAAATTTCTGATAGAAGGTTTGGATCCTGAGGCTCTGGTCGTTAACTACGATCATTTTATCAAAGATTTTCATAAATTTTCAAGTGCTTACAAATGTTTTCGAAT
The DNA here is from genome assembly GCA_037975025.1 of Excoecaria agallocha. Lineage (NCBI taxonomy): Eukaryota > Viridiplantae > Streptophyta > Magnoliopsida > Malpighiales > Euphorbiaceae > Excoecaria > Excoecaria agallocha. The sequence continues at coordinate 83,910 of JBBPFJ010000168.1, forward strand.
GTTTTAGCAAAGTATGCATAAAAACCTCATCTATCACCTGAATAGTGATAGACGATCGTCTATCACATGAGTGGTGCCTGCCTATAGGTCCCTCTATCCTGATGATCTAAACAGAGGGGTATTTTAGAAACTCTATAGGTTAGTGATAAGGGATGCCTATCCCTCACTCAAAACCAAGACTTCCTGCATTTTTCTAGATTTTGAAAAAGGGAGTTTTGGTCCAAGGGATTTTCTTTTGGTTTTGGGGGATTTTATCTCTAGATTTGGAATTTTTTGAGTTGGATTTCAACTCAAACTCTTATTGGGGTATAAAACCAAAAATCTAGTGTTTTCTTGAAAAAATGAATCATTCTTTCTGAGGAGCCACCATTAGAGAAGAAGAAAATTAATTTCTTTCTCTCTCTAAGGTATTTTGCTCTAGCATATCTTTGCCAAACATACACTCATTTCAAAAATGAATTTCATACTCTTTCTGAGAATTAAGGAACACGAATCGGATTAGAGATTTGAACTATAGGAACTATAGAGTTATAATATCTCCTAAGGGTAATATTCTAGGCTTCTTCTCACTTTCTCTCTCTACAATTCATTCATATGATCTCATGATTATTTGACAAGGATTTTATTAATTTTAATTGCTACATTTGAATAATATACATGTTTTGTTGAAATATGATTCTTTTTTGGATTTTCTAATATGTTAGGGGTGTGATAAGTCCATATTGATTCCTCTATTGTTGTGCATGTAAAGCTTTTTCATTTATTTGTATATTCTGTAAGTTTATGATTTTAACATAGTTAATATATAATTATGTGTTTCTAATATGTTTTAACATGATTTAACATTTTAATATTGCATGTTTAGGGTTAGAAACCCATTTTTGCATGATTTCCTTGCATTTTGCCTTTTTTCTGCATTTTCTTTCTTGTCCAGAGGTGATGGATGGGAAGATGGACCGGTGGACGACCGGACATCATTTGATGGATGGGACGTCACCAGTCCATCCTTTTATCCTGTCCCCAGCTCCTCTATAGGCCATCCTTTGTTCCCTTTTGTCTGTCCCTCTCCTATTTTGGGTGTTTATAAGAGTATGTTAGGGCCCTTTTCTTGCATATTTCATGTGTTTTATGTATTTTTATGTCATTTATTAATTTTATATGAGATTTATGCATTTTTAATAGGAATTTAATTCTGTATGATTTGTTTTTATACTTAAATGTCTCCTATTTGTATATATAAACATGTGATTATTTATTTCTTTCTTTTATTTAAAGATTCAACTAATCAACCTTTTTATGACTTTTCGAGCATTTGGTACCTTTTGTTATGGAGAGTTTTTTTATGCTTTCTACAAGGGAAATCATGCTTCAGGTTTGGTCACCATCTCTACTCCATGGATATCTCAGTTAATCCTTATTTGCATTTTTTTGCTTTATTTTATTTATTGTGATTTTGTTCATTTTATTTTGATTTCTTTTTTTTTATGAATGTATTATTTTTGGAATTGTAATATGTAGTAAAAAATGATGTTTTTTTGTCACACACAAAATGGAAATGACACTTATATCAAATAAAGTTGGTTTTTTCTCAAAATATGGACAAATGTCCAATTTTTGCTCAAATCCATACAGAATAAAGTTATGATTTTTCTAAACATGCATGAGGAAACCAACGTTCCCAAAATTAATTAATACCATATTTTATGTATGTATTTTATTTTGTATATTCTTTGGGACATTTTTCTTATCTAATAATTTTAAATAGGATTTTATTTTAATTATTTATCTACTGCTTTCTGTTTGATTTGAATGTTTTCTTAATTCTATTGCTTTGCATCGTGTGAGAGAAGAGAGTGTATTAAATCTAAAACTCAATTATAAAACAACACCTAACCAATATGCCTAATAAGAGTGATGTCCCGAAAATCAATCTCTATTTGGGTATCAAAAGGTCAAGATTCCTTTTCCAACGTTTTATTGGGTGATTACTCCATGAAGGTTGACTACCAATAATAATTTGGGCTTGACTCTTTTTATTACAAAGTAGCCAATTTATACATTAAGTGAGCCTCATCTGATCTTGAACCCTAAAAGTAAGCCTTCAAAAATTGAACTCAAAAATGAGTGAAGGCTCTAGTGAGCATCACAGTGGTAACTCCACTAGGAATTAGAGAGATTATGCTACTGATTTTTTGCTGTCCACTATACACGTCCATTGGATGCCCTATTGACCCGTGGGCTATGCCCACCTAGGAAAAAGATCACATAATCTTATGTGTAGGAGTAATAAGGTTGGAAAGCTTTTGTTATACTTTTATATTATTGTGATTGATTCCTAACCAAACTATGCATTGCATTCATACATCATGTATACGCCATGTTCATGTATCATTCCTAACGTTTGAGCTTTTTTAGACATTAGATTCTCATCTAGGTGGTCCATAGGGTCAGACGGGTACCTAGTTTAGAGATCCATATGTAGATTTCCAAGATTAGACCTAGGTTAAAATTCAAATTTAGAGGTTAGTTTCAATTGGGGTTCAAGCTAGTTATCAGAAAACACTTAAGAAACCAACTTGGAAATGGAGAATGAGAGGGTGAATGAGACCAATAGAGGGAATGAGACTAAAAAAATAGCTCATGACACCACTATTAGATTTCCATTCATGGGAGAAAGATCGAATGGTACTCATATTGGGACTTTATTAGTAAGGGATGACTTGGACTGAAGACTGGATAGACGTTTACAAGAGTTTAAGGAAAGTACGTTAGCTATGATTTATAGGATGGTGGCTTTTGTAGCACCTAATGTTAGAATTCAACCTATAGCACTTACTCATAAGATAACAGAGCCAATACATGTTGGGAATGTTGCCGTAGGTGATGCTACAGTGCTTCGAGATCTACCTAGAAGGGAAAGGAGGTATGACCCCGAGGATGATTTTATAGAAGAAGAGGATGACAAATATGTCCTTGCAATTATGAACATGAGAATTAAGGGTCCTAGTACTGAAGATCTAGCTCTTAAGAAAATAAAAGAGAAGATTAAAGTTATGTCTAGGTCATTGTCTGCTGATAAGGGAATAAACCCTAAAGATAGAGATTTGGATAGAGATGAGCCACTACCTTAAAGGTTCAAGATGCCTGATCTACCAAGGTTCGATGGTACCTTAGGTCCCTCAACATATATTAAGCAGTACACGATCATGAAGGGGACTACGTTATCTGAGAAGTAGAAGCTAGAGTACTTTTGCTTAAGTTTGACTGGGCCTACAATAGACTGGTATTATGAATTGGATAGGAGGTTATGTTGTCTCTTTCCTAACATTTGACTTTTTTTTAGATATCATAGACTCATCTAGATGGTCCAGAGGGTCCAATGGGCACCTGGTTTAGAGATCCATATCCAGATTATCAAGACCAGGCTTAGGTTTATATTCAAATTCAGATGTTAGTTTCAAATAGGGTTCAAGCCAATTATCAGAAAACACTCAAGAAACCATTTGGAAATGGAGAATAAGGGGTATATGAGACCAAAAGAGGGAATGAGACTAGACAAGTAGTTGATGACACCACTGTTAGCTTTTCGTTCCTGAGAGAAAGATCGAATGTCACTCTTATTAGGCCTTTAACAGTAAGGGATGACTTGGACCAAAGACTGGATAGACATTTACAAGATTTTGAGGAAATGATGTTAGCTATGATTAGTGGGATGGTGGCTTCTATAGCATCTAATGTTAGAACTCAGTCTGTAGCATCTGATCATGAGATACAGAGTCTATGCATGTTAGGAATGCTACCATAGCTAATGTTACTTCTATTCGAGACCTATATAGAAGGGAAATGAGGTATAACCTTGAGGATGAATTTATAGAAGAAAAGGATGATAAATATGTCTCTCCAATGATGAACATGAGAATTAGGGGTCCTAATACTGAAGATCTAGCTTTCAAGAAAATAAAAGAGAATATTGAAGCTATGTCTAGGTCATTGTCTACTGGTAAGGGAATGAAAGCTGAAGATAGAGATTTGGATAAAGATGAGCCACTGTCTTAAAAGTTCAAAATGCCTGATCTATTAGATTTGATGGTACCTCGGACCCCTCAGCACATATCAAGTAGTACACTTTGATCATAAAGGGGATTACATTGTCTAAAAAGTGAAAGGTAAAGTACTTTTGCTTAAGTCTGATTGGGGCCTACTATAGACTAGTATCACGGATTGGATAGGGGACTAAGGAGGATTGAGATTGCTGATAGAGGAGCTCCTTAAGAAATATAACTATATAATAAAGATGAAAGTCACTCTGAAGGACCTTGAGTTACTACAACTGAAACATGATGAGTCCTTTCATGAATACCTTACTAGGTAGAGGAACAGGGTGATGGAGATAAAAAAAACCGGATATGGCTAACCAGATTAGGCTGTTCATCTAGAATGTAAGTCTGTACTTAAAGGATGGTTTAAATATGAAGGGTTTAAAGGACTGAGAGTCTTTAAAGGAAATAGTCATAGAAGCTGAGGGAGAATATTTAGCCAGAAGGTTATGTAGTGAGAATGCAAAGAGGAATTTCGACAATAATAAGGATGTCGAGAAGAGTAATGGGTAAAATAGAGCTAGAAAGGCCATAGAAGTGTCCTTTACAGAGGCTAATCAGAGGCATTATTTTAACCTTGGTAAATCGTTGTAATGGGTTTTGAATAAGTTGGTTAAAGAAAGGAAGCTGTAGCCTTTACCATCGAGGCTTGCAAAGAGTCAACGGTTGGCCTATTATAAGAAAGACCAATACTGTGCATACCACCATCACACTGGGCATTTAACTAATTACTGTCATACTCTGAGAAATAAGATTCAGGATTTTATAGATAGTAAGCAAATTTCAAATTTCGAGAAGAGAGATGAGAAGAAAAATGAACGTTATAATGCGGTGCCCTTTCTACTGTACATGATTGGGTAAAGGTTACCCGAGTGGTATATGATGAAGGATTTGTATGGGAATGAGTACTTGGCCATTACTCACTCCGCCCTTAAAGTAATAGAGTCAATTGAAGAAAATTGATCAGTTTCTATGACTAATTACTGGGATACTCCTACAGAAAGTAAGGGTGAAGGAACTCTGGTGCCCATTGATATCTGGAGTTTAGCTAGTAAGTATAAAAAAGAAGTAAAGGAAGAGAGGAAAGTGAAAGCGGTCACGAAGAGTAGGAGAGTGGCTTTTGAGATTGAAAGGTAGTGAGCTTCTATTGTAGTGCCTATAGAAAATAAGGTTGAGGATGATCAGATAATCAAGCAGTTAAAAAAAGACACAAGCTTATATAGGTATTTGAGACTTATTGAGGTAGTCTCCCTTGCACAGACAGAAGTTGGTATAGGCATTGAGTGAGGCCACTATTACCACCACCATATCGCCCTCTGAGTTGTTGGACTTGGTTAGGGGAGGAACTGGTAAGAATGTAGTATACTCTGATGCTGATTTGCCTACAAAAGGGAGGAATCATAACATTTCCCTTTACATCAAGGTCCAAGTTAATGGTAAGCATATGGCTTGTGTGATGGTGGATGATGGTTCCTCGATTAATGTATACCCCTTGGTGGCAATTCCAGCCTTCAAATTAAATGAAAGCATGTTAAGTAAGTCTAATTTGACTATCTCCACCTATGATAACTCTAAGAGGCAAGCTATTGGAGCATTTAAGGCTGTGGTGAATATAGGTTCTATTGAAACTGAAGCTGATTTTGTAGTCTTGCCTATTTTGATGATTTTTTGGTGCTTCTTTGGAGAGTATGGTTTCATAAGTTAGGAGGGGTGCCATCCATATTGCATCAGATGATTAAGATTCTATGTGAAGGTTAGGTAGTCACTATCAAAGGCACAAAGGAGAATCGGGTGTCTACATTTGAAATAGCTAAATAGCCATTCAATAGGTTTCATGTGTCTATTATAAGTGATGAAAAGAACAAGAATAGCTATCCTGATAGCCCTTACGTGGTTAATATGCTTAAGAAGTTGAATTTTTTGCTTGATGCCAGTTTGGGTAAGAGTTCCCAAGGGCCTTGAACCACCATAATTACCAAGGGACAGAAAGATACGAAGGGGTTAGACTTTGCGGGTTGTAATAAGAAGGGTAAAGAGAAGGAAGCAGTGAAAAGGATCCCCCATATTTCTCAGAGTTTCATACTAGCTTCAGATCTTTGCTCATATTGTGGAGATAATGAACCTTAAATGATAAAGAGTAAGCTGGTAATGGGATTTAAATTGTTCAATGATGTCTTTAATTGGGACTAAAGCATTATCAAGCCAGTCAAAGGTTTCTGGGATGAAGAGATCTTGTTACAACATTTTGCTTAGGACAAAGAAGTACCAGAAGAGGTTATGATAGGGAAGTTGCGTGCCATCCAGCTGAAAGGAAAAATGAAGGTAGAGATTGAGGAACCACCCAAGGCTGATCTAGAGGCTAGAGAGACATCTGATGGAGATAAGATTTGAGAATACACTTTTATTGATATTGTTTATGTTTGTAAGCTTTTTAATGAGAACAATGTTTAATCTTTTGATTACATTAATAAGATGAATAATTTTCAATAGGTATGATCATGATCATACAGCATTCATATTTGACATTAACTCAACAAACACATGTTCATTCAATCTCGAAACAAAAGAGAATCCAAAATAAATTTTATTGGAATCAGATATAACTCCTGAAGAAAGAGAAAAATTTGAGAGAATATTAAGAAAATATGAAAAAATCTTTGTCTGGAATTATAAAGACATGCCAGAAATTTATCAAAAAGTTACCAAACATGCCATTCCAACATATCCTGGATATAAGCTAGTTAAACAAAAATTTAAAAGGCTTAGGCCAGAATGGAGAAAGTTAAAGATGAGGTTAGAAAGAAAATAGAGTCTAAATTCTTAGTGGAAGTCCAGTACCCCATAAAGTTAGCAAATGTAGTCCATGAGGCAAAGAAGGATGGAAGAGTCAGGGTTTGTGTAGATTGTAGGGATTTGAACAAGACTTATCTTAAGGATGATTTTCCTTACCTCACATAGACATTCTGGTTAACAACGCAACAACTTATGCCATGTATAATTTTGTAGGAGGATATGCTAGGTATAATCAAATTCTGAATAAGATAATGGATAGGATCAAAACAACCTTCATAATTGAGTGGGGTACATATGCCTATTGTGTAACTTTTGGGCTTAAAAATACAAAAGCTACCTATCAAAGAATGGCAACTAAAATATTAGATGACTTGATTCATAAGGAAGTGAAAATGTATGCAGATGACATGATGATCAAGTCAGTTACTAGGGAAGGACATTTTGAGGCATTAGAGAAATTTTCTAGAGGATCAGTACTTATAATCTCTACCTCAACCCTAAGAAGTGCATCTTTAGGGTTACTTCGGGTAAACTTGTAGGCCATATGGTAAGCCACAAAGGTATAAAAGTTAATCCTAACAAGATAAAAGCCATTACAGATATGCCAGTACCTTAGAAAGATAAGAAAGTTAGAGGGTTCCTGGGTAAGATTCAATACATAAGCAGGTTCATAGCCAAGTTGACATCGATTTGTGAACTAATATTCAAGCAGTTTAGGAAGGATCAGAGACTATATGTTGCATATATCGATATTAAGGCCTCCTATAGCAGGTAAGCCTCTGATTTTTTATTTAGTGATAAAAGATAGTTCAGTAAGAGCAATAATGGCATAAGAGGATGAATTTGGAATTGAATATATGGTATATTATCTCAGTAAAAAGTTCCTTCCCTATGAGGTAAAGTATGAAGAAGTCATGAAGATTTGCTTGGCAATCATATGGGCATCGAAGAAGCTAAGACACTACTTTCATTCTTATAAGATACAAGCTGTGGCTAAGTAGAATCCTTTTAGGTACTTGCAAGAAGCTACTTTATTGTTAGGAAAGATTGAAAGATGGTTGATTCTCCTTTAAGAATTTGATATAAAGTGCATCACTAGAAAGACTATCAAAGGAAGAGCAGTACCAAAATTCTTAGCTGGCCAACCATTGAAGGGTGAATTTCCCTATGAAAATGTGGCATCCATAACAGTTCAGGGATGGTAGATGTACTTCGATGGAGTTGTAAATAGCAAAGGAGCAAGAGTAGGAGTAATTTTGGTAACCCCAGAAAGAGAAAAGTTACCATTAGCCAAGAAGCTAAGATACAAGGCCATGAATAATGAAGTAAAGTATAACGCTTGTATTTTTGGGCTAGAGGCCTTATTGTTTGTAAGAGCAAAATCTGCATAACTATTTGGGGACTCATCTCTGGTGGTTTATCAAATAAGAGATGAATGGTTTGTAAAAAAGGAGTTTCTAATGCCCTATCTCAAGTGCCTAAAGGTTTTGAGTAGTCAGTTTAAGATTCATACTTCTGGGTATATGCCTAGAGAAGAAAACCAGTTGGCAGATGCCTTGGCTTCCTTGGTGTTAATATGGGATAATCCGGAGGGAGTAGTTATGAAACCTATGCTAATTTTGAGTTTTAACAAGCCATGCTTTGAGAAATAGCAGGTTATAGATGTTGAGATGGATGATGGAAAATATTGGTACTTTGTTATCAAGAATTATTTAGAAAAGTCGATGTTTCCTGAAGAGGTGATTGAAAAGGATAAAAGATTGATTCGTAAGTTGTCCACCCAATTCATTACTATAGGAGGAGTACTTTATAAAAGTCAGCTTGATGGGATTCAACTAAGGTGTTTGGATGAAAAGGAAGCTAGAAAGGTTTTAGAGAAAGTATATGTAGGAATATGCAGAGCTCATATGAATGGTTTAGCTTTGGCAAAGAAGATTATGAAGTAAGATTTCTTTTTGCTCATAATGGACACTGACTGTTCAAAGTATGTCAAAGAATGGTAGTTATGCTAGCAATATGAAGACCTAGGGCATTTGCCTATTTTTGAATAGTAACTATTGATTACTTCACCAAATAGGTGGAAGCACAATCCTTTAAGAAATTGGATACATAGGATATTGTTAGGTTTATTGAGAAAAATTTGATATGTAGATATGGCTTACCTCACCATGTGGTATTTTAGATAATAGGTTACAGTTTTTAGGTGAAACCAAAAAGATGCTTATCAAGTATGGGGTTCAACATCATAAGTCTTCTCTTTATAGGCCTCAAGCAAATGAAGCAGTCAAAGCAGCTAATAAAATGTAAAGAGAATTCTGGCCAAAATAGTTTGAACTTATAAGGATTGGGCTGATAAGCTACCTTTTGTATTATAAAGTTATAGGACAACACCTAAAACTTCAATAAAAGCCACTTTATTTTCCTTAGTCTATGGGACAAAAGCAGTATCATCGATAGAGATTGAGCATCAATCTTTAAAGGTAGTTCTAGAAGCCAAGTTACCAAAAAAAATGGGCTAGGCAAAGGCTGTTTCAACTTAACCTATTATATGGGGATAAAATAAAGGCTTATTACCACAATCAAGTTTATCAGAAATGGCTCGCTTGCTCATTTGGGAAGAAGATTAAGAAACACCCACTGAAAGAGGGAGATCTTATATTTAAACAGATGAGATCGAGAATTCTAGACATTTGAGTTAAGTTTAGGTCCACGTGGGAAGGACCTTTTGTACTTAAGAAGCTATTATCCAATGGCACTGCTATCTTATCAGACAGTGATGGCAATAAGTTCAGAGAACCTGTGAATATCGACAGGCTAAAAAGGTTTTATGCCTAAAGACAAAAAAGAGAAAAAGAAGAGAATAAATGCCTTATAGGTCAAAAACCAAAAAAAAATGGCAATCTTGCTAAAATTGGGTGCCTAGCTAGGGTGAAAATAAAAAAAAAGGCATCTTAGGTAAAAATTAGAGGCTAAGAGAAAATAATCAATCAAGAAAATCCAAGGGGGCTGATTAATGACAAGAGTTATGATGCTTGTAAAGTTTCATTTCAAGATTGAATAATATATGTCATTGGGTTAACATCATATAATAATCATGTGTACTGAAATCAAAAAGAAGTGTCATGCATACAACCATTCATGTAAAAAAAACATGTTCCTTTACACATTCAAAATCAAAATTCCAACAAAAATAAAAGACATAATCTGTAATGGTGTATAATCTAATCTATCTGTATCATTTCTCTCTCTTCAGGATCCTTAATAGCCTAAAGCCTATTGTCAATAACTGGATTGGTGACCCATCACTTGTAAGCTTCAAAAGTAGTGAAATCATAAGTACCAATGGCAGGGATGGTAATCCTCATAAGAAGCTGAGCCTACACCCTTTGATAGTACTCTAACATGAAGTGATAGCTAGAGGTGCCACCTCAAAAGCCTAATGACTGCCTGACAATATTCTGTTTGCCCCTAAATTATTGAGCACAGTGAGTAGCGACATAAAAGGTGGCATGGTGTAGTCCACACAAAGGAATGCATACAGAATCTCCATCCCTAACCACAAAAGTAATAAGCAACCAAGCACACGTGAACATGATGTCAGCATTTATCGAGCAACCTAGTCAATCAATTGCATCTCGAACTGATCAAAAGTCATGATACAAGTGATGGAGTGTGACATGATGTATTAGGTAGGTACCTATAGCTTTGACTAGAAGAGGAGGCTTTGAAAGTAGCTATATCTTTTCACGAAGTTGGACCTAAAAAATAAAAAGCTGCTGGGGTGAGTTAGGTTCATCTCAGCAAAAATAAGGCAAAAAGATACATAAAAATTTGAAAGGATACGTATTTCAACAAGAAATGTTAGTATAAAAACCCATAAAGGGTGCACTACCTTTAAAATTAAGGACATACATGAAGAAGTCAGAGTCACGGTGAATTGCATCTAGTAAGGAGAGAGTCAGAGTCGCGGTAAATTACATCTAAGCCTAAGATAGTATCTACTATGATTATAGAAAATAGGTTATATCCTTTGTATATGCCATTCACTATAGTAAATAGCTCGCAATCCCCAGTCATGGGATCCTCGCTACGTATCAATAGGCATCGAGTGAAGCAATAAAGCAGTACCACACGATATGGAAAGTGGGCACGTCATTGAAATGAGCGAGAACATTATTCAGTTGCTCTAGTAGGAATTTCCTTTCGAAAGGAACCAGACCTTGAGCTTCATACCTCTTTGGGATATCTAGAAATAGTAGATGGTAGACAAGATGGGACATTATGCTCGAATCTAACACCAACCATAGTAGTAAACTCCTTTAGCTGAGAGCAAAACTCTTGATGATTGAATCTGAACACATAAATCCTTAGATCCTAATATCAAGTAGTAGTAAGTAGCAAATTCCTATCTAAGGACATTCTCCTAAAGAATCTCAAGCTAAAGTATGGAGCCAATTGATGGTCCTCCCAGGTTCTCGAGTCATTTAGTAGCCATGTAGTTTTGCAGGTCCAGTGGTCATGATGATAATGATTATTTGGTTTCTTTAAGCAATCTAAGTCTAGGAAGAATGAAAAAGAAATAATAAATGACTGGAAGGAAAAAAAAGATAGAAAAAAAAGAAAAGAAAGGTAAAAAAGAGAGAAAAATACCTGAAGGAAGCTTCTAGGAAGGTGAAAAGTAAAAAGCACAAAAATAAAGGAATACAAGCACTATTTATAGAAAAGTGATGAGGGACGACTATCCCTCACCATGAGCGAGCCAAAGTTGCTCATTTCTCACCCTTAGAAGGCCAAAAGTCACTCATTTGCATGTCTCATGCATTGTACGTACATATTATTGCATTTTATCTTTGTTTCAATTTTTATAGGGAATTTAAAGGGTTGACGACTTGAATAGTCAACCTTAATGGTTTGGAATGCAAAAGGAAGGGCAATCAAATTTCAGAGGGTATTTTAGACTTTTGTACAACCATATATATTAAAAAGTAAATAAAACCTATAAATATTAGGAAATTATATTATAATCTATATGAAGAGTGTAAATAATGTTGTAAATTAGTTTCAGATGGATAGAGCATGAAAAATTGATAAAAAGGTCAAAAAATTGAAGAAAACGAAGCTAAAATGATAAAATTAGGCTTAATGAAAGAAGAAGGGCATTTTTATCTTTTTCACATGAGGGATGAGACATCTCTCAGTCCCATCTGTCACTAGAGATAGATAAAAAGCCCATCCCTTGCTCATCTTTCAAAATAAAAACCTTTTTTTCTTCATTTTCTAGCCAAAACTCTATAACTTCTGATTTCTAAAGGTTTCTTCCAGTTTTTCAAGCTTCTCTCTCTCATTCGATGTCCGTTTTTTGAGATGTTTATACTAGCAAACTCCTAGAGTGAGGCATATTTTAGAAAGCATCCTTTTTATGTTATTTATTCCTTTTTCTTTTCATCTTTTCATCTTCTACAAGTAAGTATCATTTAGTTCTCTTAAATGTTTCCATTATTAATTTTTACTTAGTGCTTTAGTTTAAGCTGTAAAACTTTAGTTTAAGCATAATGGATGCGAGTACCCTTTATTTTACTCATTTTTTAAAAAAAATGTAAATAATGCCTTGTAGTTTAAGTAATATAGTGTAATAACCAAGCATTTTCCTTTGCATGGCACTGTAGATAATAAAATACCTTATGTATGAGCATGTAAATCCGTGATATTCTTACTTTAGGCAATAATGTATGTGATCTATGATTTTTTAGAGACATTTTTATCAAACATGTCGGCAATTGCATCAAATGTAAATAACTTGGACTTATTTGGTGGCCATGATGACCTATGGCTTGTGTGGTTTTGAATATTTTTTTTATAGGGGGGCAGTCACATTTATAGCCAGAATGCTGCCGAAATTTTGTCAGAATTTTTTGAAAAATGTAAAATGTAATTGTACCATGTCAATAACAATTTGAGTTCATGTTGTTTGGTGGCCATAAAGGCTTGTGGCTTGTTGTTGGCTTTTGTGCAGGAGGCAGTCACATTCCTAGCCATAATGTTGCCCAGATTTTAGTAAATCTATTATGAAATGTGTATTATCTCAATTTGTGTTATTTGATGGCCCTGATGGCCTATAGTTTACTTTTACATTGTAAATAAGTCTTTATGCAGAGGGTAGTCACATTCCTAATCGTAACGCTGCCAAAATTTTTTCAAGTTCTTGTAAAATGTGTAACATGCATTTTGTTCCATTTTTTGTATATGATGAAATTGCTCATATGTCAAATATTCCCAATGGAGATAAGTTATAAGCATTTAATTCAATATAATTTTAACATTTTGACTTAGTTGTGACTTAAGTTAAACCTTGAATTAACATATAACATTTCTTGTAGGATGCCTCATAAGATTGCACATCCCCAGCCATTCTAGCCGATACCAGCCTACATGATGCCCGATCAGGCTATAAGATATCGAGCTTTGGGCCGAGTTCAATACAGGTCGAATTGGTTTATATATAGATAGTTCCTTGAGGACTTATATTTACTATAAGAGGCTGATAGACTCCTAACTAGGGTAGGTTGGACAAACTTCTTCGCCATAGCTTTTTGGACCTATCTAGATCTCACTAGAGAGGTGCTCGCTACCTTATAGTACAAGGGATATTAGTGTTCAAACACCCAAAAAGGGTTCGTTCAATTTTGGGCCTTAAGCATCCATTATAACATTATTAGGAGTAGGTTTGCAGAGGCCATATAACTCTCTACTGGGTTAGGTACAATCACATTACCCAGATTTATAGATAGAGACACATGAAGGGTTATGTCATTACTAGAGTTCATCTACGACTTAAATAAGGCAAATAGCATGATGTTGGCTCTTCAGATATACAAATACCTCCAGAGAGTTCTATATGCTTCATATCTAAGACGTATTGGGAGTAAATGTAACATTAACTCGATAGATATCACTAGCTTATAGGGGATGCATGAGGGTCACTACATTACATATGAGATCAGTGACATTGGCAAAGGTAAGCACCATACCAAGGACCCAGGTATGTATAGGAGGGGTCATCATAAAGTTATTGATCTCCCTTAGGGCATGAGAGGAGGACTTTGGCGACCTTATCCTATAGAGTATTCATATAAACCTATAGGTGATAATCATAATGAGTATGATAGAACACATAGAGAGGCATAAGGGGGAGTATAGATTACTTATCGTCCTCAAGACCTGATAGAGATATAACCTCGATCCCAAATTCCTAGATGCAATAGCCGAGGGGGATGATCAGGGCCAGGCACCAGAGGTAACAGAGTAAGCACCGGTAGAGCCTTAGGCACATTTGGAGTAGCCACCTCAACAGGATGAGCAGACGGGTGAGCCTAGAGGATCACATGAGCCATAAAGGGCAGGACTGGGATTAGATTACAAGTTTGACATGCAGATAGACCTTACAATCTCTTGGGTGAGTCACCACAGACACCAGCATGGCCCAGATCTCCCTTGAGACATTAGAGGTCACCAGCTATGAGGAGGTTTTCTCCATATAGGCATCCAAAAGCATTTTTTTCTATAGCCCTTCTACCTTTTGGGCATTTGAAGGCATCTACATCGATTGTACCTCCACCACCCATTCCGTCATCACTAGTGCAGGTGCCACTAGCTCCTCCTTTTGATGATTTTTCTAAGAGGTTAATAGCTTTACAGGAGACTAGTGGGCAATAGGACGTAACCCTACAGATAATACTCATAGTAATATAAACCTTATAGATGAAGGTACAAGGCTTCAAAGCAGATACAGAGATTGCAGTGATCAGGTTTGATGAGTCCTTACTGGTAGTAAATGAGTCTCTCACTTTGCTTACACCTCAAGGCACTTATATTGAGATTATAGTTCCTAAAGCCTGACAGGCCATGATGGTGACTGACGAAGAGCTAAAGAGGTACATCGGGTACCTGAGGGGGGATCTTATGAGGTATTTAGTGAGCCACTCTTGAGCACTTCGAGAGAAAAGGTAGGGCTCGAAGAGATTTGCAAGCGTGATAGTACAGATCCTAAAACCCTTGACATTAGCGCTACCTGGCTTCAGGTTTGTGTTTGTCCAGGCAGGGGAGCAGCCAGTAGTAGCACCCCGAACCATGGCACCAGCCAGATTTCTAGCTCCTAGACTATCTCCAGGGCTAGCTTACCGTAGAGCATTCGAGCCACCTTAGTGGATTACTTTATATTCAGGGAGTTTATCTTTTGTCATGATACTTTGATGGATATAGAATTCAAAACTTGTATTTATTTATTTTATATTTATAATAGTTTCCTTTAATTATTTACGTCTGTCTAAAAGAAAAAAAAAGAAATGAAATTATAAATAAGATAAAAATAACAAAATAAAATAACTAACAAAAAAGATAAGAAGATAATCAAACAAAAATAGAAAAGTTACAGAAAGAACAAACCCAATAAGCAATGTACTAACATTCAACACTTTCAATAGGTACTGAAAACTCTTACCATAAGGTATACACCCATCCTTTCAATGGAAGGGAAATACAGATATCCTTACTTATCATATGAAGCTACTTGAAGATAATGCATATTCTGGAAAGATGCACCATGCAATTTGCCAAAAGTCTCCCTCATGGAACCTCAAGAGAGGAACAACCATACTAATAACTCTAATTCAGTGTTTAGTTTTAGATCAATTTTAGTTTAGTTTTCATTGTCTTTCTAGTGTCTTTTGTTATATTTTTACTTGCATATAATAATTTATCTGATTCTCAGTTAATTCTAGATTTTGTGTGAATTTGAGAGCTTTTGATGAAATTTTATGATTTTTGTAGGTACCTCACGGTTACTAGGAAATTCCTAGTAACCGTGACCCAAGTGTTCTTTCAAAACGCACCATTTTGAGGCTTGTCATGGTCAGCATAGCAATTGTGCATGAAAGGATGGTAACCGTGTCCTATGAAGTTTTTCAGTGCAGAGCCTAAAAGAGTACCTCACGCTTACTAGGATTTTGGTAGTAACCATGAGGTAGGCATGTTTCAGTCCAGAATGAAGAAGAGATCCATCTCACGATTACTAGAAATTTCATAGTAACCGTGACCCCCTTTCAGATGCAGTTCGGAGCTACTTCACAGTTACTAGGAATTTCATAGTAACTGTGACCTTTATTAGTTAAAAGTGGAATTTTTAAAGGAGGTCATGGTTACAGGAATTTCATAGTAACTGTGACCCTTGTTGACCTATAAAAAAAGCTTTTCTGCAGAATCATGAGAGTTGTTTTTTCTTCAGTTTTAGGGTTTTCTTTCTTCTTTCTTTCATTCCTTTGTTCATTTTACATACATAGATACATAGATTTACTTAAAAATAGTTAGATTTACATCAAAATACTTAGATTAAACACATATTTATAGTTTAAAAGTATAAATCTACACAGTTAGAGTTTATTTTCCAGTCAAGTTTTGGAGAAAGTGATTGAATAACTTGGATTCAACTGGGTTTTCTTCACCATGAATTTTAGGGGTTATTCTATCCTTTTCTCTTTTTATTTTGTAATGGATAGTGAGTAGTCTTTTAGTTGTTTAGGGGATCTTTGAATCCCCTACCCAAAGATGTGAATGTTGAATATATTTTCAGTTATATAAATATGAATGAATGGTTTATTTCACTATTGCTTATCTTATTTCATTAGTTTTCAGCTCTTCAAGTGATTTTTCAACTTTTTTGAATGATTTTATCTTTTATCTTGATTGGATGTTGATGCTTGTGTGAGCTGAATGCTGTGAATGAAACTTTGTTCATCTTTTCTATCAAAAATACTGTCTATTTTAGATTGTTTCGAAATGGGACTCTAGATGTGCAGTATTTATGGTTTTAGAGTTGGAGTGTGGAGTGAAATAGATGAGTTTTAGGTTGTTTGGCTCTGAAATGTTAAAGCAAACCGAACTTAGGATTTAAGACCTGTGCTTAAGCTAGTTGTAAGGCTTGCTCTAGAATGGGATGCTTTGCAATTAGAGTAGTTGGCTCCAGAATGGGATGCTTGGGTTGAGATGATTATCCCGGATTTGTTCATATTTATATTATTGTAGGATTGAATTAATTCATATTGGTTATGGGGTGGATGAGTGAACCCAAGCAACGTTTTATTTTTATAGATTTTTACACTTGTTAATTTTTTAGAATTTAGTTCATACCCAATTTACTGCTAGTTGAATTTAATTTCTTTTTATTTCATATTTCAGTGCTTAAAGTTTCCATTATAGAAATTAGATAACTCTTACACACAAACAATTGGGCATTCTTTAGCATACAATTAATTTTCATAGCTCACACACACATAATCCCTTGGGTTCGATATTTGAGGGTCCTAACTATACCTCCACTTTATTACTTGTTGATCTAGTGCACTTGCTTGACCACACCAGACACATACTTCTCAAAGAAAAACATTAATTAACCGCAATTGGATTCTATATGCCTTAAGCACTAATCAAATTCAACTAAGCCAATCTGGTTCTGCATGCCCTAGGTGTTAACTAGATATATTTAAGCAAAATCGATTCTGCATGCCCCAGGTACTAATCAGTTTTCATTAAGTCATCATGATTCTACATACCTTCAGATGCATTCAAGTAACTTGATTCTGCATGCCCCAGGCACTACTTAGGTAAAACTTTATTTCTTTTTTCAATTCTGCATGTCCTAGGTGCTAATTGGACAAGTAAAGACTCACTGTCTTTAACAAAATTGATCTCAAGCCATCTTGATTCTGTATGTCCCAGGTGTTAATCAAGCAAAACCTACTGTTGTCTCAGTTCTGCATGCCCTAGCTGCTAATTAGACAACCGCAGGCTCGTCGCCTTCAATTAAGTTAGTCTTAAATCCTAATTTTGCATGCCCCAAGCACTAATTAAGAATCTCAAATAACCAGCCAAGAGATTCATTGCCTCAAGTATGCGTCTTTTTCCTTTTACTCTAAATTTTGGCTCATTTTGGCACTAGTGTACTAACTCCCTAAAATTGGAGGCAGCTATAGACACATGACCTGGGGCAGTCTAGATCAAAGTTACATGATGATAAGGATATAATGTATCTTGACAGAAGGTTTGCATCCTGAGGCTTTGATTGTGAACTACAATTATTTTCTCAAAGATTTTCATAAATTTCAAGTATTTGCAAATGTTTTGTGGGTGTTTTAGCAAAGTATGCATAAAAACCTTAATTATGGCCTCCAGCGGTGATAGACGACTGTCTATCACCTGAGAGGAGCATATCTATGGGTCCCTCTTACCTAGATGATCTGAGTATAGGGTATTTTAGGAAATTTATGGGTTAGTGATGAGGGACGACTACCCCACATTAAGGGATGCCTGTCGCCTGCTCAAAACCTAGATTTCCCACTTTTTTTTTGGATTTTCAAAAATGGAGTTTTGATCTAAGTGATTTTCTTCCAGATTTAGGGAAATTTATCTCCATATTTGGAAGTTTTTAAGTTGGATTTCAACTTAAACTCTTTCTGGGGTATAAAACTAAAAATCTAGGGATTTTTTGAAAAAAAAGGAATCATTATTTTTTAAGAGCCACCATTAGAGAAGAAGAAAATTAATTTCTTTCTCTTTCTAAGGTATTTTGCTCTAGAAAATCTTTGCCAAATATACACTCATTCCAAAAATGAATTTCATATTCTTTTTGAGAATCAAAGAATATGAATCAAATCAGATATCTAGGATATAAGAACTATATAGTCAGAATATCTCCTATGATAATATTCTAGGCTTCTTCTTACTTTCTCTCTCTACAATTCATTCACATGATCTCATGATTATTTGACTTAGATTTGATTCATTTTCATTGCTATATTTGAATAATATGCATGTTTTGTTGAAGTGTGATTCATTCCTGGATTATCTAATATGTTAGGGCTATGAAAGGTCCGATGAGATTCCTCCATTATTGTGAACGTAAAGCTTTTTTCTTTATTTAATATTCTGTAATTTTGTGATTTTAACATAGTTAATGTATAATTATGTGTTTCTGACATGTTTATGATTTGACATTTAAATATTGCATGTTTAGGGCTAAAAACCCATTTTTACATGATTTTCTAACATTTTGCCATTTTTTTTGCATTTTCTTTCCTGTTCAAAGATGATGGATGAGAAGATGGACCGGTGGATGGCTTTCCATCATTTAACGGATGAGACATCACCTGCCCATCCTTTCATCCTATCCCTAGCTCCTCTATAGCCCATCCTTCATTCCTTTTTGGTCATTCCTCTCTTGTTTTGGGCTTCCACGAGAGTATGTTAGGACCTTTTTCTTTTATATTTCATGTGTTTTATGTATTTTTATGTCATTTATTAATTTCTTATGATATTTACTCATTTTCAATGGGTTTTTAATTTTATATGATATATTTATGTACTTAAATATCTCCTACTTGTATATATGAATGTGTGATTATTTATTTTTTTTATGTTATTTAAGGATTTAACTAATAAACCTTTTTTGATTTTCTGAGCATTTGGTACCTTTTGCTATGAAGGGTTTTTTTATACTTTCTATATGGAAAATCATGCTCCCGGTTTGGTCACCATTTTCACTTCCTGGATATCTCAGTTAATTGTTATTTGCATTTTTTTGCTTTGTTTTATTTATTACGATTTTGTTCATTTTATTTTGATTTCCTTTATTTTGGATGTATTATTTTTGGGATTGTGATAGGTATTAAAAATGATTTTTTTTGGCACGCTAAAAATGGAAAGGACACTTAAAATGTTTTTTATCAAATAAAGTGGGTTTTTTTCCTCAAAATATGGACCAATGTCCAATTTCTGCCCAAATCCACACAGAAAAAAACTTATGATTTTTTTAAACATGCTTGAGGAATCAACATTCCCAAACTTAATCAATAGTCCATTTTATGTATGTATTTTATTTTGTATATTCTTTGGGATGATTTGCTTATGCAATAATTTTAAGTAGGCTTTCATTTTAATTATTTATCTACTGCTTTCTATTTGATTCGAATGTTTTACTTAATTCTATTGCTTTGAATCATGTGAGAAAGGAGAGTGGATTAAATCTAAAACTCAATTATAAAACAACACGTGTTTCGAACACCAATCTCTATTTGGACATCAAAAGGTCGAGATTCCTTTTTCAACATTTTGGTGGGTGTCAACTTTATGACACATAACTTTTTGAGCCCATTAGTAGATACCTTCATGGGTTGACTACCAATAATAATTTGCGCTTGATCTCTTTTTATTGCGAAGTAGCCAATTTATGAGTTAAGTGAACCTCATCCAATCTTTGATCCTAAAAGCGAGGCTTCAAGAATCAAACCCAAAAATGAGCGAAGGCTCCAGCATACATCGCATTATATTTTTTTAAAGATTTTAATGGGCTCTTATCTAATATTTTCTAGGTGGTTGCTTTATTAGTTATGGTTTTGGTAGAGCTTATTAGTCTACTTTTGATTTATTTTATGTTCCTTTTTAGTTATTGCTGCTATTTTGGGGGGTTGATAGGTACCTTAAGTTGTAGTAGGCCCTATTATTTATTTTGTTTTGTAACTGGTTTGGGATCATGTTTTCTATTACTGGCCAGCCATATTTAGCTCCCACTACCAAATTATAGTGGCAGAAATTATAAGTTTAGTAAATACTATTAAAAAGTTTAACAGCTCTAATTATAATAATTAGAGTTTGTGAATGCAATATTACTTGCTTAGATAAGATTTATGAAGTATTCTTGGTGGTGACAATACCACACCACTCATGGAGGTAGCAGAGTTAAAAAAATGGAAGATTAAAGTTGGCAAGACTATGTATCTACTATCTGTGATAATTGAGGATGGCCTACTAAATCACATCAAGGATGCAAAACCACTTAAGGAGGCTTAGGATAGTCTAGCAACACTGTTCACTAGGGCGAATGATGCAAAGTTTCAACGATTAGAAAATGAGCTCTTATCAATCTCACAACAAAAATATGACAGTAAGCAAATATTTCACAAAATTTAAAACTCTTTGTGGAGAAATTTCAAAATCAATTAGATCCTCCAAATGAAATTATAGAGACTAAAAAAAAGAAAAATTATTCATGGCTTACGATTATAATATAATGCCATTGTCATCGTAACTTGTAGTTGGCCAAAAAACCAACCCTTAAAGAGTCAAAAAAATATTTTTGTCAATTAAGAGACCTTAGACAATCAAATTTCTAAAGCCTTATTAAAGGATGAGGAATGCTGTTCAGTAATCAAAAGGCATATAAAAGGAAAAGGAAAATTGTTGTAAGGCCCCTAACATGACCCTAATTTAATTTGCATATTTTTGAATGAGATTTTTATTTGGTCAAGATTAAATTAAATGAGGATTTTATATAAGAATGGGTCAAGGGGGTAAATTATCATGTTATTATGCTAATTGCATAAAAATAAAATTTTAGAGTATAGTTAAATATTAATTAAGGGTGCAATTGAAGAAATAAAATATTAATTTGGAGTAAATTTATAATTTCGGAAACTTAAGGGCCAATTGTGAATAGAAGCATATATTAAGAGGTCAATTCATAAAAGAGATTAAATGTAAAGGTTGATTTAAGAAAAAGAGTTAGTGGATGGGTCACTTTATAACATGCAAAAAGGTGTGTGTCTTTGTTATGACATGCAAATTTTCAAGGGACTAAGAGGGGATTTTTCCTTAGCACTATATAAGTCAAAGATAGTGAAAAAATACAGATTTTATCATTCTTCTTTGCTCTCTCATGTGTTCATGGTTAATCTCTTAAAGAAACCAAAGAAGATATTCTTGCATGTGATGATTAATCAAGAGAAATTGTGCATCAAATTAAGGTAAAAACTTCAATTAAATGACATCTTCTTCTTCTCCTTCTTCTTTTCATTTTGATGAAGTAATGGTAGAGTAAGGTGCTGGAATTTTAATTGAATGATGATGATGATGTTTGTGAAGGAGAAGAGGGTAGAAAGAGTAAAGGAAAGGAAATTGCAAAGGGTTGAAGATATAGGGATTTTGGCCAAGGTAAGGGAATTTTAGGGGTTTTCATGTGCATGTAATTTGCTGCTGGACATGATGAGGTGGACTTGAGATTTGAATGATTTATTAAGAATGATTTGTTGAGAATGATTTGTTGAGAATGTGAGGTAAGTTGCATGTGAAATCTTAATAGGGTTTCTTTAACCTAGTAATGGAAATTTTATTGTTAATTGAGATAGAGACCTCAGAATGAACCAATTAAAAATTTTATAGTTAAATGAGACATAAACCTACAAATTTGTAGAAGAGACCAGGTGTTGATTCTGCCTTTAACTAATTTTATAATTTATTGAAAAATCAGGTGAACTGTTAATGTGGATTCTGGAACAGCTTGTAATTAAAATAGGATAACTTCGTGTACAATGATCAGAATGATGCAAAGTTAAATTCTATGGAAAATAGACTTCTATATCTACAATTATTAAGAGAAAGCTAAGCTCAAATCTGCCTCTATGTATATGTAACCTAGGGTTGAATCCGACTAGTCCCCTGGACTGCTCATAGAAACAGAATTTACAATAATAGGCATAACTCTTTGTAGAGGTGTTTAATGCTACAAAACAAAATTCTGGTGAAACTAGAGACATAAAGGTACAAATTTTATGGAGAAATGTTTGTCTAAATCTCTCTCAATATTACGTTATGAATTTTTCTAAGTGACAGCCCCCACTGTTTTGGTTCTATGAACAGCCTATAGTATTTTTCAAATAACTAGATCTATAAACCAGATATTAAGATAAAGTTTGATGATCTGGAAACTAGACACATAGGGGAATAATATTGTAGAAGAACATTTTGCCTAAAAATGACATATTCAATTTCAAATTTGGCTCACAAGTCGAGTCCAGAATGCTGCCCAGTGCAGATTTTTGTAATACTTTATTCTATGGCTTTTTAAGTAATTGAGACAAATAGTTGTTTATGTGATAGTAAAGTTAATTGGATAAGGCATGTAATATGACTATCAATGAAGGATTTATATGCATACATAAGCATTCATTTGTGTATATGAATAAAGACTAGTGATGAAATATCTAACCTATACATGTAAGTAGTCTTGTGCATGATTGTCACATGCGAAATTGATATATATATATACACAAGTAATCCTATGACATGATAGTACACATTTTGACATGTACCTATGCTATGAAATAGGAACTATAATAGTATGACCTTGGCATGTGTATATGCCCATATGGAGATATGTTGATATTTTGTACAACACACGATTTGAATGATGATAAAGGTATATATATAAATGTATATTGGTAACATGCTCATAAGAATAAGTCAACTATATGTGAATGTACCCACAGGTATGTAAATGTATGATTATATATATGAGTATATGAGCATGTAATTGCCCTATGAGATAGGAGATGTTTTAGCATGACTATGAACATGTGAAATGCTTAATGAGAGCATGATCAACTATATGATATGATGATTATATGTCATGCTTATATGTTATGATACAAATTGTAAGGTCATACAGATTTGAATAGCCAGATGTATAACTTGGCATATGAAATGTGCATATATCTGATTATGCACCAGAGAACTCATAGTTTTACAAGACTCTGTATATGTGCAACAGTATACTATGAATACAGTATTAAAATGTGAATTGAACATGAATATAGTTCTGCCTGCGATAGAGATTCAGATGTGGATAGATAGGCGCCTATAGGGAAAATTGCAGCTGCTATAGTTTGGCCCAATTGGGTCTAAAGTATGTTGATTCCGTTTGAATCATGAACAGCCCCATTTGGGTTGTTAGGCGACTCCGTTTGAGTCTGCTTGACCGGTCCACAGTATAATTTGGCCCCGTTTGGGTCTATAGATTCGATATCTTCAGATATTCTACATTTTGATACAGAAGTGTATCCACAGTTCCCGTTATCCACTGATAAAACTAAGGCAGGCTAAACTTTATTTATAGTAATGATCATAATTAATCAGTTTAAAAACTTATCTTACTAAAGATTGTTATCATGGATCATATTGTTGGTTTGCCATAGAAATTATGCTTTATTTGAATATGTTCACATAGGAAATTGCCATCTATATGAATTATGAAGTATGAAAATATTTGTTACTCCTTTGGGTGTAATGTTTATATACATGATGATATGATTAAAGCTTTAAAGTATTTGCTATTATGGATATATTATGCTGTACATGTTATATAAATATATATTCTGTATGTACATTTTGATGACCGTTATGAGTGGTCATCCATCTGTAGATATTTTCCACTAAGCTTTATAGCTTAGCACGGGTTATTTATCCGTGTAGGTACTGTTAACAAGACTTTTGCTGAGGGACGATCTCTGCATCAGGAAGGGCCAACTACCGACTGTTAAACCTTGATGTAGGATGTCTTTATATTACTATTATCATAAGTTTAATATGGAATGTTATCTTATAAATTGTATCAAACCTATGTGAAGTGTTGTAACTCACTAGTAGTAAAACTATGAGAGAGCATGTGTGCATGACATATATATATAAAGTAGTTTTCATATAGTATAGTATGCATGATACTAAGTAGGAAATGCAAAACAGGAATAGACTTGTAGCACGTATATAGGTATATGAAACCATGTGACATGATTAATGATAACATGATGGTTAAGTGAATAATTGGTATAAGCATGATTAATAGTATGTAAATTATCTGATAAATAGGGTATTTGTATAGGGGTGCTACAATTGTTACATGATATGGTGATGATAATCCAAAAAGGTCACAAGATGGTCAATGGAAAAGCAAAAAAAAAAGAATATTTTTTCAACAAAGGGGAGCTCAGCAAGTCTAAAATAATAAAGATAAAAAGTATTAGTGGTAGAACAACCAATGATACAATAGTGGTAAGAAAAGACACTTCACTAGGGACTATCGATTCAAAAGAGTTAAAGACAATTCTATGACTTCCCCACATAATAATAAAGATAGTGAAGAAGAATGGGATCTTCAAGCATCTATAGCAGTAAAAGAGAATGTAACTTCTTTCATGTCTATGTTAATGGAAGAATATACATTTATAAAAATGATAGATGAGATAATTAACTATAGTGATGATAGGATCATTGATTCTGGGTGCTCTAACCATATGACAGGAGATACAGATGAATTGATAAATCTAGCAGCATATAATGAAGGATAGGTTATGGTCACAACAAATAATTCTAAGTTACCAATCACTTACATGGGCTAGACTATAATAGTGCCTCAATAGAATCCTCATAAAGTAAAGTTAAGCATTGTCTACCAAGTGTTGGGTATGAAGAAAAATTTACTTTCTATTTCATAGCTCACATCTTTAGAAAAGTATACAATGTTTAGTCCAAAAGATGTAAAGGTGTATGAAAACTTAAAGCTAACAAGTACATCTATCATGGAAAGGTGATGCTTGGAGGCTGTCTATGTTATAATTGCACAAACTACATATGTAAATAAGATAAGAAAAAAATACATCACCTAATTTTTGGCATACAAAGCTTAGGCATGTGCGTTATCACAAGCTAAAGGTAATAATGAATAAGTTTTTGCTTAAAGGTCTTCCTTGGCTAGATGTTTGTGATGATACAATATGTACTAAATGCCAATATTGTAAAGCATATAGACTTCCCTATAGAGAATCAACATATAAAGCCACGATACTACTTGAGTTAATCCATTCTGAAGTTTTTAGACTGATAGAGCAACCATCCATTAATGGATTTCTATATATGATCACTTTTATTGACAATTATTCAAGGTATGTATGGGTTGACTTTATGAAAGAAAAATCCGAGGCATCGATCAAATTTAGGGAGTTCAAGGAAAGAATGGAAAAAGAAGTAGCACGAGGAATATTATGCCTTTGTACAGACAATGTGTGAGAGTACACATCCAAAGATACTTTTAACTACTTACAAGAAAATAAAATATGTATGCAGTTCAATTGTTCGAGCACCCCACAACAAAATAGTATTGTTGAAAGGAAGAATAACCACTTGGTTAAAATATATAGAAGCATGCTACATGCCAAGATCATACCACCTAGATTTTGGGTCGAGTGTATGAAGATAACAACACACATTATCAACAAATTACCCCAAGCTCGACTGCAGTTAATCTCACCATTTGAAAAGCTATGGAATATTAAAACCCATAGTTATTCATTTTTCAATTTTTAGTCATTTTTGTCATTTATGTGTACCAGATCACCTATGGAGTAAGTTTGATAAAAGGCCATTCAATGCATATTCGTGTGATATGATAGCATACAAAAAGTTTGAGATGTTGTGATCCAATAATAAATCGATGTTATGTATCTAGAAATGTGGTGTTCGATGAGGCATCACCATGGTGATCACCATAAGCAGTTTTATTACTTAATTCTAAAGTAATAGAGAAAAAGCTATAAGAAAGAGTTTAGGAGTCATATGAGCTTGAAAAACTAAGAGAGTCAGTTGAAAAAATGAGACCAATAGATGAATTGGTAGAGACTAGTGACATGCTATCAAGTTTAAGCCCATTGCAAATTGTAGTACATCGTACAAATCTCGAAGGAGAAAGATCAAGTCAATTAGAAGAGTTAGAAGAATAAGAAATTTTTCAACCACATTTATATAATTCAACTAAAAAAAAGAAGGTCGAATCCCAAGTATATAAATGCTACATTAATAGAAAAAAGGAGTAGTTAAGCCACTAAGTTATGAAGAAGCATCATAAAGCTTAGAATGGAAGAAAGCAACGGCTGAAGAAATTTAAGCATTAAAAGATAACAAAACTTGGGACTTAGTGCCACAACCTAAGAATGCAGTGGATTTTCAAGTAAAGAGATAACATAATGAAATAATCAAAAGGTACAAGGCTCAATTGGTTTCAAGAGGATTGTTGCAAGAGTATAGGCTAGATTATAATGAAATGTTCAGTTGGTTAGCAAAGATCATAACAATACACGTCATGTTTGCCTTTGCAGTTAATAAATTTTGGAAACTTTGGCAAATGGATATAAAAAATGCCTTCTTACATGGAGAACTAGATAGAGAAATATATATGCAGCAGTCTCAAAGATCTGAAGCTAAAGCTCATGTAAGTTATGTGTGTTAATTAAAGAAGGCCTTTATGGGTTAAAGCAAACACCAAGGGCATGGTATGGCAAGATTACTAAATTTTTAATATAAAGTGGCTACACAAAGGTTCTACCAAACTCAAACTTCTTTATAAAAAATAAGAATGGAAAGTTGGCAATAGCGATGATTTACGTGGATGATCTTATCATTACTAGTGATAATGAAAAAGAAATTCAATAGATTTGAAGTAATCTCTTGGTGTGTTTCTAAATGAAGGGACTTGGAGAGTTGAAGCATTTCCTTAGACTTGAAGTAAAACAAGTCAAAGAAGGATTGTTCTTGTGCCAACAAAATTATTTTAAAGACTTATTGCACAAGTTTGGAATCCTTGACTACAAACCAATTTCCATCCCAATGAAGGTGAATGCTTAACTTTGTTCAGAAAAAGGTCGCGAGTTAGAAGATTCAACAATGTATCAACAATTTATGGGATACTTGATTTATCTGACAATAACATAATCTGACACAACATCTATTGTTAGAGTGGCTAGTCGATTCATGGCAAATCCAAGAAAACTTCACTTTGATGCAGTTCGACGGCATACTCAGGTACATTAAATGAACACTTGACCTAGGACTAATATTAAGGGAAACACATGTAAGGTAGTAGGGTACTATGATGTTAATTATGTTAGAGACAATGATACTCGAAGATCAGCCACTAGACATGTGTTGAAACTTAAATATAAAGCAATCTCCTAGTGTAGCAGGATACAACCAATAGTTTCTTTGTCAATCACTGATGCTGAGTATCATGCAACAACAATAGTAGCATAAGAAGGTGATTGGGTAAAACAACTAATGGTGGAATTCCATCAATCAATGAACAATGTAATGGAGCTACATTGTAATAATCAATTAGCAATATGCTTGGCAAAAAATTCGATGTTTCATGCAAAAATCAAGCATATACAGGTATATTATCACTTTGTTCCAGAAAAAGTGTTACAAGGACAAATTGAGATGAAATAAGCAAAAATAGAATACCAATTGTTGTGGACTTATTTACCAAAGAAATAAGCACACTATCCCAAACCAAATTAAACTCTTACATGTAAGGGTGTACATGAATCTGAATCTTCCTATATCGAACCAAAGTACTGGAGAAAAAGATCCAGAACTGAACTGTACCTTTGACTTTATTTGGAATGAATCTGGATATTTGATCTAAAATCATATCGATAATTGTATTGAAGTGTACCAAATTATTCTAGAACTGAATTATACCGAAATAACCAATATTTATTAATTATTATATATAATACTAATAATTTATATATAAATATTATTTATAATTTCTGTTATTTTTTATGTACTATATAAATTTAACTTCATAATTATTTGCATTATACATTTTAATGCACAAAATTAAAATAATAATTAGTTAATAAATTAAACTAAATATTTTAATTATTAATAAGATAAATTTAGTTATTATGATAATTATTCCATCTATATGAATATGAATATAGATACAAAACAATTTGTTTAAAATTTAATTTACCTTTAATTTTACTCAACTACTACTTATTTTTTTTTGTATAAATATTTGTATAGATATGTAAGATAAGCAATTTATCATACAAGTACTTTATAAATTAATTTTATTTATTTTTAATGTCACTCAACCAGTAGTCATCTATTTTTGGTACAATAATTATTTGAGAATATAAATTAAAAATGTTATTGTATACAATTATTATTTGTAATGAAATTTTACCAATTAATGTTCCAATAATTTCATTTACTTTTAGCATTACTCAACTATTACTTATTTATTTTTTTGCACATTAGTTATATGAGTGATTGAGAATAAGAAACAAGTTGTATTTCAAGGAGATTTGGATGCTTATTTGACTAAAAAATTAGTAAAAAATTCTTCTGATTTTGATATTTTAAGTTAGTAGAAGATAAATAAGCAAAATTATTCAATTTTGGCTAAAGTTTCTAGAGATGTTTAGGTTGTTCATTACTCGACTACAGTTTCTGAATCAAATTTTAGCATTGGAGGAAGAAATTTAAACAAATTTAAAAAAAATCTTTAAGTCTGATTATAGTCGAACTTTTTATTTGTTGCCAAAACTGGTTAAAATCGACTACACTTTTGGTTTCAGATGTATCAATCGAAGAATTTGAAAAGTTTAAATAAGATAATTATTATATTTGCATAAATTTTTAAATTTTTTAATTAATATTTATATTTTTTTGTGATCTAATTATTTAAAATATGTGTTATTTTTTTAGATATTGCTCAAGATTCTGAAGTCAGTGTTAGCATAATGCAGAAGAATACTGTTAAATGTTAATTTTTAATTAATATATTTTGAATTAAACTTTAATTATACTTATTGAGATATTTTAACTGCATTTGTATTTATTATTTTGTGAATTTATTTTGCAAAATTTTAAAAATATTAAATTATTCGAAATACTAGATTGTATTGTACTGTATTGTTTTATACCGAAAAAAACAAAAAATTGTATCAAACTGTACCAAATTTTTATAAAACTGTGCCAAATTATACCAAATTTTCAAAACAGTTACAATACTTAATTTTTAAAATATCTAAAATTTCAAGACAGTACGAAAATTTATAAATTTCCGAATTGTACTACACCGTATACAACACCGCTTACATGCATCACATTATTCTGTTATTGATAGTTTATGGATTCTCTATCATTACATGCATCATGGTATTCTCTTATTGATAGTGTACGGTAACTTTAACCATTAAAGTTTTTTCATTGTCTTATTGACATTGTAAGGTAACTTTAACGATTAAATTTTTTTCATTGAGTTGTTTTAATTAATGAACATATCTTCCTATGCACTATTCATATATGTGACTTAATTAAAAATAAAATAAAATAATCTCTATTCCAACACACACTCACACACACACACACACATATATATATATATATATATATATATATATATATATAATTGAATAATTAATGTAATGATCATACAATCAAGAATAAATTTAAATTAAATTATAAGAATTTTGACGACTATCGTTACCATGATTTCCATCATGATGACAAATCTCAAAATTTAATCAAAGAATTTTATTACGTTGATTAACAATTATTAACAAATATAACAAAAGAGTTACAATGTCATATATTGATTAAAATAATGTAGACCAAAATATCAACTATATATATCCCTAACAAAAATTTACATAGGCAATGTGTTAAAATCACTAGTGGATATGTCCCTACTTGAAAAAAATTTATAGAGGAAGCAGATATAGATAGCCACAAATATATCGGCATTCCATTTTCTTGGGTTTGTTATGGTTATAGTTCAAATTGAAATCAAACTTTTTTTGATAAGCAAATGAATATATTGATTATAGGAAAGAACAAACAAAATAAAAGAGGAGACCACAGATTCCTATAGGTACAATAGCCCCAAATAACAACACAGACTCGGACTATACATTAGCAGTAATCAGAAATACAAATCCAAAACTAGCAAACAACAGACTAAGGGATAAGTCACATATCCAAAAAGACTAGGCTATAATCAAATAATGACAACCTCAATCACTAGATATACCAAGAACTTCCACATTTCACCAGCAGAAACCATTATGCAGTAATAAAATAAAGGATCTTAGTCCCAATCTGCACAAATGTCTCCCTAGCATAGCTTACAATAATTAAGACAAACAAACCCAAAAATCAGCCAGGGAAATTAACCATAAATGAGATAATAGAAATAGTTGAGAGCTGTCCAGTAATGACAGGTCAAAGAGTGAACAATCTGAGCAGAAAATAGCACCAATACCCACTAGAATAACCTTCATCAATAGAAAGGGCACAAACCATTTTAATCTTCTTTTTGTCATTTAATTACGACAAAATCACTAGATCTATGTACGCCCTATTTTGCAAGACAATCAGCAATTGCATTATTTTCTCTGGTCTTATGGATAAAAGACACTTTTCTTAATGATCCCGAAAAATAATCAATTTTATTAAAATTTCGAGCAAATTTCCACAGCCTCTCCTTATAGTTTGGCTATAATCAAGATACAACATTTAGAGAGTCTAGTTCGAATATCACTTCAGAGTTTTGATCTTTTAAGAACTCATGAGATAAAGATAACGCTTTGTCAACTACCAAAATTTTAGCTTGATTAGCCTCCATGACTCCGATATTAATAGAGAATAAGAACAAAAATTATCTTTTATGATTGCATAATACTTTTTCTGCACCTGATGGTCCTAGTTTTCCTAAGGAAGAACCATCAGTATTCCATTTAAGGGTAGTGGGAGAGGGAGGAGTCCAAGGAGAATAAGATATGATTTTTCAAGGCATATGCAGATTTTTGAGCCCATCCACAGATAATAAAAAATGTCAGTCCATTAGAATGTCAAAGGTCTTTATGAGTCTTTTAACCAAAAAGAAGCCCTTGCTAGAATAAGATGGAACAAAGGGTTCAGGTTACAAGACCGTCCACCAAAGCATCAAGAATTTCTTTCTAGCCATATTAACCAGAATGCTGCCAAGAAAACAATCAACCACACCTTTTTTTTGGATTCTTCCTTTTGGAAGTTTATACCATTGTAGAAGAAGATCTTTCAAGAAATAAAGTAAACAAAAGGAAAAGCCCTACCAGTGTGCTAACTTATAACAAATGGATGAAGAGAAAGCAGTGAGTGAAAATATGATTAACTGAATTTGAATGGTTGTTGCAAAGTAAACAAGATGTATCAGAGTGAGGATGGACCCTAAGTTTAGCTAGATACTCTTTTGTACCCAACCTTTCTAATAGCACCAACCAAAGGGTTATTTCTACCTTTGCAGGTGTAAGATTCTTCCAAATTAATCTATAAGGGATATCGATGATGGGAAGACAGGAAGAGAAGCTTGAATGCAAGTGTAAGCAGATTTAACTGAAAAAATCCCTCTTGGATCATGCTTTCAGATTTTCCTATCATGTCGAACAGGTGAAAAACAAACAGATTGTAGCAAATTAAAGAGGTCATTAAGCAAAATTGCTTTCCAAACCCATAAATTCCTCTTTCAATGAAAAGACCAAATCCAGGTGCCATCAATCCAATTGCCATAATTGATAATTACTATATCAGGATTCAGAGTTAGAGAGAAGAGGCATGCATACTGTATTTTAAGAGGCTTATCACCAATCCACAAGTCATGCCAGAATAAACATTTGTTGCCTCTTCCAACTTTTACTCGAATGCCATTTTCTAAAGATTGGATTTTTGTGTCTTGATAATATCTCTCCAAATAGGGGAAAATTTGGAAAATTTTGAGAAATTTAGGGAACCCAAGATGCCAAAATGATACTTGCTTCTAATGATTCTTTTCCAGAGAGAAATATCCAAAGATTCAAATCTCTAGATCCACTAAAACAAAAGGCAAAAATTTTTAATTCCCAAGGAGTTCACTCCCAATCCTCTTTGCTTTTTATGATTTTCAATGATATTCCATCCAACCTTGAAAATTTTATTAACGTCAGCTGATCCCCTCAAGATAAATCTCCTTATTATGCTTTTAAAATGGTTGAGTACATCCACCAAAATTTTAAAAAGTGAGGGATAGTACAAAGGTAGGCTAGATAAAGATGTTTTAATAAGCATTAACTTGCCACCGATGGAGAGAAATCTACCTTTCCAGCAGGAGATCATGGAAGAGAACCTAACGAGGATCGATTTCGATGTCTTTTCTACGTGGGTTTGTTCCAATAAGAAGCCCCGGATAAGGACAAGGTAAGGGTTGGATGTGGCTTTTGATCAAGCTTGCATAGCAATTGAAAAGGCCTTATGGTATATTTACACCACTCAATGAGCTTTTGTGAAAGTTTATAAGCAATCCAAAGATAGTAACAAAAAGCCTTAGAACACTTTTAACATTCAAGATGATCCTCAGGTCATTTTGAATTAAAATTAAGGAATCATCCGCATACTGTAGATGAATGATTTCAATGCTAGATGGATCCTAAGGAATTGATGTTAAACCTTTTAACTAGTTCAACTGATTCCCTCTCTTGATCAAAGCTGATGCACCGTCAGTGATAAGAATGAAAAAGAAATGTGAAAGAGGATCTCCTTGCCTAAGTCCATGCAATAGGTGGATCTCACTCGAAAGATTGCCATTAATTAGGATAACTACTCTATTAGTAGAGACACACTCTTTTATCCAGGCTCGCCGAGTGTGGACAAAGTTCATATTCTCCATTACATGATCTAAGAGCTCCCAAGACACAAAATCAAAAGCCTTATAGAAATCAATTTTGAATAGAAATCCACTTTCCTTGGATTTCTGAAGGAAGTGGATAATTTCATTTGCCACCATAATCCCATCTAATATCTACCTCCCTTTCACTAATGCACTCTGTTCTTCACTAATCACCTCCCCTAGAACCTCCCTAATTTTCAATGCAGAAGTTTTGAAATAATCTTATATAGACTACTAATAAGATTGATGGCCTGAAGTCTTTTAGATTAGAAGCTCTCATAGTCTTCGACATAAGAGTTATGAAGGAGGAATTTATACCTTTTGGTAGCTTACCTATAAGATGAAACTTGTGGACCATATCAACAATTTCTTGTTCCATGATTCCCCAAGTTGCCTTGATAAAATTGAAGTTAAAACCATCTAGTCCGGAAGGTTTCGATGCTTCACAGCTCCAAACAGCTCTCTTTATTTGATCCTTAGAAAAAGGTCTTTCCAAAAAGCTGACTGAAGGAGAACAGAGTTTTCGAAAAAAAGGCCACAATCAGAGATTAAAGATCATATTTTTCTATGTATAGATCCTCATAAAAGGAGAAAATTTCATTTTTTATAAAGGTCTGATAAAAAATTAAGCCTCTAGGGGTTTGCAGCAAACTAATACAATTGGCAGAAGATCTAAGACAAGTAGACAAATGAAAGAAATGGGTATTTTTATCCCCATTTCTTACCCAATTAATTCTATACTTCTGCCTCCATAAGGATTCTTTGATTTTTTACTTGCCCCATAGCAAGTTTAGAACACATTTTCTTTTTTCCCATATGAAGTTCTTGATCACCAAGTGAATGTCTTCATTTTTTAAGTAAGCATCTATCATCTCCAGTTCCTTTTCTAGCTGATCAGTGGCCTTATCAACCATACCAAAATTAGTTTTGTTCCATGACGTGATATTTTTTTTTAAGAATTTTGAATTTTTACCATAATTGACATCCCCTATAGGAGTGCAGTTCATCCCACTACCATTTAATCATACTTAAAAAACCAGGTGTTTGAAGCCAGCAGTCAAAAAAGGAAAATGGTTTTGGGCCCTAATCTTTTTTGGTCAATAGAAACTAGATAGGACAGTGATCAGAAAGTCCCTTTGCTTGGCTGAATTGTTTAACAAACCCATAATTAGTAAGTAGAGCTCCATTCATTAGAAATCTATCTAGTTTGCTTCTGTAGGTAAAGTTTCCCAAAGTAAATTGCAGGTAAAGATTCCCTAAAATGGGAAGGTCCATAGGACCATTAGAATTTACAAAATCTAGAAAGACCTCATCCTTCCTATTCACAATCAAATTATACCTCTCCTCATATCGCAAAACAAAATTAAAATCACCAGCAATAATCATAGAAATATTGGAAGTGGCAAGTAGAGTAAGATAATTTCAGAGAGTAGTTTGAGAATTTTCACTCAAAAAGGTATAAACAGCACAAATAAGACAATCAAAATTAAAAGAGGCTAGTGTGCCTTTAATAGCAATCCATCCTTCACCTTTCATAAATAAGCCTCTAGTGAAAAAAATTGATTTTCAAGTGATGATTAAACCACCACTGCTGCCCCGTGATTCAAAAAAGACCCAATTGTGACTCTGATGACCCCACATTTATCTGATCTCCAACGAAGAAGGGGACTTCATCCTAGTTTTTTGGAGTAACAACATTCCTATTCCTTTCTTCTTTATTAAAGAGCCCACAACTTTTTATATGATACTGGAATTTAATCCTCTTACATTTCAAGAGAGCAAAGAAATATATGAGGATAAAGTAAAACCCAAAAGTAGAATATAGGTTTAAAAAATACAACTTCAATCAATTGGATCGATCCGAGCAAAAGGTTGATCGATGCCGATGATGGATTCATTCCAAGCATCCAAATCTTTCTGCTCCATGTTTCTGACTTCATTAATAAATTCATCCTCCGACTTTTTAATTTTTATTCCCATTAATTCTGCCATTTTAAGGACTTTCCTTGCCTTTGTTATTCAATTTGTCACCTGAAGATGTGGAGATAGAGGGGTAAAGAGAAAGGAGAGCTACATTTCTAGCTTGAATGCACCCATCTAAGATTGACTCATCTGTTATTATCCTAGCATTCGAAATATGTTCCTCACTTGATAATTCTATGGATGAAATATATTTTTTTACTTTTTTTGCCCTTTGCCACTTTCTTCTTTCTGAAGTTCTGCAAACAGAGGTGGGGTTTCGTTTTTTGAGTTAATAGAATAGAAGAGTTTCAGCTTTTTTAACTTTTTCTTTTTATTCCTTGAAGGGCCTGCTAAGTTCTCTAGGTTATCATAAGATGGGAAATTTTTAACTGGGGCCCAGAACTAACTGACAGTTGGGATATGAGAGAAGCTAGGTTGAGATGGGCTAACGCTGGGATTAGAATAGGCATTTAATATATGAGTTAGGCTGGAAATGGTTAGAGAAGGTCCAAAAGTTTTGGTAATGCTCATTGGATTTTGATGGAAGGCCATAAGGGCTAGACAGAAATCATGGGCTTCAATTTCAAGATGGTCTAGATTTAAAGAATTTTCATGACTCTTGGAGTTCTCCAGGTCAGCTAGCTGTGGTTGATCATCCATAGTAGGAGACATTAATTTGTTTGCTACAAATTCCAAAGAAAGGCAGCTTCCCATCTTGCTAGATTGAGCAAACTTTGATAATGGAAAAAATGGTGGTTCTGATGAACTAGATGGCGCAGAAGTTGAGAGGTAAGATAATTGTGGGCCAACTTTAGGTTTTTCAAATTGGGATGAGGGAAAATTAGATATGGTTCTTCAGTGATCTTGATCGAAAAAATAATGCCTTCAATTCTGACTTTCATGGTACAGTCTATCCTCCCTGATGTAACTAAAATTCTAGCTAGATCAAATATTGAGTTATTCCTAGTACTTTCATCAAGACAAATAAAACCACCGAAGGTTACTACAATGGTACTGAACAAATTGTTATTCCAACCATGTAAGTGTACCCCTTCACATTTGATCCAGGTGAAGCATTTTTTGCGTATGGCTTTCGATTCCTATGGTTGAACATATTCAAACCATTCAGCTAGCCAAGTTGTTCCATCTTGTATCATCTTTTGCATTTCCCTTTTCTGAGCAGAAAAAAGGATGAGGTTGCCCCCATAGGCTTGCAAGTGCAGTTGAAATAGCATGCCTCTATCATCTTATCCTAGATGGATAAACAATTCTCAGGGTGATGGAGCCAGCCCAGTAGACTCTTTTTTAACCATTCAAGGTCTGAATATACGGGGTACATTGGAAATTTGCTACACCTAGGTTGTAGTTTATAACAATATCCATCCTTGCGCCTTTTTTATTTATCTTCTTAAAAGTTACTATCTCTACATATGATATTTTCTCTCTAAGACCATTGCTCCTATAGAGATTAGTTTTTTTTGTTCTTGTCTCGTTAGCATTGGCATTTTCTTCTGTTAATCCAGGTTTGCCAAACTTTGAATGACTCGTACCTCTGCTAATAATGATAGAATTAAACTTTTCATTCACTCTATCAAACTTTTCCAAATTAACTTGTAACTATCTGTTTCCCAACCAGGATCCATTCAATCTTCTAATAATTCTCTCAATATTATCCATGCTAGACATTCTGACAAATCCAAACATAGTCCCTCTTATGCTTAATTTTTTTAAGACAAAAACACTTACCATAGTTCCATACTAGGAGAATATTTTCCTGAGTCTAGGATTAGGCCACCTTTTTGGTAGATTGTCCACAAAGATATTGAAGATATCATACCTATTTTTGGAAAGATCAACACCTATTGGTGGTTCCACTCTTGGTTGGCCCTAATCCAACCTTTTATATTGATAGAGAACAAATAGGAGGAGATGTTGAACTGGACCAGACTACTATTGGGCCAAAGATCTTGCAAGTTTACACTCGTAGGAAGCAACTCCAGGGCAGGGACAAGGATGGAAATCACTAAATGTTGTTGTGAGCTGTAATACCTTATGAGTAGAGTTTGTTAGGGTGGGTCCTAGCTGGACAAAAAGGCCAACGGTTTCTTTTTTTTGAATTAGCTTTATTAATTATTGTTTGGGGGAAAGGAGGGGTATGTAAAGAATGAGTTTGTAATCTGATTCTTAACAGGGCTCCATTGTTGGAGAGGGGAGTTCTACTTCCTGTGAGGATTGTATTTGTATTGTAACAGTCCTTGTTCATCAATAAAAATAAATCATTCTTCCTCTTAATAACTCTCTAATTCTTCTTTTTTGTTCTCGAATTGTTCATTAATTTTTCTGTTTCATTATTTGGCGCCATCTGTGGGAAATCAAAATGATAGATCCTCCACAAACACGTTTACAAACTAAAATGGATTTGCAAAACCGAGTAGAAGCCCATAAAGAAACTTTGGATTCAATCCAGTGAACTGTATCTGTTCTTCAATCCAATGTAACTGCCTTCCAAAAATTTGTAGAACATGTAGAACACAAACTGGATCGCCTGAAGACCACCATCCAAACAAGACTAAACAAACGACCACTCACCACTGACCCCGATAATTCCTACCTTGCAACTGACGTAATGACAAGTGCTGCTAGCTCAGGGGAAGCCTTTGTTCCTTTTCAAATCCGTTTTGGTCAACTTAATTTGCCCCACTTGGATTCCTACCATCACTATGGAGCAGAAGCCATGTCCTTACCCAAGATCAAGGTACCGGAGTTCTCTGGTTCAGACCCCCGAACTAGGATAGCCAAAATCGAACTATATTTCAACATCCACCGGACTCCTGAAGAGATGAAACTACCAATCGCCCAGATGTGCCTGATCGAAGCAGCCATTACTTGGTTTTCTCAGGCTATACGTGACAACCCAAAGATGACTTGGGACTAATTTAAATACCTTTTGAATGGTAGATTTGGTAATCGCCGAACCCAGAACCCCTACGAGGAATTGAGAGCCCTTTTCCAGATCGGACCAGTAGATGAATACATTGAGGAATTTGAGGCTATTATCAGGTATATTCCCAAGACCTTTGAAGCGCAATACCTGGGGTATTTCATGGGAGGTTTGAAGGAAGATATGGGGCATTGGGTCTGGTTTATGAAACCCCAGACTTGTGAAGCAGCTATGAAACTCGCCAGGGATGTCGAGTTGGCTTTCAATCCACCTTGTGGACGTGCGCCACCGTCGCGAGACCAAAGAGGTGGAGATGGGAGTCGATCTGAGCCTTCTCTCACCTTGTTACTGTTCACCTGCCCATTTTACTCCAAGGAGTTGGGCCAAGTTGATCCTAGGCTCAAGCTTAGAAGCCCAGGCCCAGTACCCACAACAGAGAATCCATCTCCACACACCCTTCCTCAACCAAATCGGATACAGACTGTTCCACAGAATAGGGGGCCACGGCACTTGACATTGAAGGACATCGATGAATGTCGTCGATTGGGTTTATGCTTCAAATGCGATCAACATTATTCTCTGCAGCACCATTGTAGTTTGGGTGAGTTATGCATTACATTTTCGAGAATGAAATAGAGATGGAAATGGATGAGACAGAGCAAGAGAAAATGGAGGAGCTTGATGTGGGAGAAGATGAAGTGGTGGAGGCCGAATGTTTAGCCATGGAAGTGTTCTTCAAAGTTGGGGAAAACCTTCAAGCTCCACAGACTCTCAAGCTAAAAGGAACACTGTGTGGCATACCAATCATCTTGCTCGTGGATTTCGGGGCTACCTATAATTTTGTATCTCGAAAGCTTGTAAGTTCCCTAAACCTTCCCACTGTTCCAATTTTACTTGTGCACATTAATTTAGGGGATGGATATCGGGTGAAAATGCATGAGAAATGTGAGGCAGTACTATTGGATTTGGGAGCTTATGCATTGGCATTGGATGCATTGGTTTTTGAATTGGGACCAATTGACTTCATTATGGGGATTGACTAGTTGAAGACATTGGGCAACGTTATACACAACTGGGATAAGAGATGGATGAAGTTTGAACTCAATGGTAAGCAAATTGAGTTGACCGGAATTGAGGGTACTCTTTATGATATGGGAGCTCTTAGAGTTTTATTAGGAGGTGGAAGTTTGAAGCATCAGCACTGTAGCCTTCCTCATTTATGACCCTCCAACTCGAGTTTATCCTCAACCTAGATGGCAGACGTGAAGGCCCTTATAAATCGATTCTCTGCTATTTTCTAGCCATTAGTGGGTCTCCCTCTTCGGCAAATGCATGATCATGCAATCCAGCTTCTCCTGGGCCACGAAGCAGTCGGTGTCTACCCCTACCGATACCAGTATGTACAGAAGGCTAAAATCCAGAAAAAAGTAGTAGACATGCTACAGTAAGGTATCATCCGACCGAGTCAGAGTCCGTATTCTAGCCAAATACTCTTGGTCAAGAAAAAGGACGCATCTTGGCGATTATGCATCGACTATAGGGCCCTCAATAAGGTCGCGGTGGTAAATAAATACCCCATACTAGTGGTGGATGAGTTGCTGGATGAGCTCAATGGGGCCACCTACTTTACTAAACTGGATTTAAAGTCTGGGTTCTATCAAATTTGAATACGGGAGGGGGACCCATGATGGCCATTATGAGTTCTTAGTAATGCCGTTTGGGCTTACTAACACTCCCTCAACTTTCCAAAGTGTGATGAATGACATATTTTGCCCTTGGTTGCGACACATGGTCCTTGTTTTTCTATGATATTCTGGTTTACAGCCAAAGTTGGGAGGAACACGTGCGATACCTATCTACTATTTTACGGGTGCTTCAGGATAACCAATTTAGAGTCAATCCCAACAAGTGTTCAGTTGGCCAGACTTCTATCAACTATCTTGGTCACTGCATTTCAAGCAAAGGAGTTACTGTTGACCCTTCCAAAGTTGCTGATGTACAGGCTTGGCCAATACCAAGGAATGTTAAAGGGGTTCGGGGATTCCTAGGGTTGACGGGTTACTATCGGAAGTTTATAAAAGATTATGGAAAGATTGCCAAACCTTTAACCGACTTGACCAAGAAAAATGGGTTTCAACGGAGTGTACAAGCTCAAACAGCATTTGAGACATTGAAAGGGAAGCTAGTTGCTGCCCCATTATTAGCCTTGCCTGACTTTAGTAAAACCTTCTCTGTGGAATGTGATGCATTGGGCCTTGGATTGGGGGCTGTCTTAAAGCAAGAGGGCAGACCAATCGCATACTACAGTAAGGCATTGGCCGCATGAAACTTAGCCAAGTCAGCCTATGAAAAAGAGCTGATGGCTTTAGCATTGGCCATACAAAACTGGCGACCATACTTGCTCGATAAATGGTTTACTGTCCGTACTTATTAGAAGATCTTGCACCATTTATTACAACAGTGCATCACCACTCTAGACCAGCAACATTGGCTCTCCAAACTGATGGGCTATGTCTTTGAGGTCTAATATAAACCAGGCAGGTTGAACACAGCAACTGATGCTCTTTCCAGGCAGCAGGATTGTGTGGAATTGGCCTCTTTTGAATTCTTTCCCACATGGACCGATGGGGGGCAGCTGTTGGAGGAGGTGGAATAGGATCCTTTCTTACGGTCTATTAGACAGGAAGTGCAAACCAACCCAGCTGTAAGGCCAAAGTACTAGCTGAAACAGGAAACTTTGTATAGGAACGGGAAA
This sequence comes from Excoecaria agallocha, assembly GCA_037975025.1. Taxonomy (NCBI): domain Eukaryota; kingdom Viridiplantae; phylum Streptophyta; class Magnoliopsida; order Malpighiales; family Euphorbiaceae; genus Excoecaria; species Excoecaria agallocha. Next base: position 124,859 of record JBBPFJ010000168.1, read on the forward strand.
TTGGTGATCTCATCAACCTCCAAATAGATCCCTACCATATTGGAGGAATTCCATAATTCTATCACCGAGGGACATTCCAGCTATTACAGGACTTACAAAAGGATTTCTGCAATTTTCTATTGGAAAGGGATGTTACAACGTGTCCAAGATTATGTCAAAAGCTGCTCGGTGTGCCAAAGGTTCAAAGCTTCTACCCTATCACCGGCGGGGCTGCTACAGCCACTTCCTTTTCCTTAAGCGATTTGGGAAGACATTTCAATGGATTTTATAACAGGGTTACCTAAATCTAAGGGATTTGATGCAGTAATGGTGGTGGTGGACAGGCTATCCAAGTACAGCCATTTTATGGCCCTTAAGCACCCATATATAGCACGAACAATGGTAGACGTGTTCGTTAAGCAAATTGTCTGCCTCCATGGGTTTTCAAAGATGATTATTAGTGATTGCGATTCGGTGTTTATGAGCCACTTTTGGCAAGAATTATTTCGGTTTCATGGTACTCAACTATCATTTAGCTCCTTATATCACCCGGAGATGGACAACCAAATTGAGGTAATTAACCGCTGCCTCGAGTTTTACCTCTGTTGTTTTGCTGCTGACCAGCCTCACTCATGGAGCCAATGGCTTCTTTGGGCAGAATTTTGGTACAACACTACGTACCATATGAGTACAGGAACTACCCCCTTCAAAGTAGTGTATGGAAGGAGACCACCCACGGTTGCCCAGTACCTTTCCGGAGAAGTGAGGGTGGAGGCATTGGACCATGACTTGAGGGACATGGATGAGGCCTTAAAATAGCTTAAACAATAGCTGTTACGATCACAGCAATAGATGAAAAATCAGGCTAACTGACACCAAAGAGAGTTGTCCTTTGAGGTGGGAGATTGGGTGTATTTGAAGCTGAAACCTCATAGGCAACAATCCATCAGCAGAAGGATCTATCATAAGCTTTCAACTCGCTATTTTGGACCCTACCAGGTGGCTGCTAAGGTGGGTCCAGTGGCTTACCGCCTGCATCTGCCCTCCACCTCTAAGGTACACCTGGTGTTTCATGTCTCCTTGCTTAAAAAGGCTGTAGGTATGCAACCAAGCTCGGTTGATCTGCCACCTGAGCTTGAGCTGGAACAAGCCAATGACCTTATGCCTGAAAAGGTGGTGGCCACTCACATTATACAGTGGCAAGGGGAGAATGTGTCTTAATGGCTCATCCAATGGCACTCCAAGAGTCATGATTAAGCTACCTAGGAAGATGAATATGTGATTAAAAGAGATTATCCACAATTCAGTCTTGAGGACAAGACTGATTATAGAGAACAAACAGGAGGAGATGTTGAACTGGACCAGACTACTATTGGGCCAAAGATCTTGCAAGTTTACACCCGCAGAAGCAACTCCAGGGTAGGGACAAGGATGGAAATCACTAAATGTTGTTGTGAGCTGTAATACCTTGTGAGTAAATTCTGTTAAGGTGAGTCCTAGCTGGACAAAAGGGCCAACGGTTTCTGTTTTTTTGAATTAGCTTTATTAATCGTTGTTTGGAGGAAAGGAGGGGTATGCAAGGAATGAGTTTGTAATCTGCTTCTTAGCAGGGCTCTATTGTTGGAGAGGGGAGTTCTACTTCCTGTGAGGATTATATCTGTATTGTAACAGTCTTTTTTCATCAATAAAAAAAATCATTCTTCCTCTCAATAACTCTCTTATTCTTCTTTTCTGTTCTCGAATTGTTCATTAATTTTTCTGTTCTATTATATACTCACTGGACAGAGTACATGGAGGGATATGAGGGTGGGCTGACGATGGTGCATAGTGGTTGGAAGAGGGAGCAGGGGGCAGGGGAATGGAGGAGGAAGGCATTGTGTTATTTTTTATAAATTGTGGAAAATATTCTCTTATTCAAGGCTACGAATGTGCAGAAAATACATATAAATAATCATTCTTTTGAAATAGTAGTATAAATTTGAGATCTGTCTGCATATTAAGTTCTCAACTTCAAGTAAATTGAAATCTGAGTATGGGTGCTTTTCTTATTTACATTTTTTCCTTTCTGAAATTATTTATGATAATTGGACTCTAGATAATATTCGGTACCATAAATAATAGTCATCTCGGACTGATTGACATAGCTTCACTTATCTAATGAATGCACTATTCAGATTGATATCAAAACATTACAACTTTTGCACTTTTATAATAGCTGTAATATTTACACTTCCATAATAGTTGTTAGGTAGTTAATGATAATTGATTATCTAGACTTAATTACTTGACTTTACTCATAGGCATCCAAGTATAACTTGATAAATAGCTCAATAATTTCACTACAAGAAAAATGCAATTTAGCAATGGAAAATAACAATGGAAAATTAGTATTTTCCATTGCTAATAAAAAATAGCAACGGAAATTAGCAACTGAAATTTTCGTTGCTAATCTGGCGGTTGCTATTATATCTTCTGCTGGCAAACTCAGTATATGCTATTCATGAAGTTGGAATAGGACTTTATAAAAATACGAAAGAAGAAAAATTAGAAAAGGGAAAATAATTATCTCATCATCTATTGATAACAATTAAATGGTTAAAAGTATAAAGAATTTAAGAATGCATCAGCTTCCTTTAGTTTTTTTTTATAAGCTGTAGATTTTATTTAAATTAGCAAACTGGAAGCTAAGACCAATCAGTCCCAGCACAAACTAGAGCATCACTGACCTAATAATACCTAACCAAACAAGAAAATAGAGAGACCGGTTATCAGGCTACAAAAACAAACAGTCCGAAATATAAGACCTCTAAAAGAACCAAAATCAACAGACAAATTGCCCAAAAGTAGCTATTGCAGCCCCCAGAGTATGGAAGACCAGCCTACACAATTCAAGAACCAACAGCTTCCTTCTGTTTAGCCTTATAATGAGGCTTCATTTGATTGCATTTCACAAAAATAAAGCCTAACAAGCTTAAAGTCCAATGCAGCAGCTTCCTTCTGTTTAGCTATAGATGGAATTTAGGTTATTTGATTCATTATTTTTGGTTATCTTTGCTAATTATCAACACAATTTTCTTAATTTAATATGTATAAGGAAGATGAAACAAAGTTTTCTTGTAGAGGATATATACTACTAAAATAAAAATCAACTTGACATAGTTGTAAGACGAGATGATTGTGCTATATGCATTAATCTAGCTACTAGAGTTAATTAATTAAATGGATCATATTAGGGTTACATCACATGATATAAACACCACAAGTTGATTAAATGAATTGCATTAGCATCTTATCAAATCACTTATTTAAAAAAAGAAATATTTTAAGTTGTTGGCATGAGAAAACTAATTCATCAATCCAAAATAGGACAATGACCAATTTTGCATGATAAAAAATAAAGCCTATTGATCTGAATTGAAGAACTACAAGGATGAGTTTACACCGTGATTTGACAAAAGAAACATACAGAGCAAGGATGGAACCCGGTTGTCTCATCCCAGATACTAATTATATTATTACACTAATTAAAAAAATGGATATTCCCAGTAATTATATTATATAACAATTATAGATGATAACCACTAATATACTCTACTAGGAAGCTTTAATTTATATATAGTACTTCAGCCTTCCCTTCATCAACTTCTTCAGGATGAGCAATTTTAGTGGATAAAATTTTAATAATGCAATAAACATTGAGCAGTGCAACATTTTTACATCATAGCATAAATTTTCAGCTCAGTAGCCAACTCAGACTAATCCTCATTATTCCATTAATCGCTTTGCACAGACAGAAAGTAATCTTTTCTGTGCGTGATATAACCACATGCAAGTTTCTTTAATTGTATTAAACTACCTGCCCTAAGACAATTTAAAAATTACTATTGAGTTCATTTTACTAGAGACAGATATTTGTATCATTAATAATAATTCGAAACCAGAATCTATTAAGATTAAATGGACAACATTATCAATTAGAGCAACCTCCACAAACTTATGACAGAAAAAAAAACTTTCAGTCATCAGTGATCCACTTAATTAGACAAATACCTTAGTCATGGCCTAAACATGAAAGTAAACTAATATGCTGAGAGATATGATGATATCACGAGGACAACAAAAAAACTAGCCTTTATCATTTAGATTATTTTATAAAATAACCAATAAATTAGTGTGTGGAATTAAATTAATAATAGATATTTATCTATCCTAGCACTGGTATAGGCTTCAACTAATATTCCAAAGGTTATTAGTATATGTCTGGGCTTCTATAGGTTTTGACTGGGCCAGGCTTGCCCACTAAACTTATGTCCAGGCTAAGTTAAAAAAGTTAGGCATGTAATCAGATTTTTTTAACGGGACTATTTATAATCCTTTTGCACAAGTTGTGAACCATGTTTCATGCATGCTAACTCATAAACTGTTAGCGGTAAACTGCTAAATCTTTGGACATAGAGATGCAATTTTCACATGATGAACAAGCAAGTTAATGGTATAATGACCACTTCCTAGGAGTAAAGGCCATTCTCTTTTGCAACGATACTAAATGTTTTTATCAAGGCCCTTGGCCAACCCATAACAAAGTAAAAGTTCAATACTATTGATAAAAATAGTTTATTTAGATTTATTATATTAATCATAAATTAAGTCAATGATCGTATGTTAGCAATACTTTTGAATTCATGTAACAGTTGTCAATTTCAAATCAGATTTTTTTTTTTCATTATCCAATCCAATTTCTCAGTATATTCAACTAAAATAAAACAATGCCAACCTATCATAATTCCGCTTAACTCAATAACTTTTGATATTAAGACCTACCCTTCCAACAACAAACACAAAACAATCCACTATAACTTATAATTCATAACTAAAATAAAACAACGCCAACCTATCACAATATGATTTATCAAACTGCAATTTCATAAATAAGATCAAGTAAAGCATTCACATCTATAATAAACATAAAAATTATAATAACAGTCCAAAATTTACTATCACAATCCAAACTTCCACTATAACTTATAAGTCATAACTTTCAAATGCAAATTGATACACTTATACACTTGCTAACAAATTGATTTTTTTTCAAAAGCTCTCATTCAAGAAATTGTATATAGATCTTCAAGTGTATTACTACTTATAACATCAAGAATCTCATAATAGGATTTCCCTATTATTTGTTCAAATATAGTCATAAATATAAATAAGAAACTATGTAGTTTTAATAAAGATTAAAAGAGTGTTTCTCTGTTCTTCCAGAACTATGGGTTGACCTTAGCTTGTTGTTAGATGCTAAATCAGAACTAATTACTGACAGTAAGAATAGTTTTTTCTGTTATAATGTTTCTTAATTTAGGGCAACGATTCCATGTACACTGTAAAACTAAATGTGGTATAATTCTTATCAGAACTTGAAAATTGAGAAGCATAGAAAGGCCAACTATGAGATGAAAGGAAAGTGGAGAAATAGACATATGCATGTGATTTCTGAACAATATTTAAAGCATGAAATTAAGCAGCAAATCTTCAAAATCCAAATTAAAGATAAATAGACTTGTTTCTAAATAAATATTTCTCCAGGCTTACTCAGATTTAACAGCTTTTGTTAATGCGTGCAATAAGGCCCAAAGCGACACTCATTTAATTTATAATTTGAAAAATCCAGGATAGTCCAAGGAGGACCCATAACATGACTCACATTACAATGTACTGGTAGAAGAGGAGAAAATAAATGAAGAACAGAAAATCAAACGAAGTAGAGACACACAGCTGAGGATAAAGAGATCTACTTCAAAGTGAGGCCGTTGCTTTTATTTTTGTATTTTCAGTCAAAAAACTTAAAAGGATGACAGCGGAAGGCATATCAAAATAGAAGCCTTATCACAAAAGTATATCAAAATTAACAAAACCTTAAAACCAAAGTGAAAATTCAAAATAGAAAGTATATCAAAACTAATACTACTTTTCCTTTGTTATTTGCATACTAAAATTTTGTCGAGAGGAAAACAGAGAGCATAGACCACTGACCTATAAAAAGATCAGATCTGAAAGAAAGACGACAGTAAGGAACTCAGCAGTCTGTGATTTTTCTCCCAAAAATAATTATTCTTCAAAAATTGATGGAGATCGGAGGGAGAGGGTAAGGAGACGGTGGGGAGAAAATAGGGTAGAGAGCGTGAGAGAGAGAAAGGGGGGAGGCTAGAGGCACAAAAAGAAAAAAATGAAGAAAGAGAACCATTTATACGTAGGTCTAGGTAAAATAGCAACGAAAATTTAATTATGTTGCAAATTTGCAGCCGAATAAATTTTCGTTGCTATTTTTGAAAAATTATTCCTAGGGCTAAGTAAAATAGCAAAGAAAAATTATTCCGTTGCTCGAAATTTTATTTCCGTTGCTATTTTTGGACCCAAATTTTTTTCACTTCTTTGGGATCAAATTACCAACGAAATATCAATTTCATTGCTAAATAGCAACGAAATTTAATTTTGATTGCTAAATAGTAACGGAAACTATTTTAGCAACGAAATTTTATTTCCATTTCTATTTTTGGACCCAAAATTTTTTCACCTCTTTGGGACCAATATACCAACGAAAATATTTATTTGTTAATAAATAGCAACATAATATTTTTTCCATTGCTATTTTAGCAATGGAATATTGTTTCCATTGCTATTTTAGCAACGAAATTTATTTTCCATTTCTAAATTTCGTTCCAAAATTTTTTTGCCATCTAATGCCGCCATATTTAGCAACGGTCATACATTTTCGTTGCTATTTTTCGTGGCTATATTTTGGCCCTAAAATTTTCCTCTTTTTTTAGCAACGAAATACCACTATTTTTAATTTTGTTGCTAAACAAAAAAAAAATTCAACCAAATTTAGCAACATAATTCAATTTTCCTTGCTAATTAGCAACGGAAAACTAATTCCGTGTGATACATAAAAAGTATGGTCCTACTCATACATGCCACATATAAAACTTAAAAATTTATCTCCATAGCAGCGCATCACCGTCCAAGTGCAATGCCTATCCCTTCAAGTAATGGCCTATGTCTTTTTAATACTTGCACGCCATAAGTAGCTATGCGCTGAGCACAATGTGCCTACTGGTGAATACCTAACTAATAAATTTCACACTCATGCTTAGTGAATTAAATTTTTTTATCCAAGTTTTATAAAATGTTTTACTTTGTTTAAATCAATTATCTATATCTTTTTATTTTCCCATTTTATTCTCTTTATTCCATTTGTCGATTTCTAATTTTTCAATATTACTGATCTACCATTTTGCTTTCAATTCCATATACTGAGTTGTCCATTTATTCTTATCACACATATTTATGTCGTCATTTAAATACTTTTCATGCCTATGAAATTCATCAGACATTATATGTATATTTAAAGTTCCCTTTTTACTTATGTTTCCTTATTATTTTAGTCTTGTATTGATTTTCCTTTTCTCCTCCTATTGAAATAAATTTACATATTTATTTTTCCAAATTACAAACCTTAGCTCTTGCACTTCCTAGTTACATGCATAATTTCTGGTTAACCCACATAATATTTTTCTTTTCTTCTTTGTTAATTCTCTTTTTGTTGATCGATTTAGGTTACATAAATTTTATAGTCTATTTCCTAATTATTGTTCCTTACCTTCATAATTGCATTTTAATTTTCCTTTTATCCTTTATTTATGCTTAATTATTTCTCATCCATTTACTTATAACTCCAACTGTTTTCACTGTTAATTGTATAATTATTTTTTAAATTTTATTTTATTTCTTTATCCCAATTTATACTTTAATTCTCACAACTTCCTCATATATTGACAATTTACCTTTTAATCCTTGTTACTAAATTCGTTATCCATTCTCATCCTTATTTGATTTAATTTATATTTTTAATTCCCTAATTACCTTTTCACTTCCTTTTTCTACTATTTTCACCTTTTACTTATTTATTTCTTCACTTTATATGACAATTACATTCTAGTTCTTAAATTTCAATTGTATTACATAGTTTACTAATTAGAACACCAATTTACTCTTTTTTATACTTTATATCCTTTATTTCATTTCTATTCCTTGATTTATATTTTAGTCTTTCACATTCCTTCGCATATTGGGAAATTGGCAATTAACCCCTGCCAACTTTACTTTCTTATATTTTCATCATGTTTACCATTTCACTTCTCTTAACTATATGCTTAATGTAATTTACATTTTTATCTCCATTTCTTAACTTAATTACAAAATTGCCCTTACCAATCAAATAATCACATTTTTTTCTATATTATTTGACCTTTATTTACACATTTAACATAATCAACTATTTTATTTATCATAATTTCGGAATTGTATTCTAATTTCAATACAATTTACAACCTTGCCTCACTTGAAATATCAAATACATTACTTTGAATCCCAATCTAATTTACTCCCTTATTTAATTTGTCGATTCAAGTCAATTTCCTTCAAATTCTTAATTACTAATTTCTCTTGATCATTTTACAATTTTTCTATTCCTCCTTATTTATTCATTTTATTTACTTAATTCTTATTTTAATACATATCTTCACTATTAGCCTTACTTTAGAGTAAAATTTAACTCTTAGTTCCTAATATGTACATCTCATATCAAAATTATACTTTTGATTCCATCTTTTATCGAAATTACATTTAAGTCCTTTATTTTTATCAAATTAACCTGTAGGTCTCATCTTTTACCAAAATTACCATTTTAGCCCTATTTTCATCAAAATTACATTTATGTCCTTTCTTTTTCTAAATTGATAATTACGTTCCCAATTTTGCCATAATTACCATTTTACCCTTAGTTTTTCCTTTTTAAGCATCATTCGTTATGTTTTTATGTTTTTACTCCTAAACTTTCATTTTCTTCAATTTTAGTATTTAAATTCATCTCCTTTACTAAAATTATATTTTAATCCCTATTTTTACAACTTTTTTACTAAATTATGATTTTTCCTCCGTTTACCACATTTATTCTATTATTCCTATTTTACTCTTTATCACTACAATTTTATCCTCTATGACCATTTTACCTTTAATTACCCATCGTGCTATATTTTCTCCATTTTAAATTCTAAATTTTTGTATTTATTTATTATTTATTATTTTCTTTCATTTTTCATGATATTATCACCATTATTTTGGTTTTGACAATAACTTACATAGCTAGGAAACCCTCGAGTTGAACATGTAGGACATGGGCCCATACATCCAATATAAGTTGAGGTGGCCACATAAAGAGCATCTCAAGCATGCCATACTATTTCCCTTTCCTCTCTTTTCTCATTCTGTTATCTTTTCTCGTAATCATGGTGTGGAACCACTATATCTCTGGCTTTGCCACTAATACTAAGGGAAAAACTATTCTCATTATATTCACATAAAATATGCTAAATTTTCACATTATGAATCAATCACATTTCATATAATGTACTTTATTATTTCTCATTCATCATGTAACTTCATTTTCATGCTTTAAATCATCATAATCATATCATTTTAATCAAGCACACCATTTAGCCACTATTAGTAACACACTTTTCATAATTATTTTTATGCCATTCATAGTCTTTATCATGTTTTCAAGGTTTAAACCATGCATATTTAATATTTCTTCATGGTTTCCATCGTTCATTGTGTTACCCAATCGTACTTTATCATTCGGCCATACTATGTCAACTACATATTAAAATTATTTAATTCATCAAACACATTCCTACCATGTTTTTCATGTATATTAAACATTATTCTAACCTTAAATCAATCAAATTCTTTATCTAACTTTAATTTCATTTACTTACATAATAGCCTCCATAACTCTTATACCATTCCTAATCATATTTTCATGCTTTTAATATCATATGTATCATTCTTTATCCTTTATTTACATAAATTTACCATTAATTTGAATAAATACTAACATTACTTAACTAATCCTTAAGGTACATAATGGGTTATATAATTAATGTATTATCCCTAACCTTATTTTCATATAATTAACTTTATATGTTTTATTATTTATCATCTAATTTCACTAATTTGCCATTAATTTGAATTATAGTTCACATTTAACAATTTTTCTCTAGGTGATATAATAGGGTTTTAAACTAATTTCACACTTTTATTCATTCTTTCATATAATTTTTCATGCCAATTCAATTCTTTAATATTCAATTTCATTATTCTATCATTAATTTAAATTTAAGCATTATTTGCATCAAAATCCCAAAGCACACACAATTAGGGTTTACATGATATTAGTTAGTTTAAGTATCCACTTACCTATTTTCCAAGCTCTATCAATTTTCTCGCCATTTTCCATCTTTCCCTTTCATTTGTCCTTGTTTGCATTTGTTTCCCCTTGAATTACCATATGAATTGAATTCTTCATGAATTATTTTCTCAAATTTTATTCATCCATAATTCAAAATAAACTCAAAATATAAATCTCCAAATCATAATCTACCTAGAAATCTATTAGATTTATCAACATCTCACCAAATTAACTTATTGAATTTTTCCTTTAAACTTCTCTTCACAATTTCACCTACTTTCTCCATTCCAAATCTGAATTTTTCTTGATTTTGGGGCTGGTAAGATACGATAAAAGTGATTCCAATAAATAAAGAATGAAAAATTATAATGGAAGAGCTTGAATCAAGTGAAAATGATGAAAATTTACTAAGTTTTAGGTTATATTTTTGGAGAAGAGAGAGAGCTACTTTTTAGGCCAATTTTTGTCTAGAATTTTTTGGATTTTGGGTGACTATTCTACCCAAAAGCCAGTGATTTTTTTGTGGATAAATCAAACCACTTTATATGGACATAATTGTGCTACTTGTCAATTCTCATTGGCTCATCCATTTTTATTTTATTTTTCCATAAAAGTTATTTCAAAAATTCTTAAATATTTTAATGAAAATTTTTAAAAAATTTTAGTTCAATCGGAGTTCATTCTGATAGGTTTCAGAGCACTGAAATATTTTTTACCGATCCAAAAACTTGATATTTTGCCCTTTTCATATTTCAATGTTTCCCTCATCAGAATTCTTTAAATATTTTCACAAATTATAAAAATATATCCATTAAGATGTTTTTCAAATTTTAGGTCATTCTGATATCATTTCAATATACTTTCAACTCCGGCAAAAAAAAATCACTAGTCCAGAACTTAAAATTTTAAAGATGTCAGAAAAATTATTTTTTACTTTTAAAAATTCATTTAATAAATTTGTAATAGGTTTATGTGATCGAAAAAATTTTTAAAGGTCTGTGAAATATTTTTGGACTCAATTAAACTTGTGGTCAATCTTTTTATGGTTTAGGAAAATTATTCATTGTCTGTTTTGAGGGCTTATTTGGCCTTAATTTCATCTCAAATTATACCAATAGGCTCTGTTTAATTCATATTTTCCAATAGGATAACACATATGATGCAAGGTAGATATTTTCCTAAAGGTCACCCATCCTGTATTTCTCTCATTGAATCACATTTAACACTAGAGTTCTTATGGAATTTAGTGCATTAATACTAATATGATCACACCTGATGTCATTCTAATAATATTATTCATGGCCTAAAAAACATTATTTATGAATATTAAAATTTCCAACCATTACATATCAGGTAATATTTTTTCTAAAAACATTCTTTCCACTCTTATCCAAAAGAGATAACTTTAACCATCATAATATTTCTCACCGAAACTTTCATCGGATTTCTTACTTTTTAGGCAATGTAGCTCCTTACTAAAAGTTAGCCTATGGATATTTGATTTCAAAGCTAAACTTATTCAACAATTCGGATAACCGAGATGTTATTATTTAGTGCGGTTAGCATAAAACTCATCTTTCACTATAAATCTTTTTCCTAATTTAAAATTTTCACCCAATTCAATTATTGTGTTATATACTATTTAAAAAATCTTTTACTCAACTTTATTGTCAACACAAGTTTTTGAAAGAAATTTGAAAAGTTGCAAAAGTAATAATACATCGCTTGCATGATAAGAGATTTTTTTTTTCATAAGAAGAAGAAAATGAACAACAAAATTACAACTTAACAGCTCTAGTGAACTAAGTTCCCATACTATCATTAGCAGTAATCTCCCTCACACCAGCAGGGTAATTGGAACACCATATGAACTATGCCTCCTAGTTGTAAATCCAATTAGCAAAGTAGTCTGCTGCCTTGTTAGCTTTTCTATAAATATGGCAGACTTTCACTTGCCATTCACGATAAATAAGCTCAGAATATGAATGATGAGGGCATTATGAGAAGGGTGAGACTGAAAGTCTTTAATAATGGTAGAACAACACTATTATTTTCAACTTGCAAAATGATCTTTTGTACACCATCTATTCCAAGCCTTTTTAGACCAATAAGGGCACCCCATAACTCTGCTATGAAAGTATTTTTTCCACTTGCATATGCCAAGAAATCCCCCAAAAATCCACCCAAAAGGTCTCTAAAGACACCTCCTGAAGCAATAAGAGGAAGGTGTCTGTGAAAGGACCCATCGGTATTCAACATCACCCAACCCTAGGCTGCTGCTTCTTAACCAACAAGAACCTTTTGGTTCTCTCTAGAATTATGACCAACAGTAGACATATATTCTTTGGCATCCATGAAGGTTGAACAAATAGGAATAATAATTTGCTTTTTAACAGTAATTAACACCGAATGGTCATTAAAAATTCTATCATTCCTTCATTTCCAAAGACACCAACATGTATAGCCAAATAGTAAATTCCAAGGGATAGATCCCACTTGATAATCAGCTTTTAAATTGCCATTCAACTAGGCTTTCAGATCGAGAGAGATGAAATGCAAAAAAATAAAATGAGCCAACAATTTAACCCAAAGTAATTTAGCAACTGGATAATCTTGAACTATATGTAAAATTGACTATGTATCTATATTACAAATTGAACAGACACCGATAGGCAATAGATGTCTCCTTGCTCTTTTCATGTTAGTAAGCAACCGCTTATGGAATAGGATCCACAGGAAGACTCAAATCTATTGTGGCCGTTGCCACCCCCAACAAAGCTTCCAATTAACTTCATTATTTTTTAAGGAACTCTAGTTAAGTAAGCAGCAGGCTGACTTAACTAAAAAAATACCAAAAAATGATGGAAGCTAGAATAGAGTGTCAGACCCAAAGCCATCATTCGGAGGTAGTGACATGTCTATCATGCTGCAAATATGAGTATCTAAGAATCTATTAAAAATTTCCCACTGTCAACCTATATTGCTATCAAACATGCCCTTGATAGTAAACTTTGAAATGGTTTTCTACTCAACAGATGACCAAAGTTCTTAAGGGATATGAAGATATAGAGGTACAACCTCCGCCTAATTATTATACCATAATGACATAGAGATACTATTATTTATGGCCCAATAAATGTTTAATCTAAAAGAAGGCCATAAAAGGATAATATTTTACCATAAAATAAAGCCTATTATTGATGAAAACTCAATAGGCCAGCACTGATGAGAAATTTGATATTTTAAATTTAAAATTCTGATCCAAAAAGTCTTATCATCGTGGACTAATCTCCAAATAACCTTTTATAGTAAATATATCATTACAAGTTTTAATTTTCTTAATACCAGCTCCACCTTGCTCAACTGGTTTATAGAGATTATCCCATTTAATTAAATGGATTTTTTTGGCATCATCTGTAAAGCCCCAAATGAAATCCCTCCAAAGGCATTCAATAGTTTCACATGTAGCAGTCTACATAACATAATTAGGAATGGCCAGCAAGATCGATTTAACCAATGTTATACGTCCTGCTAACGAAAGTGCTTTTGCCTTTCAATTAGAGAGTTTGCTTCTGATTTATCAATTAAATAAGAGTAAAGTTTGATACCTGATCTATCATAAACAATAGGTGTTCCAAGATAGAGACCAAGATCATTCGTAAGGTACAACCCCGAGCTACTTCTCAAATCGTTAGCCAAAATAAGGCTAACATTCCTTGATACACAATTAGCTTATTTGGCATTGTTGACCAATTGGCTTAAATAGCAATAGAAGTTATCTAAAACTCCATTTATCTTATTCATTTGGTCAACCGATGCTTCAAGAAAAAGGATGAGATCATTCATAAAAAAAATAAAAGTTGGGAGGACCTCCTCTACTAAGAAAGATTGGTTTTTATCTACCCGCTCTCACTGATTTCTCTATACCATCCGAGAGTCTTTCCATACAAAGAATAAATAAATAAGGAGATAGAAGATCACCTTGATGGACTCTGTGAGAAGGATAAAAGATATACATGAGGTTGTCATTCTAGATCACTTTGGAGCCACTATTTTTCAGCAAACTACCAATACAAAGCATAACTCTATGGGAAAACTAGCATCTATCAAGGTGTAAAAAATAAAGTCCAAGTGAAGACAATCATATGCCTTTTCTAAATCTATTTTAATCATAATCCAACCTTCTTGTCCTATCTTATTCCTCATCGAATGAACGACTTCTTGTATTATAATTACATTATCAGTAATCTAATGACAAGAAATAAAGCTAGCTTAGTGATTTTCCCACAAGACTATGCAAGAAAGGTTTGATCATATTTGTTACCACCTTCATCAAAATTTCATAAAAAAAATTGATAGCAGACTTATAGGCTGCATATTATTAATAGTTGAAGGTCTATTTTTCTTTGTCATAAGACAAATTAATGTAGTAAAAAAAACAAGGGTCCACCTTTTCCATTTTAAAGCCTCCTTAACAAATTGAAAAACTGAGTGTTTTATGACATCCCAATATTTAAAAAAAAATGGGAGTTAAGCCATCAATACTTGGAGCTTTTAGAGGCTACATGCTGAAGACTATTTCATAAAGTTCTTTAAAAATAAAGGGGTTATGCAAGACACCAGAAGTTGAGGAAGGAATTGAAGGAAAATTACTGTGAATAAGATAAAGTAGAGCACATTGCCAATCTTCAGAGTAAAGAGAGCTAAAAAAGTTAACCATATGCTTCTTAAGAAAGGCTTGATCAAAATACCAAATCCTATCTGAAACCATCAGCCCATTGATAAAATTTATTTGCCTCTGGATACACACTTTATTATGAAAGAAGTTTATGTTTTTATCTCCTACTAAGAGCTAGTCTGCATTAGTTTTTTGATTCCAATAGGCTTCCTCTTGCAAGAGAATAGTCTTTAAATCCACTCTTAACTCACTTCCTAAGTTTTCAAGGAAGAAAAAATGAGAGTGCTCCAGATAATGTTTTATACATGTAATCCTGGACATAATATTTTCCTTGTGATAGGTGAGGCATCCAAATACATTTTTGCTCTAGTAGCTAACTTTACTTTAGAACTCATTAATGGTGTCTACCAAGTTACCATTATTTAGCCAACTAAAGCTCAAAAAATTGTGGAACTCCTTATGAAAGATCTAGGATGCATTAAATCAAAAGGAATGCTTTAAAGGCCTATTATTACCATTCGAGATAGATAAAAGAATGGGTCTGTGATCTAACTTCAATATCAACAAGTAAAAAATTTTAGACTTCAATAATTTTTCCATCCAATTTAAACTATAAATAATCTAATTCAGTCTCTCCATCATCATTCCTCTATTCCATATAGATTTAGAATTGAAAAATCCCATATTCAGAAGATTGTAGATCGAGAGACATTGAGCAAACAAGAGGCAGAGTTTGCTTTCTCTAGTAGAATTAACCTTTTCTGAAGAGTAAAAACATGAATTAAAATCACCCATGATAACCCATGGGTCTAAAATTATACGGGTAATAACATTTAGCTCCTCCTAAATACATTTCTTTCGAATTGGTGAAGGATCATAATAAATTGTAGTATTATAAACATGCTATTATAAGTCACTTTGAAATGAATAAATTGGTAAGAGTAGCAAACCAAAGAACCTATATGCCACTAGAAAAACTCATAGCCTCTACTCTAAAGGAATAATTGAAACCTAAGTTTTTGATAACTCTATCAGTAATAACTCCACTTATTCTAGTTTCCAACAAAATAAGTATGGAAACTTTATACATCTTTACCCAATTATGAGTATAAATAACAAAATTGTTACTACCAGCTCCCTAGTAATTCCAAGTGACTATATTTAAATCCATAAAAAAGGAAGTAATAAAAAACATACTTTTAATTACCAAAAGGATCTCCCAAAATGGAAGCTCCATCAGTTTTACTAGAGGGATTCTGTAGTGCCCTATCTAGCTGAATATAAAATTGATCTTCCAGTAACAAATCTATTATGAGTTGTGTCATCTCACCTAGCTTTATGTTAGCACCTATGTTTTTTTCTTACCGTTAGAAAAAGTTATTTCTCAAATATTTGTTAGCATACCTTTATCTGGTGGTCTACCTCTGATATTGAGTACACTTTTAAATTTAAAACCTTAAAGTAGTTTTTTATCTGAGATTAAAGCCAAAGAATTGGATTTCAACTTGACTAGATATGGGACTGAGACAACCATGTGTGCATTCTAGTCTAACACATTAGAGATAACATTATTAACCTTGTCCAATCTATCAATTTTCTCTTCATAGTAAGAGCCATATTAGTGTTTTGCATAAATGATAGAAAGGCCATATTAATATTCAAATTTTCTTTCCCTATCCTTTGTCCTTATTCCATCGAAGGGAGACCTGTTGCTACCTTCTGACCATATTTTATTTGGGCTAGTGTAGTCATATCATCATTAGAAACCTTTGCGAATAAGACATTTGTACAAACATTTAATTCTTTAGAGTTGGCAGGGTCCAGCTTAGTACTTGCTCCCTTAAGTTTCGAATAAGACTAGCTGAGGTCAGCATTTTATGCAGTTTAGACAAATGTTTGTCCTTTTTCCTTATTTAAATCCACAAGAGTTATAATTCTGGAACATAGGCTTTGTTTTGTAGAGTCCCCTATTTTGCTTCCCTGTATACCATTACCATTTGAGTTTCTTCTACAACATTTTTGAACCACCATCCAAGGCCTAAATTGAGAGCCTTTTCCACACTTTTCTTACATGAAATTGCCATCCCCTGTAACTTTTGCACTATTTATGATAGTATTCATACAAGTAGCATTCACTTTATTAGACAAATTTACTTTAATAACACTTAAATGTCCATACTTACCACAAGAGAAATAAATTTTGTAAAGTCCCTCATATTTTACATTAAATATTTTATCTTTTATCTGGATTTGAGAAACTAGTGGCTTATTAAGATCCAATTCTACAGCTATTTAAGCAACTTCGTCATATTTCGAGATAGAGGTGTTGTAGTCTATTTTAAAAAATCTTCCAATCTTAGCTCCAATTTTTTTTCTGAGCAATCATTTATGATAGTAATGTAGAGGAAACCCAAAAAATTGAACCCATACGACAACCTAAGTAAAAGCTTCATTATCCATAGAAAAACCAATACGCCAAATTTGTACTACAAGATAATGGCCTAAGATAACACATGGACCTCCAACAAGCACATTAATAAAGTCTTTCATCAGTGCAAAATGAATGAGAAACAAATTGTTATCCAAATCTATTACCTTGCAACTTCCTTTAGGGGACCAAAGTGACTCAATCCTATTGTACAAAACCTTATAGCTGATATTCCTGCCAAAAGGCTCGCCACTACTAATTCACTACAAAAAAAAATGCAATTTAGCAACAGAAAATTAGCAACAAAAATTGATATTTTTCGTTGCTAATAAAAAATAGCAACGAAAATTTTCGTTGCTAATCCGGCAGTTGCTATTTTTTAGCAACGAAAAATGAATTTTATTGTTAAATTCAACCAACTTATTTTCGATGAATTGGTAATTTTTACCAACGGAAAATTAGCAAGATCAATTCCGTTGCTAATTTTAGCAACGAAAAGGTCAATTCCGTTGCTAAAATTAGCAATAGAAAAGAAAATTCCTTTGCTAATTTTAGCAACCAAAAGTCAATTTTATTTTTTTATAATCATATTATATATAGATCCAATACTGTATTCTGGGTTCGAGAAGAAATAAAGATTATGGATAAAATCAATATGCATGAAGCCATAAAATTCAATAGATTATGGATAAAATCAACAATTACCAACAATTTATCATCAGAAATATAGATAATAAAAACCCTAAATTAAATTAGAATTTGAGAAGAATAGAAGAAATCTAACATAAAGCCTAAATGGATTATTTTTTACGGTACATACTATTTTGGTCATAACTTTTGCTATAAGTGTCAGATTTCATCCAAAATTTTTTCTGCAGCCATATTTAGCAACGAAAATTAGATTCCGTTGCTATTTTAGCAACGAAATTTAATTTTCGTTGCTAAATTTCATCCCAAAAACTTTTTGCTATTAAATGCCACTATGTTTAGTAACGAAAATTAGATTATGTTGCTATTTTAGCAACAAAAATTATATTTTGTTGCTAAATTTCATCAAAAAATTTTTCTGCAGCCATATTTAGCAACACAACTTACATTTTGCTGCTATTTTAGCAACGAAATTTAATTTTCGTTGAAATTTTTTCTGCCGCTATATTTAGCAACAGAAATTTTATTCCTTGCTAATTTTCATTGCTATATGTTGGCGCTAAAATCTCCCTCCCTTTTTAGCAACGGAATACAATTATTTTGTATTCCGTTGCTAAATTCCTAAAAGTTCACCCAATTTTAGCAACGAAATTGATTTTTCGTTGCTAAATAGCAACAGAATTGGTATTCCATTGCTAATTTAGCAATTGAATTATTTTTTCATTGCTATTTTGATATTTTCTTGT